>BCLF01000070.1:751577-802692 GCA_001602275.1 Zoysia japonica | reverse complement strand
GCGCCGATCCGCTTCGCCTGGAGCCGCCTCCGTCCCATGCGCGCCTGCTCGCGTCCGCGCGCCATCAACGTCGTCGATCCGCGCGTCATCCCCGATCCGCGCCTACGACTCGTCCCACGCGACCGCAACCCCGTCCTGATCCTCTGCGTCGGTTCCTGCGTCCCCGACTGGCTTCCGTCCGCGCGCCGTTTCCGTCGTCTTCAGCGTCGCCCTGCGCCAGCCTCTCCGTTCAGTGTTGTGGTGAGCTCTTTTTCCCGTCATCCGATTTTCTAGTGGTGATTAGCCGTAGCCATTGATCTGTGGCAGTTGGTTCGAGAACAGTGGTGTCGTATGGTCTCGCAGCAGGAGGAGGCAAGTAGTAGTCATTAGGCTATTGAATCCGTGAGTTAGTTTAGTTTCTCGTAGTCTAAATCTTCAAAGATTTTTGGGGAACTCCGTCTGATCTCTAAAGATTCCGAAAATTATTTCATTAAATTCGTCTCGTCGAGAACGTCGTGTAGAATTTTCCTGGA
Organism: Zoysia japonica; assembly: GCA_001602275.1. Taxonomy (NCBI): domain Eukaryota; kingdom Viridiplantae; phylum Streptophyta; class Magnoliopsida; order Poales; family Poaceae; genus Zoysia; species Zoysia japonica. The sequence continues at coordinate 802,180 of BCLF01000070.1, read as the reverse complement.
AACGTTTTGAGCACGTTTAGTCTAGCAATTTAAATTTGAATTTAATTATTCGAATTTAAGATGTCGCGTACCTAGTCTCACACCTGTTCGTGTTGTGTTTAGCTGGTGACCCCGAGGAGGAGTACCGTGAGCCTGCTCAGTTCGACAACCCGAATCCCGACTACGATCTCGAGCTACCAGGAAAGCCGTGTTCCTTGATCCCTTTTGTACCCAGCATTTTAAACTGCATGTTTTGTTTGCAACTCTAATTTGCATGCCAACTGTTTTAAAATATGTTAGCAACATTTCTAAGCTCTGCCTATTTATTGTTCCACAAATAAGAGCCCTAGGATTGCTTTAGAATAATTACTTTATTTTATGCTTAAACATGCTTAGTCGCATTTATTTTTATTTCACACGTATCACTATAAAAATAGAATTTGTGTTAAATGATTTTGAACTGTGATTCAAATGTGTGAGTTTTGCAAATAACTATACAAAACTTTTTAGCGGGGCAGGCTGGAGTATGAGGAGCTGGGGGACTTTTGGGAAGTCCCTGTGAGCGTACTTGTAGCGGGTACAACGGGGAAGATCTGGGTTGGGATCTTTCTGTGAGACTTGTTGGCTGTTGGCGTTAAAGTTGGAGAGAGTGCCTGCCCCGACAATTAAGGACTGAGTCCTTCGAGCCTTGTACGCTCCGTTGACAACCATGCACACCACGTTACCCTGTATGAGCAGCGGCTTGATCTTGAAGCTTGTCGAGACTGGTTGTTTACCCGTGGGTTGTGGGTGACGTGTCAGTGTGGTGTAGAGCTATGACTCCCTACATGAGATCGAGATACCTCACCTGATCAGTGGTAGGCTCTTCACAGCTCCAAGACCCGATTGCGTAGGCACTTAGGATCCCTATCATGGAGGACAGATAACGTCAGTTGAAGCTTGTGGACGGGTCTTGTGTGTTCGTTGGGACTACGATGGTAGTTCTTGACGATACTTCTCGTGGGTCCAGGTGCATACATTCTACAGAGTTACAGTCAATGCGCATTGTCACGTCCTTTTTGGAAGGACACCCCTGAGTTGTGCTTCTCGTTGAGTAGTTTTGTTTTCTTCACTCCTCTTCTATTTCAAAATGTTTTTGCTCCGGCCTTTGAGCTGTGACCGGGTGTGGAGGTTGCACCGGTATTTAAAATGAACCCTGTCTGGGATAACGAAGATCCTGCGGGGTAAGATAATAAAATTTGACAGTTTTAAAATAAAACTTTTTTGCATCTTTAAAATAAAATAAATGTTTTAAACTTGCATTTAGCACTTGAGCCAGCCTTTACCCTCGAAACCATTTGCATGCATATATTGTTGATAGGTAGTACGCGGGTTGCTGAGTATTCGTACTCACGGCTTCCTAATTTGTTGTTTTTGAGGTTACCCACAGCTTCGACTTCGGCTATGTCTCCAACGGACTGTGAAGTCAGCTCTTACGCTCAAGCGTGTCTGTGTTGAGGAGGTTCGCCGCTGCTGTCATGACTACGGATTTCTCGATTGTGATCGATCTGCTCTGAGATATTTCAGCCTGCATGCTGATGGACCCTTTTGAGGATTACATTCTAATAAATTTACATTGACTTGCTATTTTCTATTCTCGTTTCTTGTTTAATTCTTCTGTTATGGTTTATTGATTGATCGCTTGTGATGTCATGCTTGCTAACCTCCTGGGATTGGTAAGGCATGGAAGATCCTGACTTATCGAAAGGTAAGAAAAGCCCGATCGTTACATGTTCGCTGTCTATCACTTAGAAAATGGTGACAATAGCATTTCTTGCACGTATTTTATTTTAAATAATATAGTTCCAGTTGTACTTGGAGAATTACTTGAATGAAGGTGAATCAACCATATAAATTAGGGATTTTGACCCATATGGATAGAAGTCAACAAAACGACGAATCAGAAGCCACCATGTGGCAATCATTGGAAATGGAGTCAATTCCCAAAGATAAAAATAATTTTTTTGAATAACCTCGTGAGGACCCACAGGGAAGGCCCCATGAGGAAACTTGGCACCAAAGCACATCCCCCATGGTCAGCCACTGCTGTTGGCGCTGAATATGATCTCCTTCCACGTACGTGTTGTCATACCCACGTTTAAGCATATTCTGAAGTTTTCCGCGGAACCAAGCAACCTTCATCGACCCTAGGAGGCTATAAAAGGGACGCATCACACCTCACTTCACAACACACACTTCACTTGGAATTCACTCTTCGGTAACACTAGTTCTCCTAGTTCCCAAATCTTTCTGTGAGTTATGTGTCTCACTCATGTATCTCTCCTTTGTTTTGTGCATTATGGTTTCCTTATACTTTGTCTCTCTTAGTATAATTGTCCTTTCTTTTATAGACGGTTGTTCTTGTTTTATCTCTGTGTCACTGCAAAAAATCTAGGCTTCTATGACGAATATATTGTGACAAAAGATGATAATGTCATTAGTCTTTTTATTTTTGGGTCATTAGCATCATTGCCTTTAGCTTCGTTACTAATAGTCGTTTTGCCCTCCCTTTTACGGACTTTGTATCATTTTCCTTGTTTTTTGAATTTGTGTCATGGAGTTGCCCTTAGTTTCTAATGGTCAGTTAACAGTGTTAACAACCCGATAAAAGACCATCCTACCCTTAATAGATAGTTATAAAATTGGACATGCTTATGGACATATAAGCCCTAATATTTTTTTTTACCATTAACCCACTGCAACACTCAAAGTTGTGCATAAACAAGGTCGAAAAAAATATATTTGCATGTTAAAAATGAAAATTTAAATTTCAGTGCTAGTACATTAAAACACATGAAAATATATTTGCGTAATTGAGCAGCAAAATAGTTCGCATTCATATCAGCTTGCAGTCTTACACACATTCGTAGTACTCTACATACTAAGCTTGAGAGTTGAGACATTATAGTTCCAGCAAAATGAAGCATCACCAAACATGGCCAAGAGACAGGTTTTGAATTATTCATAGTACAGACAAGCGAAGCAACGCAGCAGCAGTAGAACTCGTCCAGGGCCCAGGCAAGCAAAGCAACACCAAAATTTCTTCAAGCTTCAATGCATCATTGTCAACTGCTGCTCCCCACTCCTAAGAACCCCCCCAGCACGACTTAGATATGCCGCGCCGACGACTCCCCACGACGCGCTGCCGCAGAGTGTAACCGAATATGAAAGTGAGGGCAAACGGGAATTTAAGTTTTGAAATCTAAGGGCAGTAGCACCAACCGTAATTTTTGCAGGGGTATACAGACATTTGAGTTCAAAAATAGGCATGCAGACTGTTCTCCCTTTATTTTATGATGTTTTGTAGGGTAAATTAATTTAATGATGAATGCTACTAGTTCGTCACAAAAGAGAAGACATGGATTATCATAAATTATATTTTAGCCCAACTGCAACGAAGTCACTTCCGTCATAAGATTATGTTCTCATCACAAATTGTTGTAGTCCACACTGGCACTAGGTACATAAGCTTCCGGACAAAAAATATAAGAAAAAAACATCGCTTGCAGCAGGTGCATAGGATCGAACACACGACCTCTCCCAAGGAGCTCAGAAGCCTTACCACCACAGCTCATGTCTAGTGTTATACTCCCTTCGTTCTTTAATTGATGTCGCTGTTAATTTTTTAATTCAACTTTGACCATTCTTCTTATTCAAAAAAATTTGATAAATTTTATATATTTTGATATAATTTGATTTCTCATTAGAGTTATTTGAATTACAACTTAAAATTTTACACATTCAAGCAAATTTTTTGAATAAGACCAATGTCAAAGTGGAATTTAAAAGTCAACAGCGACATCAATTAAAGAACGGAGGGAGTAAATGTCTAAATATTAGTCTATCTATAAGAGGAAAACGAGTTGTAAATCATGGTCCCGCCTGGGACTTTTTTTTTTTAGAGCAACGTGGTAGCCATTTTACTAATTTAACATATTGTTACATAGAGAATCCCAGATAATCTCCGGGGCCTCTTTAGTCCAGACCGAGTCAGATAACCGACTGGCTGATCTAGCACATGTGCTGCCACATTACAATACCGACTTACACGGATGAAAGAAAAAACAGTAGAGGAGCAACAGACTGATTGCTTAACATCTTCAATATTCACCCCTACATGAGATCGATCTTTGGCATTTGAATTGAGCTTGTGCACAACAGATTGACAATCTAAAGCAATAACCACCAGAGTGTACCTTTCCTCACAAGTGAAGCGGACAGCACACCTCACTGCTAATACCTCTGCAATTTCTAGGACAGTGACACTTTCGATAGCCCGCCTGCAAGCAGCAAGAACAGCCCCCTATCCCCATGCAATTCAATTCGGAAAACACTGCAGCATCAACCTTCAACATCACCCAACCCTCTGGCGGTGGAGCTCATCTTTTTTGTTGAACTGGGTCACACCTGTTGGAATTTGTTGGTATGTAAAGATGCAGGTTCACCATGTCAACATAAACCACAATTTTCTCAACAACATAATGAGAGTGTACTTCAGGTCCTCCATTACGAACACCATTTCTTGCCTCCCATATATGCCAAAAGGATATTGCCAAAACTGTGGCCTCCATATCTGTAGAGGTATTTAAAAAGTCAAATAACCATTGCCTTGTTGAGACAAAATATTTATACCTTATCTTTATACCATAAATCCTCTTTATCTCTCTCCAGATTTCGATCGTATATTGACATGTGAGGAAAACATTGCACTCTGTTCTCTTCCACAATGAAAGCAAACTTCAGGAGCAGGGATATTTCTCTGATTTAGCTTTTGGCCTGTAGGTAGACAATCATGTGCAAATTGCCACAGAACAATTCTCATCTTTGGTGCTGCCCTGATACTCCACAATTGCTTTCCATTCTTTTGTCTTTCTTGATTGGTTAGAAATTGTCCCTTTGCCACTAGTACTTACACTCAAGAATGCAGATTCTGTTCTTACCGTGACATAAGCTGATTTTACAGTGTAGACCCCATTTTTGTATGTAACCAAGAAACAAAATCTTGCTGTTGATTATTGCTCAGGGGAATGCTCAGAATGCATTTAGCATCAGCCTCACAAAAGCTTGCATAAATTATCTCCTCATTCCATGATCTTGTATCTCTATTAATTAAGAAGCTCACTTTAGTGTCCACTGGTAATTGAGCCGTAGGGAATAGAGGATGACAAGGTGAATCAGGCACCCATCTATCCCGAGTCAAATTGATGTTTTCTCCATTGCCCACAGGCCACCTGATCCCCCTTTCCAATAAACTCTTACCATGCATCAGACTACGCCACGTAAAAGAGCAGCTCCGGGTTGGCCTTGATTCCATGAAGGAGAAATTTGAGTAGTATCTTCCTTTGAGAACTCTTGCACACAGTGAGTTTGGTTCTGTTAGTAGTTGCCAACATTGCCTGCCCAACATAGCTTGATTAAGAGCTTCATATCTCTAAACCCCATTCCTCCCATGGATTTTGGGGTTGTCATCCAATCCCAGGAGCGCCAATGCATCTTCTTTTTACCCCCCTCTATACCCCACCAATAATTAGCAATTGTTGATATCATTTTTTCATACACACCATGAGGGAGATGAAAACAACTGATAACATAGGTGGGAAAAGCTTAGGCTACTGCCTTCAGCAGGACCTCTTTTCCATCTCTAGATAACGGTCGATCATTCCAGCCTTGTACTCTTCTCCATACATTCTCTGAAAGAAAAATTGAATGTGCTCATTCTTGATTGAGCAATATAGGTTGGCATGCCAACGTAGGTTGTCTGAAGGGCCTCGTTGTGAACATCTAGAGAATCCATGACCCCTTGTTTGATATTATCGGGACAGCTATTTCCAAAGAATACTCATGACTTCTGAAGGTTTATCCTTTGTAAGTGTGCTGATACACCGGTTTTCTGCCCTTGTGAAAAATATGCTATCATCTGCAAATAGAAGGTGCAGGATAGCTGGCCCATTTCTCCCATTTTTTACCCCTTTCAATTGACCTGCACCTTCTTCCTTTTTCAATAAAGTAGAAAGTCCTTCTGCACATAGTAAAAATAAGTATGGATTAATCGGATCACCTTGTCTCAAGCCTCGAGTTGGGATGAAGGTGTCTGTCAGCTCACCATTGACTTTTGCTGCATAACGGACAGCGGAGACACATCGCATTATACAGTCAATCTAGCTCTGCGCAAAGCCCATCTTTTGTAGAAAACCCTCCAAGTACACCCACTGCACACGGTCATATGCTTTCATCATATCAACTTTCAAAGCAAAGTAAGGAATCTTTGCTCTGTGTCTTCTAATTGTGTGCATGCATTCATAAGCTATAAGCACATTGTCTGTGATTAGTCTCCCAGGAACAAAGGCGCTTTGTTCTTCTGAAATGATTATTGGCAATAAAGATTAAGTCTGTTTGCCAACACTTTAGAAGCAATTTTGTAGATAACATTGCACAAGCTTATTGGACGAAAATTTGTGAAGTGCTCTGGTTTTGAAGTTTTAGGGATGAGTACAATTGTAGTATCAAATAAAACCTTCTGGTATGTCATCACCTCCCAAGAAACACCTCACAGCATGGCATACATCCTCATGCAGCAGGTCCCAGTGTTTTTGATAGAATAAAGCTGAAAAACCATCCTGACCCGGTGCTTTTGTTGAGCCCATCTGAAAAAGTGCTTTTTATTCTCATCATTAGAGTAAGGCTTACACAACACGTCATTCATCTCAGGATCAATTTGAGTTTGGATTGACTCTAAAATTTAATCAGCAACGAAATGTGGTTCGGTCGCAATGTCCATATAAAATGACCGAACCATAGCCATTATTTCTGTTTGATCCTCCAATTTGCCACCATCTGATTTAATTAAATATTTTATTTGTGCGCCTCCTAGCTGTAGCTCTTGCTTGACAAAAAGATGTATTCCGATCACCTGCCTGAAGCCAATCCACTTGAGATCTTTGTCTGGCCATGATTTCTCCTATCTCAAAAAGTTCACAGAGTCTTCTTTCAATACATCTCTCTTCATCAGAATAAGTCCTTGTGGCTCTTGCTGATCTCATTCTTGCCCGACGATGCTCAAGCTTCTTGATTTCAGAATGAGTTGCTCCAAAAGATTCACGGCTCCAAGCAGCCAAAGATGCTGACATCTTGTTCAACTTCTCCCATGTTGATTGTAGGCTTTCAGTCCATAGTCTTTCCACTGTCTCCACACATAATCAGGTGCTCTACTCCAGGCTGCCTCATATTTGAAATTTTGCTTCATTGGCTTATTTTGCTGCCAGCTCTTATGCTTCTCAAGGGATAAAAGGACAGCAAAATGATCTGATGATGTTGTGATAATATTCTCAACTTGACAATCATCGAAAGCTGGATAAATTGTCCATTGGCAACGGCACGGTCAAGTCGAACCCGGATATGATTAATCCCCTTTTGCCTATTGTTCCAAGTGAATTTCGGTCCCCCTGAATCCCAAATCCATGAGTTGACAATCTTTCAAGCATTCTCGAAATAAACGCATTTGTGCCTCATTCCTGTTTGATGCCCCCAAGATGCTCATCACTCAAAGCTTCGTTAAAGTCTCCGATGCAAACCCATGGATCAGTCCACTGAGAATAAAGAAAATGAAGCCTGTTCCAAAATATATGGCGACGCTGTGTTCTAGGCTCGCCATACACAAAAGTAACAGCCTGTTCCAAAATATATGCCGACGCTGTGTTCTAGGCTCGCCATACACAAAAGTAACATGCCAAACAACACCCGAACCCTCTTTAATATGTACATCAATGAAGTTTGAACAAAACTTCATTGTTTACTATCTTCCCTCCACTATCATTGCTCATTTGAAGAGCATTATACTTTTGTTCAAACAATGATTGTAAACTTCGACCCTGAGGTGTCCTTCATCATTCCTTTCTGCCGGGTCGGACATTCGATTGAAGAGTGTCCTATGATCCTGCAAGAGTAGCAGAAATTGGGAAGCTTGGCAGAAAAAATAGTCACTCATCGGAGGAGAGGTTTAGAAATGACTATTGATACTCTTACTCTCAAGTATGGACCCCATGCTCTCTCCTGAGCATCAACCTCCACCTTTTCTACCAAGCCGATTTTAGATGCAATTTTCTGTCCCCACTCTTTATTCATCAGGCCAAAAGACAGATTGTATATTCTTACCCACACCGCCATATAATGAAATTTCAAGTCTGTTGGCCTTAGATTAGGGTCATACTTCTGAATCATTGTAGCCTTCTTACCACAATCCAACGGGAGCCGTCCAGCACACGGTCCACTTCTTATCTGGTGCCCAATTCCACAATGAATATGTTATCCCCAACTGATTTCACTTCTAATCCTTTTGGATTTCCCCAAGCCAGACGCAGGGCCGACATGATTGTTTGGATATGAAGGATGCTGGAGGAGAGAACTTTATCAATGATAGCACGGTCAGAGGTTGCCAGGCTCTCCAAAGCATCATCATCGAGTTCTAGCGCCTCACACTCCTCTGCTGTAAGCTTGAGGCGCCCATGTAGCTCCACCACATTGGCATTCGATCCCGTGATCTCCCAGTGCTCTCCATAGTGCAGCACAGATTATCCTCCTTCTCTCCAATCGACAGTTAGAATCGATGCGCTTGCCGAAGATCTGGAGAGGCCGCCCCGAATCCCCACCTCATTCACAGGCTCAGTCCAAGGACGGGCAGCGAAGCAACAGTTCGCCCCTTGGTCGTCCCGAGTGGTGATGGAAGAGTAGGGAGGAAAAGGAGCAACAGCTGGCTGAGCAAGAGAGGCGATTGGTGTAATCGGTGTAATCGAGAGTCAACCGTTTCAGCGCCGTGCCAGCTGCTCCGTCCACCATGCCAGGGGTGAAGCTAGGAAAGTTCATCGCTGGGGTCAATGACATCGTAACAGCAGATTTCCACTGGATCAGAGCTGGATTTGTAAGCTAAATATACGGATTTATAAGAAAATCGTCAGGGTCAGCTGATCCCAACGGTTAGCTGTAGCTTCACCTCTGCACTGTGCCGTGCTCCCTGTTAAGTTATGCAGCTCTATATGAGAGGAACTTTGTATTGTTGGGTTTGAACATCTGTTTTGAAAATATGATGAGATATTATTGTTATTTCGATGAATTTGATTATATATTGCTCTATGTGATGGATTATTTTGATTTGTTGTATGGGTTGCTATTTAATTCTTCAATTTGCGATTCAGGTTGGGCCAGCCCAACATAAAATTGTTATGAAACATAGAATTGAGCTGATTACAGACCTGCTAAAAAAACAAAAACCAAATCAGAATTGTCTAAAATGGGCTTGGCCTGGTCACACAAATGGGCTTTGCCCAAACCACATGGCCCAAAAAACTAGGCTGCCACATCAGTTACACGTCAATTCCACACCACTCAATATGAAAATTTGTGACAATTTTAATCCTATGTGGCGTTTCCCATGCAATAAATTGTGATGTTTTTTTAGTAAATTAGTGACAAAAACTGACATCATAATTTAGTGACAGATAGATGGACGTCACACATGTAGTGATAGAAATTTTTGTTTTGTCATAAAACAGTACAGATAGAGACGTATGATAGGTGATGAACTAATTTTCGTCGCCGCATCACACAATATGGATAGTACAATTTGCTTAGGTTCTATGACAATATAAGAGATTGTTACAGAAGGTTGCATTTTTTGTAGTATACAGTGTTTAGTATAATTATATTTTTCTTGAGTAGTTATACTATTATAATCAATGTATCTTTAGGCTAGTTGATCCATGCCAGCACCACAGAAAGCAAAGAAGGACAAAATCAAGAAGGTGTGGAAGTCAAGAAGGAATAATCATAATTTGTGTCATCTTCTCCGACAGACGGTGCATCATCAAGCTAAATTGAAGGAGAAAAGTCCCTCTTGCCGGACTTAAAATGACAATTCTTTTAACCGAAAGGTAATTTGGTATCTATCCCATATTTAAATTTCTAATTGCATGTTTAAATTTAAAATTTTAATTTCTACTCCCTCTATACTCATAATTTAAATCGTTTTGGACAATGACACGTACAGTCTCCAAAGCATAACTTCGACTTCTATTTTTTATAAAATTATTTATCAAAAAGTGATGTGTGTATACTTTTATGAAAGTAATTTTTAAGACAAATCTAGTCATTTGATTTTCATATTCCTAAACTTAACAATTTAAAATTTATTTGTAATTTATATTTCCAATGGTTGACTAAGGCATGTCCAAAATGACTTGAATTAGGAGTATGGTGGGAGTACAGTGCATCTGCATGTTTGAATTTCCCAAAGCATCTTTAAATTTTTGCATTGATTTTTTATCATGAAATTCTATTCTGAACCTTAGAAATTTTTTCCACAAGATATTCCACCATAAAGAGGGTCCACATGCCTGTTAGATGCGGCCAGCCAAAGTGGGGACCGATTGACCCCACTGGAAGGTCGCTCGACCCCCCCCCCCCCCCCCCAAAATCAGTCGACCTAGCCTTTTGGCAGTTGGCACTAAGTCTTTACCATCCAGTCATGACCGTTAGAAGATTCACTGTAACTGTTGCTAGTTGACTGTTTTGTATGCGCCGCGAGCAGGAGAGTCTCCACTGTAAATAGAGGGGTGAGGATGAGGAATTTTCATTCACTCACTCTCATTCCTCCTCACTTGATCTTTCCACTCTCCCTCTGACAATAGAGTTTCAAAATAGAAGCCTCCCTCTTTGCATTTGAATGTGACTTGAGAGTAGCTTTGCTCCACAGTTGGGCAGCCATCCATTTTGAGAGCCACAACCCCACCTAAGTTCTTGTTGTGCTAACCCACAAGTGCAGGATGAACTGCCTCAACAGAGTGCTCTGACGTTTCATCAACTCAAGCCATCGAGGAGGAGACGATGACCTCGACCTCCTCAATGAATGCGAACAACAAACCTACGCCATGATCAAGGACTTTTTTCTCAAATTCTATTTTTAAGTGTTGATTCATCTCAACCTGTTTTAGTAGTGCCTTTTTAATAGATCATCAAAGCATCAATTAATTCTGTTCAGATTCCAACCAAACAACAATAATTTTGATTTTGATTCCATGAATTAATTTCTAAGGACAGCCAAATAGGAAAAATGGAATTGCATCCATTTCCAGCTGATTCAATTCTAGACAATTCAGTGTCCTAGAATTTGATTCAAGGAAATTAATTTAATTCCAGGGACTAAACAGGCCCTAAGAAGAATCCGCAGGTAGAATTTGCTTTCTGTTGATGCAGACCCCCAGATTAATTTGCTAGAGATATCTCTCCTAACGTATAATGACCGTACATATTATTTGCTTTCTGGCTAAGCGCGTATGCACATATTTACATCATTGTTTCTAATGTTTTGATGTGTGTGTGCGTGTGTACAAATCTATGCTTTGGCAGCCCACAATGCCGCCGGCACTTCCACTTCTCTGAGTTTCATCATGATGGCTGTTGGATTTACCGGGATGTGGCCAAATGCCTTCACCATCCCTTGCTTCCCATGTGGGCATATTATATGAAAACCTGAAGATAAATCGAGCATATTTCCCTCAGAATGAAACAGAAAAAATAGACCGAAGAAACAAAAGTTACGAGTACTCGAGCCGCCTGCCTCTGAAAAAGGGAGAAGGAACTTTCTTACCACCTATCTCATGTAGGATATCTGATGCTTTCCGTTGGTTTCCCTCACCATGTATCTCCATCTCCAACACATAAGTCTGCAAATTTTGCAGAAATGCACTTAAACGTATAGACATCCTAAGTTGGTGTTGGCTACCATAAATTTAAACTAGCCGGCATAAAAAATTTCAGAACGGAGAGGGTAATTGCCAACAGGTTGCCAACGTAGATAATATGTTTTGTCCTTATAATAAACTAGCATGATGACCTACGTGATTGTGTGGCTAGTACGTCCACATCCGCAGTTGTATGGTATACTAGATTTCTTCAATCCCCAGTGTTTTGTTTGTTGTAGTAGCAATATTTAATCGGAAATGCTGTGCATCCGACTCTGCTACTAATCCGACACTCCTACTGGTGTACGTGTACGTATCACATAAAGGCTGGAATATTCTATTCTAAAATTAAAGGCTGGAATATTCTACTGAAAAAGATTAAAGACTGGAATATCAGAACAGTAGATCGATGACAGCAGTGGGTAATCTCGGGAAAAAATCCACGAAGCAGGTATGTAAACGTATATTCATCTACAGTATTGTCTGTATTGGAGACACGTGTCCCACCCAACTGAATCTCAAACCAGATTCGAACTGCATTGCAGCAGATTTGGTTTAAGATTCGGTTGGATGGGACAAATGTCTACAATCCAAACAGTACTACAAATCAGTGTGTTTACAGACCTACTGCATACAATACTTTTTGGGTAATCTCTATACATGTGTAGATAAATATAATACAACTGTCGTGCCTTTTTAAATGATCTAATGATTGAAGTAATGGCAGTAATGGGTTTTTTTTTGCATAAATAGGTTAGTTTGTTTTTTATTTTTTCCTTATTAACCAAACAATTTCTAGACCTTAAGAATGAAGCTGACAGCTCTTTTCGCAACTAATTATTTAGTAACAGATAAATTTGTTACCACCCAAGGACCCTATACAAAAGGCTCTTAGAGCATCTCCAACAGTTTGGTAAAAACAACTCCTTAAATATAGATTTAAGAAGTTTCTAAAGAATAAATATGAGTTAAAATGGTTGCCTCATCCAACTGTTTCCAATTTAAGTTTCTAAATAATTTGAAATACAGCCACGTTCTTTTTCTAGGGTCTGTTTTAGTGGTTTTCATTAAACTAATCTTCCTAATGATGCCACACAATGTAACAAATGAGGTGGGATTTACAAATTTCAGGTGGGAAACGTAGGATTTCACCTTTCAGGATTTCCGATTGATCCCCTAAACTTGAGGAGCAATAGCCTCCGTTTTGGAAGTTCTTGTATTTAGGAGTCTCATTTAGAAAACAGTAGGAGAGGTGTTCTTTCTAATCCTTTCCTAAATTTTATTTAGGAACTTAATTTAGGGAACTATTGGAGATGTTCTTAGATAAAACTAACAAATCAAGTTATAGACAACAATTACTACTTTAAGATCAAAATGATGGATTGAGAAATGGCGTGTGAAAGGTGCTACTAAAGAATAATCATGCCAGAAGAACTGGCTGTATATGTAAATAACGCCAAGCATCAATAAAACCATGGAGATAATGCCAAGGGAAAATGTGTTCCAATTACATGGGTAATTCAACATTTTAAATACTGTCTGAGTAAAAAAACAAAAAAAAAACCTTTCAGCAAAAACTTTCCATATTGCCTACTTCCTCAGTGTTCTAATTGATAGCATTAGAATAACATGTGTTTTTTCAAACATGAGCTAAGAATATTGCTTTGCTATCATAAATTAAAAACCAGAGGGAGTAAATTGTAGCAAAAAAAAAAGGAATAAGAATGGAGAAGAGTGACTGTAATTTTCTTTTTCCTATTGCATATTTAGGAGATCAAATTGATTATGTTTGAAACCATTTCGCCAGGTTGCCTGATGTCTTTTTTATTTCAAAAAAAAAACATGCATGACCTATATGTTCGTTCAGGCACAAATAGGTTTTATTTAAAATATAAGAAAGTAGCAAAAACATATTGAGTATCATGCGTCTCCTTGAAAGTCTCAGCTAGTGTAATTAATTACCTTATGCAATTGCAGATTAGGCTTGTTGGGATTCATGTCGATTGTTTTCCGGATTGCAGCCTCTGCAGCCTCCATATCTTCAGGATTTCCGAGTGGACAAAACATGTAAACAAAAACATGATGAAGTGAAGACAGGTTCTCCAGGAAAAAGTCAACGTCACCGAACTGAGCCATTGTCATGTGGACGTCAAATTCAAGCACGATCGTTTGAAGATTTTGCATGGCTCCTGGTGCAAACGTCACCTCCATGATGCTGCCATAGATTTCGAGTTTTCTTAGACATGAGAATGGATAAACATTGCTGATGACCAACTTGTTGTCTCTGCCTTGTGTGGATCTCTCCACGGTTGTGGAAAGCTCAGAAAGGCATTGTATGACCCCAAGGAGTTGAAGGTCATCCTCTCCCATTTTATGTAAGGTGATATGTAGGACCGACAGAGAGCAGAGCGAAGACATCCATCTTGGTATTGAGGGGATAGTGTTATATACCCTTATTTGACGAATCAGCTGTTGAGGTCCTATTGGCAGGTTGTCCGTGTCACCTTCGGAAGCAAGGTCGATATTGGCTTTTCCAGAAATCCAGAGCTGCTTGAGATTGACCACGCTGGAGAGCAACTGACGAAAAGTTTTCTTGTACCTTTCATCCCATGGATCATCAAAAATTAAATGCAAATCTCTCAGCTCGGTTAGACAACCTAAAATTATCAACATGGTTGGAGATTTAATATGGATCAGTCCCATCAATACTTGCAGGGATTTCAGATTCTGGAATCCTTCTGGTATGCCCATCAATCTTGCGATTCTCATGTTCACCAGTCGCTTTAGCTGAATAAAGGATACCGGCAACTCTTGTATTTTGTTCCGACCAATGTCCAATACCTGCAAAAACTTCAGATTCCCAATCTCCTTTGGGACCTCGGTGATACTTGTCTTGCATAGTCTCAAATACCTAAGGTGAAACAGATTGCATATGTCCTTAAAGTGATGATTACGCACTTAGACACAACCATTCAAGTCTAGAACACGTACTAGTGGCATGGTTGACGAAAGGGCTGGCAACCAAATAAAAGCTCCATCGAACACTTTAAGAGACCTCACACGAGACAAGCTTGTTGCTGACAACTGTTTGACTTCTTCGCCCTTGCTGGTGTTGATGCATAGTCGCCATATCTTATTTGGTAGAGATTCAGGCTTCTGAGGACCCACTTTTGTTAGGAACTGTTCCTCATTTGACAACCAAGTGATGAGATCAAGCACCATATCATGTACACGGCAATGGCTGACCTTTGTTTTACTGAAAATATATAATGCCTGAATTAAACTTCTATTTATTAGTTCGTCGGCATACTCCTCACCTACTTCATACATGGTCTTCCCTTGTACTTTTTGAATGAAACCTTCACCTACCCATTTCCATATCAAATTTCGTATTATAATATTGCAATCTTCTGGATATGAACATAGATATAGCATACAAATCCTATGATGTGGAGGCAAGTCATGATAACTAAGCAATAATAACCTTCTCATGCCCTCGACATCACGACTATCTTGTAGACCAGAGCACATAGATTCAGAAATCTTGGACCAATACTCGTGAATTTTCCCTTCCCCTTTTACTGGCCAGCAAACTAGATATAGTAATGATAGCTAAGGGTACACCACCGCATTTTTTTAAAATATTCTCAGATATCACAGCCAAATCCTTCGGAAGATATTTGTAGTCATTATCACATATTCTTAAGTAGAATAACTTCCTTGAGTCGCCAACGGAAAGAGGCTTTAATTCATATACACAACTTGCCTCTTCGGCAACTTCGAGAATGCGAGTTGTTGTGATTATTCTACTTGCACATTCATTTTCGTTGAAAGTATATTGAATTGTCTTCCACATAGAAATATCCCATAAGTCATCTATAACAATGAAAAACCTGCAGGGGGATACGGCGACACCATATATTAGGAAACATCTAAAATCCGAGAAGAATAAAACTCATAAAATCCTTACATCAATTAGTGGAAAAGAGTAAAACCAAACACCTAAAAAGGCTAACCTGGATAACAATCAGTAAAGTGAAAGTCTTGAACCCGTCACCAATGAGTAATTAAGAAACCGAAGTGAAAAGGGATGCAAATGGCATATAGTTTTCTTCTGTATATTATAGTGATGGTACAAAAGCTACGCTAACAGCTAAAAAACAATATGTATCATCAGACACATAATGAAATACTCCCTCCGTTCGTCGTCATTGATTTTTAATTTCAACTTTGACCATTCGTTTTATTTAAAAAGTTTTAATAAAAATTATATATTTTGCTATAATTTGATTAATCATTAGAGTTATTTGAATCACAACTTAAAATTTTACATATTTGAACTAATTTTTTGAATAAGACAAAAAGTCAAAGTTAGAATTAAAAGTCAACGACGACATCAATTTAAGAACGAAAAAAGTAGATTTTAGGTCTAGAAAAAAAAGAGAAAAGATGTAGTGTACGTCCCCTAGTCCTGATCCGATCTATTACCCAACCAAGGTCGTACTCTATATGGTCGTCATGATTGGTTCACTTCTCACTGCGTTGGTCCTCCGGAGCCCGGACCCAGCTGGCCAGCAGCTTACGAGACAGGCCTGTGAGAAACGAAATCCAGGTTCGTTTCCCGGGAGCCAGGCCAATGGCTGCATCTTGCATGCAAACGTTCAAGTCAGACGATAGTAGAGCCAACTAGTCACTATTCTTGCATATGTCTAGCCTGGCCGGGCATGACGCTAGCAACCAATAGCGCGGCTGCTGCAGTCATCCAATCACCCCTGTGTGACCCAACCATGGCCACATATATCGCTACTCTATAGCCTGCTGTATAATAATAATTGTAACATATCGTAGGCATTTTTCCTACTCACACTTGTAGCTGCGGGTCAGACCTCGCTCCCGCACCCGTGGGTAGAAACAGCCACCCGCGCCCGTGCCTGTTGGGTGTCGGGTGCCCGTCGGGCGGCATTGCCTGGTTGAAGGGACGGGCGGGGCGGCGCCGGCGACCATGCCGTGGCCTGGGCGGCGGGCGGGGTGAGGAGGTGTGGCGCCGGCACAAACGGTCTGCAAGGGCGACGGGCTCGGTGGGGGGCTGGCGGCCGCGTCGGGACGCCGTGAGGGAGGGCCGAGGCAGGGAGGCGGACAAGTGGCTGGGATCAGTGGCCGGCTGGCAGGGGTGGGAGGTGGGAGTGAGGTGTGGGCCGATAGGGGTGGGCGACGGGACCTTGCCAGAGCGCAGCGGCGGGCCGGTAGGGGCGAGCAACGAGGCACTGTTGGAGCACGGCGACGGCCGGCAGGGCAGGCAATAGGGCCTCACGGGGGCAACGTGGCTTACTGGGTGGACTGGTCGAGCCATGGCCAGCTAGTCGATGGGCGTGGTTGGAGGAAGAAGCAGTTGATTCTTTTATGGGTGGATATGGCAGTGAATTTTATTGGGCTGTATGTAGGAAGTAGGCCGAAATGAAAGTCTGGATGGCCTATTTCAGGGACCCATCGGGCACCCACAAATTTGTTTAACTCTATTTGGAAAAATTCCTTTTGTAGTTGTGGTAGCTATTTACATAATCTTCAATAGTTTAGGGGATTAAAAATCGGGTATTAAAGTTTAGGGGCAGGGGGTTGAAATAGACTTAATTATTAGCAATGACATTTTACTCTCCTACAGTCCTGAATAGTTTCCTCTAAATCAAATTATTGAGAAGATATTAAAAAAATCTCCTCCAACAGCTTCCCTAAAGCCCTCTCAACTTGTTTGCCACCTTTAAAATCCCTCTAAACCCTCATATATCTAGGGAGCTTTCTAGAGTCTCTAATAACAACTCGCATGCAACTAACTATAGGATCGGTTATTGATTAGGCCCAAATTTAAATTATATTAAAATATATTTAGGGAAGCTGTTGAAGGAGATGATTAAAATAGATCCAAAAATTTTTCGGTTTGCCCCTAAAGACACTTTTTGAGGGACTATTGGAGATGCTTAGGTGGTATCTCACCCAGCCGATCGTATGTGGATATACTTGTGTTTCATACACCATAAGGTGTATTGCAACATTTTTTTTTCAAAAAGGTGTATTACAATATCTAAAAAGTATATATCGGTCCACACTTTTCTCATTGGTTCACATTAGAGGGTCTTAGATAGAATGGTCTTGTGAAGTTCAGAATCCGAGTTCATCTTCTTCAGTCGTGTTACTAAACAACAAAGAAAATTGAAAACATGAGAAACTTGATGCTAGTAATAAGTTTGGAACCATTACTATAGCGAGTGGCAAAGCTAGCGCCGTGATGATGGTGGTGCACGCCTTCTATAAGAATTATATAGCAACAAATTCGTATGGTCAAAACAGGAAAGTTGCTAACGCATTTTTCATTACCACGTGGAAGTGCACACCACCATGGTTGTGCCTAGCTTCACCGGTGACTATAGGGATCCAGCTTCTCTCCTCTCGTGGCCTCCTTCCATGCATACTCCCATGACATGGTGCTTTTTCATTGGATCTTATCTTTCTATCACGTTGGGTCCATAGAGAAACAAGATCCAATGACAATTCATCACGATCACGGGAGAATTCACGGGAGGAAGGGATGGGTGGAGAGAAGCCAAATTCTGACTATAGCAACTTAATAACATCATCAATTGCATGTGTCTGCGCTTCCATGTCAATTACCAAGGAAGAACCCTTGGCCAAGTTGTTATAGACGATGAAAGAAGCTTTAGACATCTGCATTTTGAGATACACAAATCTAATGTAGGCTGCTGAGTCATAGGATGCACAGTGGCCGACCACTACAAGATTAGCAAGTTTTTCCTACAGTTAATTAATTTCTAGCCAGTGGCTTGGGGAACTATGTTGTTAATGGGTTCTTCAAAGTGTGAGAAAAGACACTATTTTGTATAAGAAAACTGCCAGTTACTCATAAAAAGAATCAGGGGTGTTAATAGGTGCACCTAAGGTTTACCTATGAAACTCTTTAGCTCAAAAAAATGAATTAGTTTTTCAAAAGTGGAGAAAATTTTGAAATGTTAGTTCATTTTGTTGAACTAAAGAGGTTTGGAGGGTAATCTAGTTGGTTTTAGTTTTCACCCCTAAAAAGAATACTAAGGAAGAGTGAAACTGTAGGACATTCAGAGAAAAACCTGTATGTAAATAGTAATTATCTTGCACTGAACATTTTAAATGGTCACGTACCTTTTGTGTCGAAGGAACTCTCTTAGTTCGTTGATGAGTTGTGCTCCATCCCACGCTGCATCGCAGTTGTGGTTGCTAAGCTGACGGAGCATGTTCTTGAGAATATTACCTATATTTGGAGTAAGTGATATGGAAACAAAAGCCCCACAATCGAATTGTCCCTTGAGCTTGTCGTATACTATCCTAGCAAGTGTTGTCTTGCCCAGTCCTCCAAAACCAACAATTGAGACCACCTTCAATCGTTGTTGCTGTCCCGATGCCTCATGTCCGTTTAGCAGCCTGATTACGTGATAAACTCGTCTCTTCAGTACCCACAAGCACTGTCGTCTTTTCATACAGAGCTGACAGCCGAAGGCTACCAACAGTTGGCATCGCAGGCTTTGCAGCTACATGGTGATCAAGCTTATACCTGACGCGGCGCTCATTGACCTCCTTGATGCGCCTCTTGATGCCATTAATATCAACGCCAGTGTCATGGCAGATCTTGGCCCTCTTGAGCAGACTCACGCCTCTGTTAATGAAATCCATGAGTCCATGCAGCTCCTCTGGCTCATGGGTGTCGATGCGCACCATGAACTTGTCGACGCAGTCATCCACGTCGTAGGAGAGCTCCCTGACGTCCCAAGCCCAGAGTTTGTTTTGCTCATCAGGTGGCTGGTCGATCGGCGCCTGGGACATCTGACGTAGGGCAGCCTGCATACATTCCATCTCGGCCGTGAGCGAGATGACTTCTTCCCTGATGTTCGTCTGCAGCCGGAACTCCCCCGTGAACAGGCTGCCCAGTTTGGGCAGGAGAGCGTCCACCGCCGCCTTTATCAAGTCCATTTGAAAGAAACCCAAACAGAATGCAAATCAAGCCCTGCGATATCAAAGACAAAGATCATCAAACCAGGGGACACAAAATATATACGTATGGGCTAGGTTTGCATGTACAGAAGAACAGCACAAGCGCCAACCTTAGCCATGCATCTTGGCAATGGCAAGCAAGCAAAACACCGGCGACAGGACAGAACAGCAGCGGTTAGCTGACTTGCAACCTTACTGCACAAAACTGCACTGAAGGGGGCAAAAGGACCTTTACGATCTAGCAACCAGAATAGGGGATCGAGCTGGCCTATGGAGGAGGCGGCGAGGGTGCTACCGTTTCGATTATCAACATGAGACAGTCGCACACCACGCAGATCGTGTCCAGGCGGCCAAGATGCCAGCAGGCTTGAGACCGCGGAGCACTGCTTATGTCTACGAATGAACTTAGGAATTTCCTACGAAAGGTAAAAAGAATTGTCCGAGACCAGGAGGGTTAGTTGTGAGAGAGTACGGAGGAATTTTGTAAGTTCCTCCATCTTCCATCATGCATGCAGAACAATTAACGATGGTCGACACGCCAGGATGGCCATTGCATTCGAAGATATGTTTGGTCCTTGGTCATCGTATCAGCCGTCTAGATGCATCTGCATGCAGTTGACCGGCCGGGGAGTTCACGCGGCAACAATAGGAAGATTCGACGCAAGTGGAGGGTAATGGCTGAGCAAATATTAAGAAGAAAACTGAGGCACACTCCCTCCGTTATAATGTGTACGTGGTTCTTGATCTTCTGTCAAGTCGTAGTAACTCTCGATTTGGTGTAGATGCGATACACAATCGATCCGACTCCAAATCAATATGGTTCGAACCCTGCAATCGCAGCACCACTTCTCCTCTGGTTATCAAGCATTCATACACAATTGATCTCGTCAAAAAGGCTAATTTTAGCATGCGAATCGAAAACACAAGCAAAAACAAGAAAGAACACAACTTAATTGCGAAATCTAAATTAAATCACGAAATTAGAAAACCAACAAACCGTCAAACAACAAACAAAACTGTTTAGAAACTGATGAAAACTAATCATAAACCTAACCCTAATATGGAGGCTATTGTTTATATAGAATTTAGAAGGACCTTAGAGGCAAACCCTAACACTAATAGACCTTAGAAAGATACACGGCCCAAAGGCCAAAAAATAGTGTCGCAGCATCGGGGCAGTTTTTTGACGTCATTTTGTTTTAATGATTTCTGCTGATTCCGATAGAATTTGAAGATGATACTGGTGCTGTTAAAAAGATTATCTTCTTAGTTTTCCAACCATATCTAGAACTTACAAAACGGATCTCGTATGCGATCTGGGCGTCTGTTTCAGTGCGAACTGCTCCTGAAATCCGAAAAAACTCGACTCTGAGTTGGATTGAATCTCCTTTGACCCTCTTCAAAGTTTTTAATTATGATAAAATCATTATGTTGCAATCTATTTTCAAAGGAAGAAAGACATGTATTTAGGAACGAGCTCACCTCTAAATTCAATTGCCGTGCACGAGCTCTTGTGATTGGACCATCTATAGTAGGTAGAGGAGCATTGTGTATATCTAATGATGGGATGTACTGGTCACATTCTTTATCCTATTTGACTTTTTTATGTTTTGTTTGACCATAGCCTACAAAACCCCAGCAAGAGACATGACTGTCACTTCATGCAATTTTCACACTGCTCAGATTGAAATGCCTTATTTGTATAGGATTATTTTTTGTTAATTAATGCCAATAACAATTTTTCTTATGGCTATTTTTGTCAGGGAAATTATCTATTTTGTTTTTATTCTGTTGGGCATATTATTTTCCTATCGGTTTCCATTTGGCAAGGATATATGCTAATTTTATGAGGGTTCAAACCGAAAGGATAATATTCAATTTCTTTGTCAGGATTTCCTTGTTTTCCAGTCATTTACTTGCTATCAGGATTAACATGTACAACACTTGCACGGGCTATTTTCCTGGTAGTGCACACTGTTAGGGAAACTATTTTTGATGTTTTATTTGCGTGACAGATCAAAATTTCTCTATCGAGCTAGACCTGATGTTTATTTGCGTGACAGTTTAAAATTTCCGAGACTGTTGTTCCGTGAGGTTTTGAAACCGTCACAGGAATTGTACAGTGTTGTTCCGTGTGGTTTTGAAACCGTCACAGGAATTGTTTTATCTTTAGTTCTCGCCACTTCCTTGATTCTTCTCTAGCAAGAGGGCCCACACGTTTGTGCCAGGAAGAAGGCCGGTCCACGATCTGGTGATCGGCGACCAAGGAAAAAGAGCGCGAAAGCAAGGTGCATGCATGCCAACGTGTGGAAAAGACACGGAATAATGGTGGCTCGATCGATACTGCAGACACCGCGTCGTTCAAGACGGTCAGTGCACGTCCTGCGATAATTGTTGATTAACTATAATCACGCCGTGACGCCGAGTTTAGCTTTGGGAAGCGAAACTACTGTATGCATGCTCGTGCACTTGGACAGCAGTCACAGCACACAGCAGGCACAGCATACCATGCCTGTCCTCGGTTTGGGTTGGCTTTGGTTTAGGCTCGGTATACCAAATAGAGTTCAGGAATTCATGTTCTTTTTCTGGTTTTGCTGACATCAAATTTGAATTAGGGGCCTAGTTAAAGCGGAAGAGTGCTCTTGGCACTTGAACAACACCCCCTGCGTTTGAACTAAATCTACCAGTAGTGTTGAAAAAGGAAGTGGAAGTGTAATTATCATTATGCAAATATTTTTTTATTTACAAGGTATAAATGTGGCATTTATGGATGGCAAGGCCGTGAGCTAGCAATCTGTCATCATAACAATAACAAAAAAAAAAAAGATTTCGTTGTTAGCTTACAGTTAGATGCAAAGAAAGCGCAGTATTCACTACCAGAATGATATGCACGTGACTCGATCTTATGTCAGGTCGTGATAACTCTTAATTTAGTGGAGCACACAATCGATCTAGCCTCAAATCAACACGATTTGACCTCGCAATCGTAGCACCACTTCTTTTCTGGTTATCAACTATGCACACATGATTAACCTCGTCAAGAAGGCTAATCTCACCCTGCGACTCGAATAACACAAGCGAGAACATAAAAGAATGTTGCGAAATCTCAATTAAACTCACAAAGTTGAAATCCAACAAACCGTTAAATGGCGAAACTATTTATAACAGATGAAAACTAATCAAAATATGAACCTAATGATGGTGGCTACTGATTATATAAAATTTAGAGCGTCCTTAGGGCAAACCCTAATACTAATGGAACTAGAAAAAATATACGAACAAAAAACCAAAAGATAGTGTCACAGCACCGGAGCAGTTTCTGGACGTCAACTTATTTCAATGATTCCTGCTGACTCCGGTCGAATGTGCATATGAGACTGATGCTGTAGGAAATGTTATCTTTTTATCTTTTCATCCATATTTAGAACGCCCAAAACGGATCCCATATGCGATCTCAGCATCCATTTTAGTGCAGCTGCCCTTGAAACCCAAGGGTAACTCGACCTCGAGTTGGATTGAACCTCCTCCATGGTCTAATGTGTCTTCCTGGTTTTGAGCATCTTCAAGTCCTTCTTCATGTTTTCTTTGATACTCTGCAATATTCCTAATCATGATAAAATCATTGGGTAGCAATCTATTCTAAAAAAAGGAAGATATGTGTTTGGGAACGAGCTCACCTCTAAATTAAGTTGTTGTCCATGAGCTATAGTAGGTGGAAGAGCATTGTGTGTATCCAATGAAAGAATGTACTCATCATCCTCCCCCTCTTGAATCGGAGTCGTCCTCGACTCAAGCTCATCTTCTTCTCCGATGTATGGCTTCAAATCAAAATTCGGAAGTTGAAACAGCAGTGCGTGTGTAAGCTTGTCCATCAAAGTGGCAAAGAACTTCTCTTGTGTGTGGCCCCATTATGAAGGCATTGTGAGTGTTGGCCAACTCTTGTTCGCTCCAGGAATCAAGTCAAACTGGTGCTGAATCCCTCGAATGGGTGGCAGTCCTGAAGATATCTCGGGTGGCAAATTATTATGATATTCCTGTAAAAGGTTAGCAACAGGAGTAGACAAAAAAGAAGCAAGATCCTCAAATGAAAACAACGCATCGCTGCACCTCAAAGCATAACATGAAACATTTTCATCATAAATTTTAGCAAGATCAGATTTTGTTACAAGCATAACAGGACTTTTCAAACTTATTGCTTGCTGATTTTCAAGTGTAGGAGGATGTTTTTTTTTCTCATTAGCAAGTCTATCCGTATCAACTTGTACAATTTCAGCAGGGATGAAAGGTAGTAAAGTATTTTTCTTTTCTTTACACATGAAGGTATATTTATTACTTTTACCATAGTAGATAGCATCATTATCATATTCCTATAGACGACCCAATAACAATGAACAAGCTTGCATTGGTACAGCATCACAGACCACAGAATCGATATAGGTGCCAATGGAGAATGGAACTCGACAAATTTTACCGGAGTCAGTTAACCAATGGATATGGTACGGATGTGAATGTGACCATGAGGGCAAATCAAGCTTAGTGATCAAATCAATACTCACTAAGTTATTACAACTCTTGCCATCAATGATCACGCGTGCACGGTAGTTCTTGATCACAAAGTGAATCTGAAACAGATTACGTCGTTGAATCTTATCAAGGTGTACCTATGCGGAAAGCGCTCGTTGGACAATGACGGTCCTGTAGACCGAAGTATCATCAGCACCAAATATCTGGCCATCATCAACGTCAGGAATCTTATCATCGGATTCTTTGTCTTCAACATCTGAGTACTTATGTATCCTCCATCTTCAGTGCAACGTATGCCCACTGATTTGTGCAATCTCGTTGCATATGTCCCATGCCATGACACCAATAGCACTTGATGTTGGAGGAGCGTCCTACAGAAGCGGTGGAGGACATAGTCTTGGTGAGTACCTGCAAAGAGTCTTACTCGAATCTGAAGATGGCGCCAAAGGGGTTGATTTCGGTGCTGCTGCAGTGCTCGATGGTGGTGGCATACGTGTGGTTGAAGAAGAAAGAAACATCGATCATGGAGTGTATTTACGGGTGTTGTTCTGTTGTTGTCATCCGTGCAATTCTTTTTCTGCTAGCACAATAAGGTAGAACAACTGCTTGACAGTATCATAATCATTATAATCAACAATGTCCTGAATTTCACGACACAACCCACCATAAAAATGACAGATAGTATCCCTAATGTCCTCTTCTATCCCACAATGCATCATACCCTTTTGTAACTCAACAAAATAATCTTGAACAGATTTATCATGTTGTTCTAAGCATTTCAATTTGTTACGCAAATCTCGTTGATAGGAAGAGAGAACAAAACAGTTACGCATGACATCTTTCAATCTATCCTAATTATCAGGTTGCAAATGCGCTTTGTAAAGATCAGTCCTCCAGAGTAAAGCAAAATCTTAAAGCTCACTAGTAGCTTGTCTAACTCTATGATTTTTAGGGACTAAGTGAGAAGTAAATTATTGCTCTACAATCATCTCTGAATCTAGATAAGCTTCAGCTTCATAATTTCCAAAGAAAGGTGGGATGGTAAACATAATCTTAGCGAAAGGTTCGTAAGGAGCACGATTTTCATTACCTCCCATACCTTGGTGGTTACGGCGCTGACGATCGCGAAATCTGTTCTGTTGGTCTCTATCATTGTCAGCATTATCCTATAGTTGTTCTCATCATTAACTCCTCTCTCTTTGGTGGTAAACGTCTCTCAAGGTTATCATACGTGTTGAGAAATGCCGGAATTGTTGGTTCATTGTTTGAAAGAGCATCTCCATCGCATTGAATTGCTCGTTCATCCTTTAATCGAACTTAGCAAGAGTGTCAGCAAGTTGATTTTGACTGACACAATCAACAAAGTCATTCAGGGAGTCGGGAACTTCAGAAGGTTCAACCTTATCACTTCCAGAATTACCACTTCTAGATTTACCACTTCTTGCCATGGTTAGAAAATAACAAAGAAGCAAAGCATGATATTATCCCTACGGTGGTGTGGGATCTGTGGTGACAGATCTACAAAACGAAATGACTTATCAAGTTCTTATCAAGGTAAGGCAAAGGATGGTACAACTCGTTGCAGGAGAAAACACGGAGTCGTAATTTCAAAATTGCAGGGTCAAATACAATGCTGATCCGAGATGGATATGTGGAGCTTGGAGGACTGAAATAATAATTAGTGGATAATAGATAGTAATACTGAATAAGTGTTCCATGAATGTAATTCTAGTTGCTGGTCAAATCTTAAGAAGAATCCAGATGCGAACAACAATAAGACACAAAGATCAGCAACAGACGTGGCTCCAAAGATCAGCAATCAGCACTGATATAGCAAAAGACTGTGATGTCCTCGATGATGTCACTTTTTAGTTTTCTTCTGAATTTTCACTATTTTCTCTTGACCAAAGGCACAAAAACAGGAACACCAAAAAGTTTCAGATCAATCTAATAAAGAATATGTTCTGTGGAAAATCACGAAGGTGTCTGAAATTACACGCTAGAACTTGTAAATTCAAAAAGGCCCTCTTCTAGTGGGATTTTGGCCTTCAAAATTTTGTCGAAACATTTTGAGACTTTTAAAAAAAATGCGCTCAATTTCGAGTTCATATGCAAAAGTTATGGTCGTTTTACTGAATGGTGCCCGAGACACATTTTTGAAAGGTGTGAAACGCAATCGGGATGCAATCAGGTTGTTATTTTTTGGATGATTGAGCAGTGGATAGTTATGGAAAGGTGGATCTATGAAGGGTGGATCTGTTTGTGGTCAAAATATGTGATGGGTGGGCGGGCTAAAATTTTGATGCAAAAGAACAAATAACAGATATGACACGATAATAGATGAACGATAAAGGAAAACATCTGAATGCAAAAAGATTTTGAAATCCAGCAACCACAATACAAACTAAGGACACAAATTCAACACTACGGACTTTGAAATAAAATTATGCAAAGGCTAAACACGGCTTGAATAGGGGAACACCTAACGATCTACTATTTTTTTCTGTTGCGGTTTTTCTGCGGACGATAGGATGAATGCAAAATCGACAAAAGATAGATGTGAACCTGATGGTATACCAGAAGCTCTGATTACCACTTGATGTGTACTCGTATGTGATTCTCAATCTTCCGTTAGGTCGTGGTAACTCTAGATTTGGGGGAGATGCGACACACAATCGCTCCAGCCTCAAATCAGCACAATTGACCTCGCCAAAAAATTTAATCCCAGCCTGCAAAACGAAGAACACAAGCAACAACAAGAAGAATGCAACTCAATTGAGAAATCTGAATTAAACTCGTGAAGTTGGAATCCAACGGACCGTTAAATTGCGAAACTATTTATAACAGATGAAAACAAATCAAAACCTGTACCTAATGATGGTGGCTACTAATTATATATAGTTCAGGGGATCTATAGGGGCAAACTCTAATACTAATAGGCCTAGAAAAGATATACGGCCCAAATGCCAAAAGATAGTGTCATAGCACCATAGCACTTTCTGGATATCTCTTGTTTTAACGATTCCTGCTGACTTCGATCGAATTTTGGAGATGTGACTAGTGCCGTTGGAAAGCTTATCTTTTTAGCTTTCCATTAATATCTAGAACATCCAAAACGGATTTCCTATGCGACCTGAGCGTCTGTTTTAGTGAGGACTGCTCCTAGAACCCGAGGGCAACTCGACCTCGAATTGGATTGAACCTCCTACAGGGTCCAACATGACTTGCTGGTCTTGAGTATCTCTAAGTCTTTCATGCTTCCTTTGATCCTCTCCAATGTTCCTAATCATAATAAAATCAGTAGGTACCAATATATTCTCAAAGAAAGCAAGACATGTGTTTGGAAACAAGCTCACCCCTAAATTCAATTGTTGGACATGAGCTATAATAGGTGGAGGACCGTTGTGTATATCCAATAAACAGATGTCCTCGTCACAGAAGACAATAATTTACTTAATTACAAAACAACTCAGTTTGCCTTTCTGTGGAAAACCGACACTTATAGCACATCATGATCTCTAGTAAAAAAGGAGATCGGGCACACGGATAAATGGACCATGTAGCGCTAAAATCAATATAAAATGAATATTAAATTTATTTATACTCGCTTTGTTCCAAAATATAAGTATTTCTGAGTCTAGTCAAACTCAAATTTATTTAAATTCAACTAATAATATATAAAAAAATTAAATATTTTCTAATACAAAAGTTACAAATTATCAAAATGTTCCATGGTGAATCTAGTAACATAATTTATATATAATAAAGCGTCTTTAAATCTCTTCTATTAACAACCCCACCTGATAAAAATGGGACTTAAAGAAGTTGACCTTGGATCATTCCCAGAAATACTTATATTTCGGAACGGATGTAGTATATGTACAAAAATGGTACAGTATTGTCAACAACAAGGTCATAATCAATATCCAAACATGTCCTCATCAGCCTACAGAGACATCAGCTCATTGGATATTCAATCTGAAAGGTAAGAGTAGGGATGCAAGTTTTCTATTTCCTGGGTCAATGGGTTAGCCAAAAACTTTCTAAACTGAACCAACTCTCCAATCCACCTTACATATTGTTAGTGGGATAAAATAAACTAGAGGTGATGTGTTTGTGTTTCCTAATCTTTCATCAAGTTGTGAGAACTCTCGATTTGGAGGACATGCAATGTGACACCCTAAATTTTTCCAATTCGGGATGTGAACAATAAAAGTGTCGACATAAGCATTCTTTAGAAATAAATTAATTAGGAAATCAAGGATAATGATTTTAGATTAATAGATTAAAAATAATATTAACCCTAATAACAATTGTACTGTTAGTAGTTGTCGAGATCATGTAACTCGGGTACCAACGGACCCACTATAAATAAGAAGGCCTGATTCTGAATCACGGCCCACGGGCCAACTTATGGCCCACGAAGGACCTCACCACATCACCAACCCCCCTACGGTCAGGGTTGCCTGAAGACATTATCTGGCCCTTGATAGTCAGATTCACCCGAAGACACCAGCCCATCCATCCGAGGGCCCGGACCGGGTAACAACAAAATCTGACCACCAACAGTTAGAGAACCGCCTTACAAATCCGACACTGAGGGTCGACCACCGCCTTAAGCGACCAACCCCCAACAGGTACAGAGATTTCTCACACTGTGCAGCAGACGGTAAAGCAACTCCCCCCCAAGTACCGGACAAAGGACGAATGAAGAACACCGGCAAAATAATCTGGAGCTAGATGACATCTGAGAATAAACTTCGAGATGCTCGCGGCCGCACCCGTCAGCGGGCCATTCGGTTTTGTAGGCTTCAAGCCTTGTAATCCCAGCCTGACCCTTATATATAGGGGTGCCGGGGGCTTTAAGGATGAAATTCAAGTCATTGACACATTCAACACACACATTATATGGTTCTTGCTTGTGCAGGGACTCTATCGCCATTGTTACCCTTGTTTTGAGATTATACAATCCACTCTCTCCCCTAGACGTAGGGTGTTACACCTCCGTGGTGGTCCGGACCAGGTCAATGTCTGAGTTTTGCGTAGACTGGGCCACCTCGACAAGAAAAGCACACGAATCACTCTCCGTATACATAAATCGTACTGTGCCGGTGGATCAAACGCCAACAATAGTAATAATAAAATATGTAATAGTAATATTAATAAAGAAAATAATTATAATAATAATATAATTTATAGAAAAGTCCTTGTAGTCTTTTAAAATTGCAAATAGGTCCCTACCAGATTACAACTTTACATTTTAACACTGTTAATGGTATTAGTACAGATGATGATGATAATAATAATAATAATAATAATAATAATAATAATAATAATAATAATAATAATAATATTGCTAATGATATTATTAACTTAAAGAGAAGAATTAAAAAACATTATATATTAATACTACTAAGAATAATATTAATACTATTAAGAATCATATTAACAATAATGATAATAATAATTATAGTAACTACAATAATAATTATTGCAATAAGATATTTTTTCTTTATTAAATGTAACTTTAATAAAATATAAAACTTTAATAATAGTAGTAATATTAGTGACACTGATAAATTAATTATATATAAATATTAGAAGAAGAAGTAGTAGTAGTAGTAGTAGTAATAATAATAATAATAATAATAATAATAATATCCTTTCTCCTAAGCCCTTATGACTTTAGTAAATTATAAAATAATTCTTATCAATTAATAAATTTCATTTTTAAATCACAAATTTTTAAAATTAATTTATATTAATGTTTTAATATAAGAAATTTCAAATAAGTCCTTAATTTTAGTTTCAGTTTAGTCCTTGAAACTTTATAAACATCATAACTTTTCAACCGTAACTCTGATTTCAGCATTCTTGCGCCAAAATGACCGTAGCAACATAATCTATGCATTCATGACATCATCCTGTTGCACTCTTATATTTTTTTCCTAATTGTTATTGTTTTGTGTTTCCTTGTCTATCTTGCCTGCGCGTGCGTTTAGACGATTTCGCTTTGGACCATAGTCAAGGACTTTCAAGAATCACAACTTCAATATTATTGAGCAGTAATACTATGACAAAGGTAAGTGTCATTTACCATCTTGTGTCTATTTTACAAAACATCTATTTGGTAGATTGCGTGCTTGTGCCAAATTGACTATGCACATATGATTAGGGTTTTTATCTAGTCTTTTCTTATTATGCCTTATCGCCTCTAATTTATTTTTATGTTGGGTGGATTACATGCTTAGTTTGGAGTTATAGGGATGGCTAATATTAACTTAATTTATTATCATACTTGCCTCACGAGGATTAATAGGTTATTTAATAGCAAAAAGGAGATTAGAGATTTGGGTGATCTAGTTGGTGTAGGGCTATGTGCGGCATTACCGACACTGTTCTTTGGTACGTTGATCTTCCTAAATCTAAGAACCGGTTCCTGAAGCGACCACCGATGTGCAATCGTACAACCACAAGCCAAGAATGTAACAACCGCGGCTGCGTCGAGCTGAGTGACGTCGCCCTCAGGTTTGAACCGGCGTATTGGTGGGAAGGGAGACACGAAGAAGCTGGCACCAGCGTGTGTGTGTGTGTTAGCAAATTGCTGCCTGTATACAGCTGTAACCAGGTGCAAGGGCTTTATATGCCACACCTCTGTAACGGAACAGGATACGAATGAATAGAAATTGAAATCCAGTCCCAAACATAACTCTCTGTTTCAGAGTTGGCTGGTGAATTGAGTTCGCCGTCTTACGCCCCGGTCCTTCACCGCCGGCAGCCAAGGGAGGCATAACAGGTGGTATCAGATTCGGGTTCTCCTCGGCGGCGTTCACCATGGCGCCCCGGAAGCAATCGATGCAGTGTCCTTTGGTCCGGACAACCTACATCCTCGACGCCATGGCAGAGACGAAGAAGACGGACAATGCGCGTTGGGACCGATTGATGGAGAACATGGATTTGCTGTTCTCTCGGGCGGAAGCACTGGACATCACGCAGCAGCGCATCCTGGGGAACATCGAGTTGAACTCCAAGGCGATTGATAAAGCGGCGCGAGATCATCATGTGCTTGCACGGCGCATGGAGTCGACAAGGGTCGAGGTGGGGAATCTAACCGTGCAGATGATGCGCCTACAAGACAAAGGGAAGCAGCATCGCAGCACTTCTCCTTCTCGGGATGTGGATCAGGACTTGAAGTGCTCTGGTTCGGGTGGCTCCAAGCTGGACACCACCGGTGTTCCTGCTTCTCCTTCACATCTGGTTGTGGTACATACCACCACTCGTTCGACGAATTGTCTCAACCAACGTTCGGACACCCGAAGCAATTCGTTTTGCCCTCTTTTGCCTAAGCTTTCATTCCCGCTTTTTGATGGTTCGGATCCGTGGATTTGGCGTGATAATTAAATGTCTGGAGTATTTCCATCTCTTCTCTGTACCTCAGTGTATGTGGACTTCGGCAGCATCTCTGCACATGGAGGACAACGCTGCAAAGTGGCTGCAGGTGTTCAAACAGCAGCATGGATCGGGTAATTGGAATTCATTCATAGCTACAGTGGAGGCCAAGTTCGGGGCATATGATTACCGCAAGCACCTGTCGGCTTTGCTCACGCTCAAGTAGGAGGGTTCAGTGGATGAATACGCTTCTGCATTTGAATCAGCGCACTATCAAGTCTCCATGCATAGCGTCGCTTTGGATGAAACTCTGTTCGCGTCTCACTTTGTGGAGGGGCTTCGTGATGAGATTAAGCGTACTTTGTTGGCTCATGTGCCAGAGACAGTGGACCGAGCGGTATTGCTCGCTCAGATTCAGGAAGCTGTGTTGGAGCAAGGTCGATCCAAGCAATTCAAGCAGCCCTCAGTATCTCGCTCTGCCAGTTCCTCTAAGGTTGATTCTCGCCCATTATCTCAGGGTAATGAGCTGTGGAAGGAACGTCAGCTTCGTGACTATCGTCGCGCCAACAATTTGTGCTACTATTGTGGTGACAAATTTGAACCAGGGCATGTTGCTCAGTGTACTAAACATCCTCATGCTCAGTTACATGTGTTGTCTGCACAGGAGCTGGATATGCCTTTGTCTGAGGATGTGCTTCAACAATTGGAATGTGAGGATGCTCTCATCGCTGAAATGAGTCAGCTATCTCTGAATGCCATCTCGGATAGTGATGTGGGGGAGGCTATTCATGTCAAAGCTTTGGTACACAACCAGGTCATTTATTCTCATTGATTCCAGTAGTTCCCATAGCTTTGTTAGCTCCTCCGTGCAGCGAGTTGGTATTCAGCCTGTTCATAGCACACCAGTGTTAGTTAAGGTGGCCAATGGAGAATCAATGGTTTCTGACCAAGTGGTTCCTGAGATGGAGTGGTGGATTCCTAATCATTCTTTTAAGACTACAATGAAGGTGCTCACTGTGGGAGTTTATGATGCCTTTCTTGATACGATTGGCTCAGTGCTCATAGTCCTATGGTCTGTTGTTGGGACAAGAAACTTTTGCAATTCAAAGACTGAGGAGAACAGGTTACCTTGCAGGGCCTCGTTGCAGATCAGTGTGGTGAATGAACTACCAGCTGACCAATTGCTCAAGTGTATCAAACGCAATGAGGTTTGGGCAGTTGCAGTGGTGCAGTCTTTCTCTGTGACAGCTCAGGAGGAAGCACACCCTTCTATTATAGATTTGCTGAATGAATTTCAGGACCTCTTCTCTGCTCCTGCACTCTTACCTCCTCATCGTACTTATGATCATGCTATTCCACTTAAGCTTGATGTTGTGCCTGTCAATTCTAGACCTTATAAGTATTCTCCATTGCATAAAACCGAGATTGAAAGGCAAGGTAGGTGTAACGGCCTAAATTTTCAACATTTTCAAATATTAAAATTTTGAATTTCCTTAATTGCATTTCACAATTTAGTATAGAATAAATTCTTTTCAAATTAAATTGCTAGGAGTGCATTGCATATCATTCTTTGCATAGCACTTAATTTAATGCATTGGAAAATAATTAATCAAGCTACTAGAGATTTAAAGGAACAAAAGAATTAAAGAAATAAAAGGAAAAGACAAAACCTCTCCCAGGGCCCAAATCCTCACTCTCTCTCCCTTTCCCTCTCCCCTCCACCCGCAGCCCATCTTCTCCCCCCCCCCCCCCCCCCCCCCCCCCCCCCCCCCCCCCCCCCCCCCCCCCCCCCCCCCCCCCCCCCCCCCCCCCCCCCCCCCCCCTCTCTTTCAGCCCAGCCGGCCCAAGCCACCAGGCCAGCACTCCCCTTCCTTCTCCTCTCGCAGACAAGTGGGTCCCGCGTGTCATCCCTAACCTCCATCCGATTTTGAGGAGCCGCTCAACTGCCGCGCCGTCGATCCCTGCGCGCGCCGCCTGCCAGCTCCGATTCCGCCGAGATCACACCCCACGCCGCCCTTGACTCGGCCGCCCCCTCTCCTATAAAAGCCGCCACCCCCAGGCTCTCTCTCTCTCTCATTGCAAAACCCAAGCTCATCCCCTCACCGTTGCGCTCCCCGATCCGATCTGCCCCAGCCCGCGTCGACCTCGCGCCATCGATTCCCGTGCTGCACTGCCCCCACCCAGCCTATCCCTGTCGAGCGCCGCCATCTGTCGGAGCCGCACAACGCCGCCGAAGCAGCCACCCGAAGCCCTCGCCGTCACGCCCTAGTTTCTGGCCGCCCCCAACCCCGTCCAACCACGATGAGCACCTCTCCACGTCCTCCTTGTTGTTTTGAGCCCAAAACCGGCGAGATCCGTGAACCGACGAGCCCGGGCAAGCTCGCCGGACTTAGCCGCCATGGCGTTGCCGCCGGCCGGCCAGCCGCCTTTGCCTTGCCAGGCGTGGGCTGCTTCAGCCGTCCAATCTTGCACGGATGACCAAGATTAAACCGGACCCCTCCTTTAGATCTAATTAAATCCGGACCATCCAATCCAAATCCAACACAACAGATGCTGCCACATCATACACATTATCCAATCCGTCCATTTTGAAATCAAGGGCTCAAATTAATCCAAGTATTTCCGAACAAAAATAAATCCAATTCTTTACTGTGTCAGCATGAGGTCATGCTGACGTCAGCATATCAGGTTAACTAAAATTAATTAGAAAAATTAAGTTATTTAATTTTGGATTAATCTGTTAATTAATAAACAAAAAATAATAATTAACAATATTATTAATCTGAAAATAATTTTTATAATAATTTAATAATAATAATTTGATAATTAACTTAGTAATAATTAATTATGATAATTTCACAGAGAAGCCCCTATACATTTATTTAATTACAAATTAGTCCCTGCCCTATGACTAATTTACATTTTAGCTCCTAAACATATCTGTAATTACTTTTTAGTCCTTAATCAATGTTGTAAATTATAGATAGGTCCTCAGAACTTAATTATTAACTACATATTAGCCCCTCAACCTTATAAATGCTATAACTTTTAATCCATAACTCAGATTTCAGTGATCTTTATATCAAAACGATCGTACCGAAATAACCTATGATTTCATGACATAACCATACTGATTGATTGATTGTTTGTGCTCTCGTGTGTTAGGCGACTTCGTCTCAGACCCGTAATATGAGGATTTCCAACAAACAAGACTTTGAAGCCGTCGAATACTATTCCCAGGAGCAGCAAGGCAAGTGTCCTTGATCATCTTGTGCCTACATTCCAAAACCTCGATCTTGTAGATTGCATGCTTGTGTCAAATTGAATGCGCACCTATTATTAGAGATTCCTTAGTCTTTTCTTTTTATGCCTTGTCGCCCTAGTTTACCTTTTTGTTGGCTAGGTTACATGCTTAGCTTGCAGTTGTCGGGATGGGTGATATTAAATGGATTTATTATCATACTTGCTTCACGAGAATTAATGGGTTATTTAATAGTAACTTGTAGATTAGTGATTTGGGGGATATGGTTGGTGTAGGGTTGTGTGCGGGGTTACCGGCACTGTCCTTTGGTTTGTTATCCTTCCAAATCTAAGGACCAGTTCTCGAAGCGACCACCCATGTGCAACCGTACAACCACAAGCCAAGAATGGGCGCGGTCTGGCGTAGTAAGTGGTGAAGACCAGTTCTGTGCATGCCAACCGATAGAGTGGAGAAAGCGAGTTACGCCTGGATCTGCCTGTAGAGAGATGTGTGAGGAATGGAGGGTTACTCTCGAGAACCATCTGGCACAAGAAGGGCCTTTTTCTAGGTTACGGTTAGTGACTGATAGGTGAAACCTCAATAGACACGTACAAGCTGGTGGAAGCCACAGAAAAGCTTTGAAGTGATCTATTAGCCCTCACATCAAAGGAAGTGTGCGAGTGAGAAGCTGGCGCAGGCATAATGGAGATTCTTTAGTAGACTTGGAGACAGGGAATGAAATCACTTCTCGTGGGGAATGTGCACAACCTTTGCAAAGTTAAAACTGTCATGATAGCCGCGCTCACGGTCACGAGCATTGCATGGACCCTCACATGATTAGTGAGATTGGGTACGGCTTGGTGATGTTCATGGATCACAGTGGGAGACTGTGATTGGTTCTTATGTTGGTGCTACAGCTGGGTAAGCTTAGGCATGTTGGTCTATAGGTGCGATGTCTTTCACTTATAGTAAATTGGTGCTTAATAGGAAGTGTGTCTCTATTGTGTGCTTTTATGCAAAAATACCATTAATGAAGTTGCTTTATGTGTGAAATTTGATTTCTGGGCACACATAAACGGTCACATGGTTTTGACCTTAAAACCGGGTGTGACATTAGGAAACTGTTGGAAGCTGGCCTTATCACTCATAGCACTAGTCCTTTTGCCTCATCGGTGTTGTTAGTGCAGAAGAAGGATGGGATCCGGCGGTTCTGTGTTGACTTCAGACGCCTCAATGCTCTCACTGTTAAGAACAGTTTTCCCACAGCGGATGTGGATGAAATTTTGGATGAGCTAGCAGGGACACAATATTTCTCTAAACAGGACTTACACTCTGGTTTTCATCAGGTTCGGATGCAAAAGGTTGACGAGTATAAGACTGCATTCAAGACGCATCACGGCCAGTATCAATTTAAAGTGATGCCGTTTGGTTTGACTAACGCTCCAGCCGTGTTCCAATGTCTCATGAACTCTGTGCTAGCACCTTTTCTGCGCAAGTTTGTGTTGGTTTTCATGGATGACATCCTTGTCTACAGTCCTACTTTCTCCCAACATGTCTCGCACCTTAGGCAAGTGTTGACCACATTGAGGGAGCATCAACTGTTTGTGAAACATTCTAAGTGCTCCTTTGCTCAGACCAAATTGGTGTATTTAGGCCATATTATTTCTGTGCATGGTGTGGCCACTGATCCTGCAAAGACCTCTGCTATGGTTAATTGGCCTACTCCTACTTCAATCACTGCATTGAGGGGTTTTCTAGGCCTGACTGGGTATTATAGGAAATTTGTGTGCAATTATGGTCCTCTAGAAAACCTCTTACAAGCCTGCTGAAGAAGAAGTAATTTGCTTGGTCTCCTGCTGCTGAACAAGCCTTTCAGGATCTTAAAACTGCTATGGTTTCTACCCCTGTCTTGGCTTTACCCAATTTTGAGCACA
The DNA here is from genome assembly GCA_001602275.1 of Zoysia japonica. NCBI lineage: Eukaryota > Viridiplantae > Streptophyta > Magnoliopsida > Poales > Poaceae > Zoysia > Zoysia japonica. Next base: position 765,311 of record BCLF01000070.1, on the reverse strand, counting down.
CCTTTATATCGGTAACTAATGCTTGTGATTCCGGGATTGGGGCCGTCCTGATGCAGCATGACAGACCTGTGGCTTATCTTGGTAAAGCTTTGAGTGAGCAGCATAAGTCTCTTTGTATTTATGAAAAGGAATTCTTGGCCCTTATCATGGCGGTTGAGAAGTGGCATCCTTATCTGAACCGGCAAGAATTTCTTATCCGGACTGATCACCGTAGTCTTTGCTATTTGGATGATCAACAGTTGCAATCTGATTTGTAACGAAAGTTTATGACTTGCCTCATGGGACTGCAGTTTAAGATTGTTTCCAAGAACGGCAAAGACAACGTAGCTGCCGATGCTTGTGTCAAGGGTTGGTCATCTTATGGCCATACCAACAGTTTCTGCAGTACAGCCACTTTGGATTCAGGAAGTGGTAAATGCTTACTCCACTGATCCTGCTGCTCAATCATTACTGGCTGAACTTGCACTTCACAGTCCTAATGACCAAGGTTATGCTCTTACTAATGGGCTGATTCATAAGGGTTTCCAAATCTGGATTTCTGAGAATGCTGCCCTTCGCACTAAGTTGATTACTGCTATGCACTCCAGTGCCTTGGGTGGCCATTTCGGGACACAGGCAACCTACCACTGGCTCAAGAGGAATTTCATTTGGAAAGGAATGAAACAGGAGGTGGAAGATTTTGTTCGACAATGTGGCACTTGTCAACAGGCTAAACATGAGCTTTTACATCGAACAGGGCTTTTGCAACCTTTGCCTTGTTCGGATGGGTGTGTGGTGTGATCCCACGATGGATTTTATTGAGAAGCTACCTAAGTCTGAAGGATATGATACTATCATGGTGGTGATTGATCGCTTTTCTAAGTACGCTCATTTCATCCCCTTGAAGCACCCATTTACTGCTCAGACAGTGGCTAAGGTGTTCTTAGACAGTGTGGTGCGCCTGCACGGCATGCCTAATTCCATTGTTTCTGACCAGGATCGTATCTTCACAAGCCATTTTTGGACTGAACTGTTCAAGTTGTCGGATACTAAGCTTCTTCACAGCACTGCATACCATCCGCAAACTGATGAGCAAAGTGAGCGTGTTAACCAGTGCCTCGAGATTACCTCCGATGTGCTGTGAACTCCACTCTGAAGAAGTGGCTTGCTTGGTTACCATTGGCAGAGTTTTGGTACAATTCTAGTTTCCATACTGCTCTGGGTTGCTCTCCTTTCAAAGTTTTATATGAGCATGATCCTCAGTTTGGCGCGGCACCTCCTATTGCTCCAACTGATGAACAATCTGCAGCTTAGTTGTTGCAAGATCGAGAAGCACACCGAGTTATGCTTCGTGACCATTTGCTGGCCGCCCAAAACAGAATGAAGATGCAGGCTGATCGCCAGCGTACTGCTGGGGAGTTCCAAGTTGGTGAGCAAGTCCTTCTAAAACTGCAGCCATACGCCAAGTCTTCTATGGTTAATTGCCCTTTTCCTAAGTTGGCTTTCAAGTTCTTTGGTCCGTACAATGTCTTGGAGCGAATTGGTGCAGCCGCCTACAAACTGGACTTGCCAGAGAGCAGTGCCGTGCACTTTGTTTTTCATGTGTCCCAGCTTAAGCCGTTTGTGCCTAATCACACTACTGTGTACTCCGAGCTTCCTTCAGTGGCCGACTTGGATGGCAAAGATATACATGCTTGGTGGCTATTCTGCAACGCCGCCTGGTCAAGAAGGGAAATTCGGCTGTCCCTCAAGTGCTGATTCAGTGGGCCACTCTACCAGCTTCGGCTGCAACCTGGGAAGATTTCTATGTCATCCAGCGCCGCTTCCCGGATGAGCTTGCTTGGGGACAAGCAAGTTTTCAAGGGGGGTTGATGTAACAACCACGGCTGCGTCGAGCTGAGCGACGTCGCTCTCATGTTTGAACCGGCTTATTGGTGGGAAGGGAGATACGAAGAAGCTGGCACCAGCGTGTGTGTGCGTTGGCAAATTGCTGCCTGTATATAGCTGGAACCATGTGCAAGGGCTATATATGCCACACCTCTGTAAAGGAACAGTATACGAATGAATAGAAATTGAAAAGCAGTCCCAAACATACCTCTCTGTTTCAGAGTTGGCCGGTGAATTGAGTTCGCCGTCTCACGCCCCGGTCCTTCGCCGCCGCCGTCCATGGGAGGCATAACAAAGAATGGGCGTGGCCTAGCATAGCAAGTGGTGGAGACCAATTATGTTCGTGCCAGGTGGTGGAGCGGGGAAAGTGGAGTACGCCTAGAACCGCCTGGATAGAGATGAAGGGAGGGTGCAAGAGGGGGCCTTTCAGGTTATAGTTAATTCTTGACGGGTAAAACCTTAGTGGGCACGTACAAGCTGGAGGAAGCTATGGAAAAGCTTTGAAGTGATCTCTTAGCCTTCACACCAAAAGAAGGGTGAGAGTGCACAGCTGACACCGGCAGGATGGAGATTCTTTAGTCACTTGGAAACAGGAGATGAAATCACTTCTCGTGGTGAATATGTACAACCTTTGCAGGATTAAAACTGTCATAATAGCCGTGCTCATGGTCATGCGCATTGCATAGACCCTCATATGATTAGAGGGATTTCATTTTTTTAAAACCATTAGTGGGATTTGGTATGGCTTGGTTGGTGGAGCACAGTGGGATACTGTGATCCGTTATTATTTGGTGTCACTGGCGGGTAGCCTGTAGGCATGTTTGATGATATAAAAGCGTTCGATGCTTATCACTTAGTAATTAGGTTCTTAATAGGAGTGTCTCTCTATTGCAAGTTTTATGCAAAGGAACCCTATATAGCCTTTCGTTGCTTTTGCCACATGTTATCTTTTCCCACAATTGCTGAGTACATCCCGTACGCAACCTTGCCTTTAAAAATGATGCTCAGTTGAATAAGTTTGTGATGAAGTTGAAAACTTAGGAGCTGAAGTCTAGGCATGATTTCTCTTCAGTCCACTGCCTGTGAAAGCTACGCTGCGCTTAGTTTTCTTTTCCGCTGTATTTCGGTAATCGCTTATTTCTCTTTTATTGAGACATTATTTTGTTTTACCATTAATAAAGTCGCTTTATGTGTAAAACTTAATTCTTGGGCACACATAAAGGTGCATTTGGTTTTGACCCTAAAACCAGGTATGACATGCAACAAATAATTGATCCAACCTCAAATCAACCAATTCGAGCCCCACAATCGCCACACCACTTAACCTATGGTTATCAACTGTGCGCTACCGAATTAACCACACCAAGAATGCCAATTCTTGTCTCTGAATTGAAGGACACGTGTAAGAACAAGAAAGAACGCAACAAATGTGAAATATAGATTAAGATTACAAGTTGGGATCTCACAAACCGTTTGACAAATAAACTGTATGAAAATAAAATAATCTAAGAAAAACCCTACTATAAATGATGGCGACTACTGTTTATATAGTGTTTAGAATGTCCATAGGGGGTAACCCTAATACTAATGGATGTAGAAAAGATACACGACCCAAAGGCTAAAAGATCGCAATACTAGAACTATTTTTGAATATCATCTTATTTTAACAATTCCTAATGATCCGGTCGAATTTTGAGATGCAACCTAGACATTTATTTTTAGTGCGGACTGCTCCTGAAACCAAGGAAGACTCGAATCCATGTTGGACTGAAATTATTTAGGAATTAAACGTGTCTTGTTTTTCTTAAGCGTCTCCAAGTCGTTTCCGTGCTTTCCTTGATCCTCTCCAATGTTTCTAATCACAATAAAATCATTATGTAGCAATTTATTATGAAAGGATGGTAAACATGTGTTTAGAAATGAGGTCACCTCTAAGTTCAGTTGTTGTGCATGAGCTCTTGTGATCGATAGTAATCGAAGAAGTATTATGTTTATCTAATGACGGGATGTCCTCGTGAAGGGGGTGAGTCGTTGTCACCTTCCTTATTGACTCAGAGCTCGAGATTGTTTCTGCCACAGATCTGTCATGCACCTAACCAATACAGGGCCATGGCTGGTATACTCAAGCAGGATCTCACCTTCTTCCTCGTCCATCTCCATTCTGAGGGTAGGCTAGATGGTTCAAGCTTGATGAGGACATCCCTTTATTAGATACACATATCGCTCCTCCACCTACTATAGGTGGTCCAATCACAAGGGCCCATGCAAGACAATTAAATTTAGAGGTGAGCTCGTTCCTAAACACGTGTCTTTCTTTCTTTGAGAATAGATTGCTACCTAATGACTTTATCATGATTAGAAACATTGGAGAGGGTCAAGGGATCAAGGGCCCGAACATGAAGGCCAAGAGGAGAGTGGATTCTATTGTTCGGTCCCTGTAGAGGGCATGGAGATGCTGGTCATTTTTGGACTATTCTGTAGCGAACAATTTATGATGCTCTTCGTCGACAGCTTGCCGCTAAGGGCTAGAGCTCAGTGTTTGCCGCAGATCGCCGCTGTTGTTTTGAGGCACTGAGCAGAGGAGCTGGGAGTAACATGGAGGAGCACATCAGTTTTCTGCCTACGCTTTCTGAGTTGGTCACCCATCCCCTGTGGTACAGTGAGGAGGTCGTTCTTCTGTTCCACGCCTCGCTGTGGATCTCCCTCGATAGGTCACGTCTCTGGTTCTTATACAGAGGGGATCCACATCTGTTTGAGAGATTTGATGTAATTTTTGCTCTGGAGTTCCTATCGTTTGAGACACAGATCCATGCTCTGGACCATCTGGACTTCTTGCCACCTTACAGACCGTTTGGAGGGATGGAGCCGAGCGACGAGAGACTGAGTATACCTTTCCCCACCACTGCATGGGAAACACTACTCGAGGCACCCTCTGTGGTTAACACATGAGGCTTGTGACTTGAGAGGGTTGCTGGGCAAGACTATTGCCTTTAGATCTGGCTACAGAGAGCGAGTCATCATTTTTCATCAGTGGCTGCTCTGTTTTCTCCTGAGGTATGAGGTATTCGATATGACTGATCTGTTGCTTGCACAGATGGAGGATGTTATCTTTGAGGGGATTGGAGCTCGTCAGCTTCTATTTGCTCCATATATATACCTGTTGCTGAGGAGAGCTGGTGTTATGACTAAGAAGGAGTACACAACATTGCCAGAGATTACTACTACCTTCAGTCTAGTTGAGCCATCTAACTCCAAGGTTCTATGAGTGTCAGCTTTACAGAGCACCCCTGAAGGAGAGTAGACCACAGCCCCGAGGAGTTTGAGTATGAGGCTGAGGCTCCTGAGGGAGTGCAACCGGGGGTTGGGAGTACTGAGGCTCCGGAGGGAGTGCAACCGAGGGTTAGGAGTACTGAGGCTTCAGATTAGGCCGAGACACCTACCTCTCGTGCTAGACTTGACCCTGCACTAGCTGCCAGACTCAAACACCTCCAGATTGAGGAGAGACTGAGGGTGCAGAGAGTGCTAGCTAAGGAGAGGAGACAGCAAGACAGGGAGTTCCACTCAGCTGGAGATGGCAGCAACCATATTCTACAAGTCTGTCAGGTTCAGAGCTATTGCATCATACCTCCAGGGATCCATATGCCGCCATTGCCCGTATTTTTGACAGCCACACTACCTAGTCTCCTGCCTTCACAGCTACAGCCTACAGCACCTCAGCCTCCAGTGCCTGCATTTACAACTCAGCTTTAGCAGCCATAGTAGCAGCAACCTAGGTACAGTAGCTAGGTATAGTACTTTGCTCACAGCTCCACTATCACCATTCGGACCCTTTGGAGCAGCCAATTCTTCGTTGACTATCGGAGGAGCCAGTGCACCAGTGACAGCGGAGCCAGTGCACCAGTGACAGCTTGTTAGTTTTCTCCAATTTTCTTGTTCTCCATGTCACCACTCCTTGTGTCAGCTGAGCCTGGAGTGACAGTGCCGACATTGGAGACAAGGATAGTTGTTGGTAGCTCTCCACTAGCTCCGAGAGTGCTTTCTTTCGAGGCTACCACAACTTAGTCAATGCCTACAGAGCCATCGCCGACAGTTTCTAAGGCAGAGTCAGCAGCCACCACAGCTAAGCAGCCCAGTGTTTCAGATGCAGCTATCATAGTTGAGGGTGGATACTCTACAGAGGAGGCAGCTTAGGCCCTTGCCATAGCCAGTTTAGATCAGCTAGCTTCAGCTGATGTCAAGGAGCCCTCCTCGATGTCGTCTTTTGGCTTGAGCGCATTTGATGTTTTTGAACATCCAAAAGGAGATGTGGCAGCAGCAGCAGAGCCAGCTTCAGAGGAGCAGCCACCAGTCGTCACTGCACCCGACTCCCCAGCCGCACCAGCAGAGGATTAGACTTCTTCTAGGTCTAAGGCATTGCTTTTGAGAGTCTAGCGAGGCCGTGGATGGGTAGCTAGGGCTTTGGATTTTATTTGGCAGATTTCATTGGCTCTTTGTGACATTTTGATGAGCTTGTGTTTATTTGATCGTTTTAGCTCATTGAGATTCACTTGGTTTCTGGACTAACCCTTGTGCATTTATTGTGATTATGACTCCATGTGATGTGATTGTGGTGCAGGTTCTCTTGTGCACTAACCTTTGTTTACCCAGCTTCTCTCCTCTCTATATGTTTCCTCGATGCCATCTTTTTGCATGATTAGATGACGGGGAGAGAGAGCTACAATAGAGAAGGGAGGGAGACTTTCAAAAGATGGACAAAGGGGGAGAACTCATGCAATTTAATAGAGGGAGTCATCAAGGTAACGGGTAAGTATTTCTTTCAACGTGTGCTTCTTTCCTTCATTTGATATCATCTCATTTGAATGTATATGTGAGTACTATTGTTGTCATCAATCACCAAAAAGGGGGAGATTGTAAGCTTTATGAATTTTGAAGTCCCGTTAAAAAGTATGAATTGATTTTGGTGATTGAATGAACACCATAAGTAATGATTATGATTTTTAGGTACCACCCCACATATTCTACGTCAACATGGTGGGCTTTCTCGATGGATGACAAGGATGATCCCAAGATGAGGAGTTTCGCGCGTCAGTTGACCGAGGCTAAGGACAAGGCAGAGAGTCCATCTGATTGTCGGTATTATTAAGGGGGGTCAAGTCATTTGTTTTTTGGTCATACAAGTGTTAGGAGGTATTAATGCTCTTAGTTACCTCAGAAAGCACTGAAGATGGCAGAGGAAGCAAAGCCAAAGCCGAAGTCAAGTCGAAGTCGAAGATCCAAGTTTGTAGTTGCAGAAGAGTCATCGGACAGTTTGGTGAGGTCACAGGACAGTACAATGAGCCAAAAGATGCGAAGTCCAGGGAGGGTGCTCTCTGGAGTCGAGGAGAAGAAGACACCGGACTGTCTGGTCACCCACCGGACAGTCCGGTGAATATGAAGACGAAGTCCAGAAGAGGTGTCTCTGGTATTCCAAATGTGAGAGTCGCCAGACTATCCAATAAAGGTATGCACTGAACGGTCCAGTGTTATATGGAATGGATTTTAGAGAGGGTGTTTCCCTGGTCTGCTGACAGAAGGAGTCACCGAACACTCCAGTGGTGCGTCGGACAGTCCGGTGGGAGGAGTCACTGGACAGTCCGGTGACTGGCAAAAGCGGTCAGCTTTATGACATCACGTTCCAACAGTTCTTTCTGGGCTTGGAGCCTATTTAAACCGCAGAGGGGGACGTTTTGCAGTGTGCCTGAGGTGAATTGCTGGAGAAAAATTGTGAGAGACCAAGGGACACCAAAAAGAGAGCACACCACAAGATTGGAGATCTTTGGTGCTAGTAGGAGAGTGAATAGGAGCATTCATACAATTCTAGAGCTTGTGGGGCTTTGAAAGGAGTGATCTTTGCCTATTACTCTTGGTTTCACAACCTAGACCGGCTAAAAGTCGGTGTTTGAGCTTCTGAGAAGATTGTGGAAGACGACATCAAGTTTGTGAGCAGTTTCGGGTTCTCTGCTCGAAAAAGACACCAAGAGGGAGCGCTTGGAGCCTTGGAGGCTTGCTTTTGCGCGAGGGTATTGTGTGCTACAGCCGGATCGCGAGTGACTTCACTCTGGGAAGTGGAGCATACCATTGAGAGCACCATTTCAGAAATGGCGGGAGGGACGGGTACTCCAACGGGAGTGGTCCAACGAGGATTGGGGGAAGGCGCCAACCTTTTGAGACTTCGGGGAAAATCACTGAGCGTTCTCTTGACTCTCTTTCTTTACTTTTCGCATTTCATCTTGTTGAGTAGAGTTATAGGTTGCTTTACGATTTCTTTTGGTGGCTATCACTCTAGTGTTTGCTTGCAGTCTTTATCTTACCACTAGCATCGTTTGGGGTCTTGGTCTACTAGAATTGTGTAGGTTGCTCTTGTTGCAATCGAGTCTCATAGTTTGAGTTTGTACCGAATTAACTTCTATAAATCCAACGATTTAACCCCCCTTTTCGTTGTCCTAGATCATTTCACGGCTGCTGCCGCTCGCTGTTGCACTGCCCGCGTGCCCGAAAGCTACCGCCCAGCAGCACTCGGATGCGTGCCGTGCCACGCCGCTGCCACCTGAGTCTCCCTCCGTGCCTCACGTCGCTGCCAAGTCCCACCGCACCATCGCCGCCTGTCGTCGCCCTTCGTGCCTCGCGTCGCCGTTGTGGCTCGCTGTGCCACTGCTGCTACTTCCTGTCGCCCTCCGTACCGCTCTTCGAAGCTGTGGCCCACCGCACCGCTGCTGCTGCCTCTCGTCGCCCTCCATGCCTCACGTCACCGCTGTGGCTCGCCGCACCGCATGCTCACTGCATGCCCCGCGCCCCTGCCTGCTGGTACAGGAAGAGATAAGAATGAACACTTGGAGATTCAAATGGGTGAGATAAAAAGGGATAGAAGAGATAGAGGAAAGATTTCCTATAGTCATGGCTGCCTGCTCATTTTTTAAACTGACTCGCGGGATTCTGATTCCCATAGGAAATAAGTAGGGAAAGCTTTTAATTTCCCTATGAAATGTGAAAACACTAGGAAAAGGTGCTGAGTTCTCTAGGAACCAAGTTGAATGGTAGGGAAAGATTTCAGTTCCCTACGGATTTCGAATCAGCCCTTGAGAAATACTGTCCCTAGGAATCATCACGAAACCCTGAGGAAAAGAAAAATCCGTGGGGAAACCTGTAGATTCCTATAGTGATTTACATACCCCCGTGGTCTTCATCATTCATGATTTCGGAAAGGCATGGTGGAGTGACAGATTTGCAGTCTTGTCGAGGCTATACCCCGGGTACCTAAAGGCCCAGCATGAATACAAAAGCCCAGCCACTGATTACGGCTGACGGCTCAATTCACAGCCCACGAAGGACGTCACCACGTCATGAACCGGAGGGATGGCCCAACCCCCTAGGGTTGGGGCTGCCTGACGACACCGCCTGGTCCCCAACAACCGAACTCACCCGAAGATGCTGGCCCGACCACGCCAAGGTCAGGGCCGAACGATGACAAGGCTTCAACGGTCGTATCTAACAGGCACAGAGATTCCTGACAACGTACAAAAGAAGGTAAAGCTGCTCAGAAGACACTAAAGCAACCAAGACAAGGCGGTAAAGCAGTACAGAAGGAGGTAAAGCATTCCGGCGGCAGGTAAAGCTGCCCACCGGGCAGTAAAGCCAAACGCTGACCATCTGCTCTGGCGTCAGCAGGCACCAAAAGATCAACCTCACAGAAGATAGCAGCCCCACCGTCAGGGAGCCACCCAGTTCCATAGGCGCCAAGCTATGTAACCCCGGTCCGACCCCTATATAGAGGGGTACCGGGGGCGTTAGTCGAAGGGTCAAGCTCAGTTCTAGTTCTCATACACAAACCACTCATGAGAACCAAGGTTCTTCCCTGAGCAAGAGCCCTTCTGCCATTGTAACCTTGTTATGAGCTGATACGAAACACCCACTCTCTCCCTGGACGTAGGGTATTACGCCTCCGAGGCGGCCCGAACCAGGTTAAACCTTGAGTCTTTCTTAGGCTAGGCCACTTCAAATACGAAGAGCACACCTAATCCCTCTTTGATTAAGTAAATTCTGCTGTGTCCGTGGTCAGAACACCGACAGTTGGCACGCTAGGACGGAGGTTTTTGTGGTGCGTTTTCGCGACACTTTTTGATGGCTTCGATTTTCGCTCTAGTGGGAGAGACGTCGATCTCTCACCTTCGCTTTGGGAGTTTGGCGGTTGCCATCGCTCGTGATGGTCGATCGTGGTGCGTCTGTATTTTCGCTGCTGGCCAAACTTTCCGCTTTAGAAGCCGTCACCGACCAACGCGGCGCATGGCCGTCACCGTCAGACTCAAGCAGTAATAGGCCACGATCTAGCTCGGGAGTGCTTCATGCTACAGGCTCCAAAGGCCGCGGAGCAGAGGACTCCCGACAAAACTCCAGATGGCGACACCTCTCCACGTCATCGCGCGCTCTCCATCATTGAGGAAGCCGTCCGGCGCCAAACCGCTGCCAGGGATGATGCTCCGAGCAAGGGCTCTGAAGCGACCAGCACAGGAGCCCGAGCCTGAGCATGGTCCACAGACCAGCAGATCATGGATGTGTCGTACCCCATTTTTGGGAGAACTCGTGAGCACCGTACCAATCCTTAGATCAGTAGTTGGCACGCATGTACATCGTGGATACATAGCACATATCATTGATATTACATATATTGTCCGAAATAGAGTCTTACAAGCAAGTCTTACCTCACAAGCCAACAAGGTGCACTAGGCAACCTCGAATAGTAATTACATAAAAAGAAAAGAAAAGAAGCAAAATCCACAGGCAATCTAGCGCGTAGAATGAGGCCTACTCATCGCCATCGAGCTCAGCGCCATCTTCTTCTTCATCTGGACGTTAGCAGCAAGGGTGAGAACAAACGTACTCAGCGAGTCCTAACCTCGTACTTAGCTGTATTCATGCATAGTAGGCCAAGAATGGCAGGCTATGGTTTTTCTATAGCGAAAGCAGCACTTTTATGCAGGCATCTCTACTGAAGGGTTTTCAAAACAAGAAGACAAGTATTCCTATTCTATCAGTATTTTAGAGGTTGGACCTGGGGGAGAAGTCACCTTTCCTACCATTTCCCAAGTTTTAATTGGATGGGCCTCCACTATTCCAACCAGACACTTTACAAAATACGGGGCACCTACACCCACTCACACCATCAAGGAGATGATTAAGATTAATCAAAGTGAGCCTAAGCTGTAGTGTGTCAATACCGTGACAATGGCCATTCTAGATAGATTATACACTCTGTAGAGTTTGTACACCATACTCACAGGCTATGCTCCTCTTGATCAACAGAGTCGCATAGCGCTCAATCTACGCACGCAAAGGTATCCACAGATTCCACCACAAGGTTCATCCAGGGGTCATCTATTAGGGATCCCGACGATGCGATAGCACATTCTCGTAGCCAGATCGTGGGTTTAGGACATCCATGTCTGCTCCCTGGACCCACACACAGACGAGTGATTATAAAACTAGGGACTATACCTGTGGGCAATACAATCTCATGGCGCGTGCTATTGCTGTAATCAAGGACCACACCGTGAGTATCTCATGTCCTCTCCTGGGACCTTGGTACCACCCGACCGCCTAAGGGGCTCAATGTGGATGACCAGAGGGGTAGAATGAGTCCCTCCCAAGAAAACGGGTTCTGTGGTTGCACGAAATCACTACGTTGAGGTCCGATGAACCGGTCCTTATATGGCAGGGGTGGCGCTCGTCCACGGCAGGTGGACCAGTCTGAACCCTAACACCCATCACAACACATAGCACTAGGAGCCATGCCCCACAACCAGAAACAATATCTCTTCCCATCACCTAGCACCAGTTTGCACTAACACCCAATCCCACTTTATTTTACTCACACCACCAAACTCATTTTAACACATTTCATAAAATGATTGGTGTATGGTGTGGTGATGTACTGCATCGCATAAGGTTTCCTAAGCAATCTAATGTCAAGGCAACTTTCCGTTTGTGAAAGGATTTTAACAAAGGAAGTCCTATGGTTAACAAGGGGGTGTCATCAACGGGTAATAAGGTAGTATTCATATTTAATGGGAGCAAGTAACTGAGCTTAATATAAATACGTAATAACAAATAGGAAATTAACTACACAACGTTTGAACATATGACTATAATCATGCAAGCATACAGGTCCTATAGGTGCATAGGAAAAATCTAGGTGCCAAATGATCAAGAGATTAGGACTTGCCTTCGAAGGTATCCTCGGGTTCTTCCTCATACTTCGGGTCAGCGACTCCTTCGTCTCCGAGCGTTTCATCGTCTACGCGAGAGAAAGACAAAATAAATCTATAGCGAAAAACCATCATAAAAAAAGAATTGAATAAACAACAAAACAAATAGGGAATCTCCGAGTGTTGGGTGGCTTCAAAAGGTAGGGTTCGGGTTTAAGATTCCAACGGTGCAAAAACCTCGGTGAACGGAGGTGGTATGTGAAAATGGTGACCAACACAGTGTGAGGGCCTTTTTGCAATATTTTAACATGTGGAGGGCTAATGTGAAATTTTGTGGTACGAAAAAAGGGCTTGCTAGGTGGGTTTCTGTCGTGTAGGGGTGTATTTGAAAAGTGGGGATTTTTTGGGAATTTTTGGAAATTTATTTGGCGTTAAAATGGCTTGGGAATAAATCTGTGTGTGCACCTAGCGGGGTACGCCTATCGTTTTGGCCGTGCGGCCGACAGGTGGGCCAGTGGCCCACTGGCCAGTCGGCATGGCTGGCAAGAGGCTGCCAGGTGGGCCAGAGGCCCACCTGCCAGCACGTGGCGGCTGGACCTGCCTCACGGCCCAGAGGCCTGGCGATCGACGCGCACTTGCGCGCCGCCTGTGCTGGGCCGTGCGCCCGACTGGGCCGGCTTGGCCTGTGCGGGGGCCGTGAAGGGCGCGGCACAGCTGCCAGCAGGCCGGAGCCGCACACGAGGCGCGCTCATGGAGTAGCGTGCGCACGGTGCGGCTGGCGGCGTGACAGTGTCTACGGGCTTCGGGGCGCCATTCCACTTTTGCGGAGCTCCAGCAGCTGCGCGTGGTCAATGTGGCCGAGCTTCGTGCGGTATCGGCCGGCGACGTGAAGGAGGCGGCGGCGCTCGGCGCGGGTCTCCATCGAAGGAGGAGCAGCCATGCCGTCGTGCTAGGGATGTAGGGTGGGTGGTGGTGAAGCTGTGGCCCCGGTCGGACCGGCATTCCGGCGATTGGCGGCGAGGAATCGCCTTGCGGCGTGCTCGCCGGAGTGGGAGGAGAAAGGGTGAAATTGGCGGCGCGGGGAGGTGGAACTAGCCTGAGCACGGCGGTGGGAGCGCGGTGAGGTTGAGACCATGCGGGGGGGGGGGGGGGGGGGGGGGGGGGGGGGGGGGGGGGGGGGGGGGGGGGGGGGGGGGGGGGGGGGGGGGGGGGGGGGGGGGGGGGGGGGGGGGGGGGGGGGGGGGGGGGGGGGGGCTATTTGTAGGCGGCGAGGAGGCCGGTTGAGCGGGGCGCGGCGGTGGCCGGTGAGACGTGTAGGTGGTCGCAATTACTAGGTATGGGCGCGGGCTCTCCTGTGCGAGACGAGGGCATGTCGTCGGCTTGGCATTGTGGGTGACGCAAGGGGCAGGCAGCATGGGCGGAGCCCCGGCATCGACAGGGCTCCGTTGAGCGATGGCGACGCGACGACAGCGGGGTGACGTCGGCGGCTAGATGTGAGGTGACGCGACGAGGAGGGTCCTGTGCGGTATGGGGGAAGCGGGACATCCAGCTTGGGCTGGCCAGGCTTGCCCATGCGCGGTGGGGCTGGGCGGCGCGGCTCGCCGGAGCGACGCGCCCTGGACGCGGCGGC
>BCLF01000070.1:711044-751198 GCA_001602275.1 Zoysia japonica | reverse complement strand
CGCCGGAGCGACGCGCCCTGGACGCGGCGGCGGCGGCGGCTTTGGGAGTAAAGGTCCCCTGCTAGGCCGGCTGCTTGGCTGGGCCGTGTGGGCCGTCCGCGCACACGCCAGGTGGGCCTGAAACGCATGGCCCAGCGGAAGTGGAGGCGTGGCGGCTGTGGGGAGTTGGGCCGAAAGTGACGGCCCGTTCAGTGGGGTTTTGGCATTTAATTTTGAAGGCAAATCAAAAACTCCAATTCAAATAAATTCGAATAAATTTTGATAAATCCGAAAGAGAACTTCAACTCAAGCACTTATCAGAATACAAATTTTAATTCTTTGAAATTTTGCTTTCTGGGTTCTACTCATTACATGAGGTTTTCCTTTAATAATAAAAGGAGAAAAGTGTGGCTAAAAAGAATAAAAGAGAAACATGGGAGAAAGCTTATTTTATATTTTAAATTTTGACGGTATTACAGACCTACCCCACTTAAATAGAATCTCGTCCTCTAGTTTCGGCTGTTCTTCGAAGAGATATGGGAACTCCTTTCTGAGGTCATCCTCTCTTTCCCAAGTAGCTTCTGCCACGGTGTGATTATTCCATTGTACACGGCAGAACTTGATCACGTTTCGACGAGTCTGTCGGGTAGTGGTCTCTAATATTCGAACTGGCATTTCTTGGTACCGCAGGTCTGGTTGCAAATCCATTGCTTCTAATGGTACTTGATGTTCAGGCACATGCAGGCACTTCTTTAGTTGTGACACGTGGAATACATGATGCACGTCTGAAAGTTCTGCCGGCAGGTCAAGCTTGTACGCTACTCCCCCTATCTTCTTCAGTTTCTTGTAGGGACCTATGTAGCGCGATGCCAACTTCCAATGAATTTGAAATCTTTTGGTACCCCATATCGAAGACACTTTCAGGTACACATGGTCTCCCCCCTCAAAGGTTAATTCCCTTCGACAAGTATCAGCATAACTTTTCTGTCTGCTCTGTGCGGCTTTGAGCTTGCTTCTAATTTCTGCTACGTTTTCTTATGCTTCCTTTATGACGGCAGGGCCAAAGAACGACCGTTCCCCAACTTGAGACCACATTAGTGGGGTTCGGCATCTTCGACCATACAGTGCCTCGAAGGGCGCCATCTGCAGACTGGTCTGGTAACTGTTGTTGTATGAGAATTCTGTAGAAGCCAGGCTCTTCTCCCAGTCCTTCCCATATGTCGGTACACATGCACGCAGCATGTGTTCTAGTATCTGATTTACTCTTTCTGTTTGTTCATTGGTCTATGGGTGATAGGCCGAGCTAAAATCCAGCTTTGTCCCCAGCAAACCCTGTAAACTATTCTAGAAATGAGAAGTGAATTGTGAGCCTTGATCTGAAACTATCTGTGACGGTACCGCATGCAACTTTAGGATGTTATCTATGTAGAGCTGTGCTAGCTTGTCACCCCGAGCTTCTTTCTTGATAGCGATGAAGTGGGAGACCTTTGTAAGACGGTCAACAATGACCCAGATGGCATCGTTTCCCTTTTGTGTGCAAGGTAATCCCACGATAAAATACATGGAAACCTCATCCCACTTCCAAGTTGGAACATGCAGTGGCTGTAGCAGTCCTGCAGGTCTCTGATGTTCGGCTTTTACTCTCTGGCAAACGTCACATCGGGCCACAAATTTGGCTATCTCTTTTTTCATCCCATTCCACCAATATTTTTGCTTTATATCCTGGTACATCCGTGTCGATCTTGGGTGGATCGAGTATGTGGTGTTGTGTGCCTCTTCTAATACTATTCTCCTTAGCTATTCCACCGTGGGTACGTAAATCCGCTGATCGTGCCATAGTGTCCCATCCTCTTCAATCCGGAGTCGTGGGGCTTTTCCTTCCCGATTAACTTTCTTAGCCGTTGGATCCTATGATCTCGTGGCTGAGCCTGTCGGATTCTATCCTCTAAGGTAGGAGTCACTTCCAAGGTGTTCACATGGCTGGAAGGTATTACCCATAACTTCAACTTTTCCATTTCCTGGATTAACCTGGTTGCTTTGGTTATCTCTTGGATGTGGTGGCAATGTGCTTTACGGCTCAGGGTGTCTGCAACTACATTTACCTTTCCAGGATGGTATTGAATGTCCAGGTCATAATCCTTGATCACCTCTAACCACCTGTGCTGTATCATATTTAGCTCTGTCTGCATGAAGATGTATCTCATGCTCTTGTGATCTGTGTATATCTTGCACTTGTTTCCAATCAAATAATGTCTCCAGATCTTTAGTGCATGCACTATTGATACTAATTCCAGATCATGGGTGGGATAGTTCTCTTCATGCTTCTTCAGCTATCAAGATGCAAATGCCACCACCCGGTCTTCCTGCATCAAGACACA
The DNA here is from genome assembly GCA_001602275.1 of Zoysia japonica. NCBI lineage: Eukaryota > Viridiplantae > Streptophyta > Magnoliopsida > Poales > Poaceae > Zoysia > Zoysia japonica. Next base: position 748,841 of record BCLF01000070.1, on the reverse strand, counting down.
TCCCAACCCTTGCCGTGACGCATCACAGTAGTGTGAAATCTTTATGTATATCCAGCAATATCAACACTGGAGTAGACGTAAGTTTTGCTTTCAGTGTTTGGAAGCTTTGCTCGCACTGTGGTGTCCATTCAAACTTCTTATCTTTTCGGGTTAATTCAGTCATTGGCTTGGCTATTTTTAAAAACCCCTCTATAAACCTTCTATAGTATCGGGCTAGTCCGAGGAAACTTCTGACTTCTGTGGCCGTGGTAGGCTGCTTCCAATTCATAACTACTTCTACATTAGCGGGGTCAACTGCTACTCTTTGGGCAGTGATAATGTGTCTTAGAAAGGACACCTGCTGTAACCAGAATTTACACTTGATGTACTTGGCATAAAGCTAATGGTCTCTAAATCATCTCAACACTGCTCGGAGGTGCTCTTCATGTTCAACAGTGCTCTTAGAAGAGACGAGTATGTCATCAATGAATACCACGACAAACTTGTCTAATTCCTCCATAAATATCTTGTTCATCAAATTCATGAAATATGCTGGGACATTGGTTAATCCAAAAGGCATCACTGTGAACTCATATTGTCGATATCTGATCACGAACGATGTCTTCATTATGTCCCTTTCCTGGATCTTCAACTGGTAATAGCCTGACCTTAGATCAATTTTGGAGAAGTACCTTGCCCCCTTCAATTGATCAAAGAGATCATCTATCCGGGGCAACGGATACTTATTCTTAATGGTGACCTTATTCAAGGCTCGGTAGTCAATGCACATCCTCAGACTACCATCCTTCTTCTGTACGAAGAGTATAGGTGCACCCCAAGGTTAGGAGCTAGGTCAAATGAATCCCTTCTCGTGTAACTCTGCTAGCTGTTTCTTAAGTTCTGCCAGCTCTTTTACTGCCATTCGGTATGGCCTCTTAGCGATGGGAGTTGCCCCAAGGATTAAGTCGATCAAGAATTTGACATCCCTATCAGGAGGCATACCTAGTAGTTTCTCTGGGAACACATCAGGGTACTCACAAACCGCAGGCACTTTCTCTATCTCCTTCCCTTCTATACTGCATATCATGGTGTGAACTTGCCTGCGAGGCCGGCATATGGCTGGAATCCCCCTGTGGTTGATGAAGAATACCTCTCAGTCTGCACAGACTATGGTGGCCTTATGTTGAGTTAACCATTTCATACCCAGTATGACATCTATCTTTGCTGCCTTCAGCACTATCAAATCTACTACAAACTCTACCCCACTTAAATGGATCCGAACCCCTGAACATCCGAGCCTACACCATATGGTGGCTCTACGGGATTTTGTCATTAAGGGTCTTTTAAGTAAGGTTGTAGGTAAACCCGATTTAACAGCAAATCTTGAAGAGACAAATGAATGCGAAGCTCCCGAATCAAATAAAACTGTGGCAATGGTTGAGTGAACTAAGTACTCACCGAGTACAATGTCAGGCGCCTTTTCTGCCTCATTGGCGTGGATGTGGTTTACTCGCTCGCGTCCATACTGTTGTGTCCCTCTTGGCTGCGCTGCTGACCTCTAGGGGTTGTGGGCTATTCCAGAAATAGTTGCTCTGGATCTAGAGTTGGCCAGTGCAGCAATCGGTGGTTTGTTGTGGGGGCAGTTTGCAACCATGTGACCCAGATCGCGGTAGTTGAAGCATACACATACCATGTTAGAACCCTGGGGATTGCTGGGGTTGGTTGGTCTTGTACAGCTGAGAAGCCACTGATAGGCGAATAGACTGCATAGATTGTTGTGGCTGTGGTGGATTTCCTAGAGCACAGTACTGCATAGTGGGCTGATATGATGGCTTCTGAAATCTCCCAAACTTAGCAGGCTGAGTCCGGACCCGCTGCCTCATTTTCTGTGCCTGGAACTTACGCTTCCTTTCCCCTTCTAATCCTGCCCAAGCCTTCTCTAGGAGGATGGTTCTGTTCATATGGGCGTTGAAGTCAGAATATTTGTGAATGATGAATTGAGCTTGCATAACGTGGTTCAGCCCCTCAAGGAAGTGATCCTGCTTCTTCCTATCAGTGTCAACTTCCCCAAATGCATAATAGGCCAACTTTGTGAACTTCTTGATATACTGGTTAACGGTCATGGCCCCTTGCTTCAGTGCGTGAAACTCATCGGCCTTCATCTTCATAATCCCATCAGGAATATGGTAGGAGCGGAAGGTTTGCTGGAACTCATCCCAACGGATCGCTGTAGGATCCGCAGCAGCATCTCTGTAGTTGTCCCACCATTCACTAGTTGCTCCCACAAGTTGGTGAGCGGCAAGCACAAACTTCTCACGGTCGCTAGCCTCGACCATGTCGAGCTTCTTGGTGATATCACGCAACCAGTCATCAGCTGCAAGAGGCTCCTCATCAGTGTTGTCAAAGGTGGGTGGGCGGAGTCTCATGAACTCTGACATCCTGCTTTGATTGCTGGGTCCTCCACGACCAGTCATCCCTTGTGCAATGGTGTACAACAGCTGAGTCTGGGTAGCCATCACATCTGCCAGAGTTGCAGGAGGGTATGGCGGTGCTTCTCCTGCAGCTGCTCCTAGGGCTGGTTCCACTGCCGCTGCTTGAGAGGCAGCTCTACCTGCAGCTCCTTCTGCGGCATTCTGAACTGGAGGTGGTGCTGCTAAGTTGGTGGGAGCAGAGTGTGCCACTTGATTTTCTCCATGGTGGCGGACTGTCTTCTTCCGCTCTTGCTCCACCTTGCGCCCTTTGGTTCCTCCTCGGGGAACGGCGCCGGTTGGCAGGAGCTCCTCGGGTGGTGGTACGCCCTTATCGGGGGCGTTCCTCTTGCTCCTCATCGATGTTGCGGTTGCGTTCCCGACGAGCATGGATGCGGGCCGAGCGCTTCGGAGACATCTTGATATTTGCCAAAAGATAAATGGTAGAGTAAGCGGAGAGGTTTGTACATTCTATTAGCATTAGTTTTCCTAATCATCAAATTATATAGGTTATAGTCTCATTTGTGATCTTGGTGCAGCGCACAATTAATGCAAACAGACAAGAAAAGATCGAATAACAAGCAAGCACACATCCATAACTTATATTACAATCACATCCAAGTTCTACATAGGACTAGACATTATACACTACAGGTGGCTAGCCAGGATAACATGGGAGTCACCTCTACAACCAATAAACAACTAAAACACCACAAACTCCGTAATACAAAAGATCAACAAAAGAGTTGCCATGCCACTAAGTCCTATCCTGCAGCTACTCCTCACGGTCCCTGAAGGAAGTCGTGCCACTCCTTTTGCAGGTCAGTCCCGTCGTCTGTCAGCTCCTCCAGTGTGTAGAAGCGTCTATAGGCTCAGCTCCTGAAATAATGAGGGTTGCCTAGCTATCTACCTCGGGTGCTCCTGGTGCCTCAACTAGAATCTCCACGCTGGGATCCTCGTCGACCGGGTACTCAGCGTAGAACTCAACCTCGGACGGGTCCTCCCCCATCAGGTCAACAACAGCCTCAGGTGCACCGTCTCCACCACTAGCAGTGTTGTCATCGTCGTCGACAGGCTCGAACCCGTGGAACCCACCAGAAGCGTCGGTAGCGTCGCTGCTGCCGTCGTCACTGGAGTCGATCGCTCAGGAAGAAGTCTCCATGGACTCATTGATGATGCTGTGGGGAACGTCGGAGGAGGCGTGGGAACCTGGGTCAGCACCAGAGCCAGGGCCGGTGCCTAAGTCGGCGCCAGAGTCAGCGCTGAGGTCGGAGTCGGAGTCGATGTCGGTGTCGCCGCCTGAGTCGGAGTCGGAGAGGTGGCTCACTATGATAGGGCCACTGCTAGGACCTCCCTCCTCATTAGTCCAACAACGCAGGACCTTGGAGATAGAAATCTGAGTAACCTGGTCCAAAACTGGAGCGTGGGAGGCAGAACTCGCCTCCCACGAGCATCCCACGCGAAGACCTGCTTACAAGCTGTGGTCTTCTAGTGCGCTCCCTGACGAGGCCCCTGGCTCCCCTCAGGAGCGTCAGTGGGGTCACGGAGCGGAGGCCCAATCCTTGGCTCGCTCCTCAATGCCCCGAGCTGCTGACGCAGGTCGTCCATCTCAGCCTGGCTATCAGCTGGAGCCTTCTTGAGGCTCTCCTCACGCTCTCGAGCTGCGTCAGGAGCAGCCTGAATAGAGTCAAGCTGAGTTTGCAGGTCGTGAGCCTGATCCTTTGCAGCGGTGGCACGGTGGGCTTGGACTGCCCACTGCTCACAGAAGTCGTCGCAGTGGTCGTGGAGTGCTGTCAAGTACAGCGCAGTCTCCACCAGTGTAGGGTCGCCCACAACCCTTAAAGGCCCCTTTAGGGTGGACATACGAAGCCTCCACATGAGGTCGTAGTCTGAAAGAACTGGAAAGTACTTCACTGAGGTGGGCCCGGTGATCTCCAGGTTCATCGAGCAGAAGAGCAGCAAGGCCTCACGGGCCGTACCCTGTACGGTGTCAAAGAAGGTGGCTCTGACATAGGCCACGGTCTGTGGAGGCATGAAGCCAGTGGGGAGACAGAACTCCATCTCGCACGCTGTGTACCCCTCACCGTCGTAGTCCTTTCAGCGGTAAATAGGAGGGGAGGTGTAACCAAACCGGGTCAGGGTGCGAGCTAGGATCTCAGGGAACCCAGTGAGGTTAACAACCTCGGCTCCCATGTAGTTCAATCCGTCCGTAGCCATCTCCAAGGAGAAAAGTCAGAGTTAGTAAAATAAGGTTTATAAATATAGAAAAAGAGAGAAAATACAGAGTTCCTACCATGGTAGAATTTTATAAATAGTTTGTATCTCGAAAATATCACTCTTCTATGGTTAGAGTCCTTATGGTCTCGTCCTACGGGCAAGTATGGCTCTGATGGCACTCTGTCGTACCCCATTTTTGGGATAACCCGTGAGCACCGTACCAATCCCTGGATCAGTAGTTGGCATGCACGTACATCGTGAATATATAGCACATACAATTGATATTACATATATTGTCTCAAATAGTCTTACAAGAAAGTCTTAGCTTACAAGCCAACGAGGTGCACTAGGCAACCTCTAACAGTCATTACATAAAAGGGAAAGACAAGAAGCAAAATCCACAGGCAATCTTGTGCGCAGAACAAGGCCTACTCGTTGCCATCGAGCTCAGCGCCATCTTCTTCTTCATCTGGACGTTAGTAGCAAGGGTGAGTACGAACGTACTCAGCAAGTCCTAACCTCGTACTTAGCTGTATTCATGCATAGTAGGCCAACAAGGGCAGGCTATGGTTTTTCTTTAGCAAAAGCAGCACTTTTATGCAGGCATCTCTATAGAAGGGTTTTCAAAACAAGAAGACAAGTATTCCTATTCTATCAATATTTTAGAGGTTGGACCTAGGGGAGAAGTCACCTTTTCCGCCAGTTCCCAAGTTTTAACTGGATGGGCTTGCACTATTCCAACCAGGCACTTTCCAAAACACGGGCATCTACACCCACTTACACCATCAAGGGATAATTAAGACTAATCAAGGTGAGCTCAAGCTGTAATGTGCAATACCGTGACAACGACCATTCCGAATGGATTCTACACTCTGCTCCTCTTGATCAACAGAGTCACTTAGCGCTCAACCTACACACTGCGCGACCGACGGAGTGACAGCATCTACAGGCTTCGGGCGCCATTCCACTTTCGCAGAGCGCTGGCAGCTGCACGCGGGTGTCGTGAACTCATGCGAGTGGTCAATGTGGCCGGGCTTTGTGCGATGACGGCCGGCGATGTGAAGGAGCTGGTGGCGCGAGGCGCGGGGCTCCATGGAAGGCGGAGCGGCCGTGCCAGCGTTCTAGGGATGTAGGGTAGGTGGTGGTGATGCTGTGGCTCCGGTTGGACCAGCATTCCGGCGACCGGCGGCGAGGAATCGCCTTGCGGCGTGCTCGCCGAAGTGGGAGGAGAAAGGGTGAAATTGGCGGCGCGGGGAGGCGAAACTAGCCTGAGCACGGTGGTGGGAGCGCAGTGAGGTTGAGAGCGTGCCAAGGGGGCTATTTATAGGCGGCGAGGATGCCGGTTGATCAGGGCGCGACGGTGGCCGGTAAGGCGTGTTGGTGGCCGCAATTACTAGGTATGGGCGAGGGCTCTCCTGTGCGAGACGGGAGCATGACGTCGGCTTGGCACTGTGGGTGACGCACAGGGCAGGTAGCATGAGTGGAGCCCCGGCGTCGAGTGGGCTCCGTTGAGCGACGGCGACGTGATGACAGCGGGGTGACGTCGGCGGCTAGACATGAGGTGACGCGGTGAGGAGGGTCCTGTGCGGGATGGGGGAAGTGGGACATCCAGCTTGGGCAGGCCAGGCGTGCCCATGCGCTGTGGGGCGGCGAGGCGTCGCTCGCCGAAGCGGCGAGCCCTGGACGCGGCGGCGGCGACAGCTTGGGGAAGAAAGGTCCCCTGCCGGGCCGGCCGCTTGGCTCGGCCGCGTGGGCCGTCCGCGCATGCGCGCCTGGGGGCCTGAAATGCACGACCCAGCGGAAGTGGAGGCGAGGCGGCTGTGGGGAGTTGGGCCGAAAGTGACGGCCCGTGCAGCGGGGTTTTGGCATTTAATTTTGAAGGCAAATCAAAAACTCCAATTCAAATAAATTTGAATAAATTTTGATAAATCCGAAAAGAGAACTTCAACTGAAGCACTTATAAGGAGACAAATTTTAATTCTTTGAAATTTGGCTTTCTGGGTTCTACTCATTATATGAGGTTTTCCTTTAATAATAAAAGGAGAAAAGTGTAGCTAAAAAGAATAAAGGAGAAACGCGGGAGAAAGCTTATTTTATATTTTAAATTTTGAGAGTATTACAGGATGGCGGCACGCCCGTCTTCAATAGTCCATTCGAGAACCTGGCGGCGGTGGCCTACATCCTCAACAAGTCTGCCACGCCCGACAACCCTATGCTCAAGGAAACCTACGAGCGTCTGCGCGTCTACCTCCACGGCGTGCTTCAACAACCTGAACCGTCACTCCGACCACAACATTTCGAGGTCCACAACACCCAACGACCCCGCACCGACCAACGAAGCCCGGCCCGCGACAGCCGTGGCGGCCGGACCAAGGCACGGGACCCACTGCCACCGGCTGGCTCCATCCGCCTGCGCCTCGGGTAGCATCGCGAGGTCCACCACACCATAGATGCCAGGAGGCAAGCCAAGAGCGAGCGCGACGCCGAGTCTAGGTGGGAGCGAACTTCCGACCGCCACGACCGTCAACGCAGCTACGAGCATCTCCGAAGCCCCAGTCCTGACGCGGTCGGACCCTAGGCGTTTGGGACCCAGATCTGGAGAGCCAAGATTCCTCAGAGATTTCACGCTCCGACCAACATCAACCCAATCCACTGGCTTGAAGATTATCATCTCGCCTGCAGTGCCGGGGGCGCAGACGATCTATTCACCATCCAGTACTTGCCACTCTTCCTTTCCAACTCGGCCAGGGGGTAGCTCGAGCATCTTCGCAAGGGCTGCATCCATGATTGGGCCGACCTCCGTCGAATCTTCGTCGGCAACTTCCAAGGAACCTACACTCGGCCAGGTAACTCATGGGACCTAAAGAACTGAAAGCAGAGGTCAGGCGAGTCGCTCCGGGACTACATCCAGCGCTTTTCACGAAAGGAGAACGAGCTGCGCGACGTAAGCGACGCCGACATCATCAACACCTTCACCTACGGCACGACATCCAGGGCGCTCGTCCACAAGCTGGGGTGTAAAAACCCTCGAACGGCCCGTGCCCTTCTCGACATCGCCACCACCTTCGCCATTGGGGAAGAGGCTATCCAAGCGAACTTCGACAAAGATCGGGCCAAGTACAAGGAGAAGTCCAAGCCCGACCGCAAGACCGCCAGTCGTTCCGACAGGTGCTCCGACCGCAAGGACGATCGGTACGAGGGCGGCTCGAGCAGCAAGAGGCCTAAGAAGAACCGGCAACACGACGATAAGTTCGTGGGCGTCATAGAGCGACAGCCATACCCCAAGTAAGGAAGCCAGCCAGCCACAACAACCACTTCGAGAAGCTACTCGACAAACCTCCACCAACCACTCAGCCCCAGTCAAGCACACCCTTCGAGACTGTCACTTGATGAGGCAATTCTTCAAAGGTAACTTCCGACCCGACTCTTGTCAAGTTACTCGTCCCAACCCTCCTGCGAAGGAAGCCGAGGGCGACACCGACACTGCCTTCCCCGAGCCGGAGGACTGCCTCATGATCTTCGGTGGGCAGGTGGCTTATGAGTCTCGGCGCCATCAGAAGCAAACCTGGTGGGAGGTCAACATCGCCGACTCCACTATCCCGACCTCCCTCAAGTTGTCGGAAGCCCCAATCACCTTTGACAGGTCTTACCACCCCGACTACGTGCCCCAGCCGAGGCGCCTGCCTCTTGTGCTCGATCCGATCTTCAGCACCACGCGTCTGACCAAGGTCTTCATGGACAGCAGCACACCCTTAACGTCCTCTACATCGTCACCTTCAAGGCTATACAGCTCTCGTTGTCAAACCTCCGCCCGAGCCACGCTCCGTTCCACGGCATCATCCCCGGGGGTAGCACAGTGCCCCTGGGCCAGATCACCCTGCTGGTCACTTTCGGCGACCGCGACAACTTCAGAACCGAGAAGCTCTCCTTCGAGGTGGCCGACATCTCCGACACTACCATGCCCTCCTCGGTCGGCCTTGCTACACCAAGTTCATGGCCGTACCAAACTATGTCTACCTCAAACTGAAGATGCCAGGGCCCAAAGGCGTCATCACCGTGGCCTCCCGCTTCAAGCATGCGCTCGCGTGCCAACAGGAAAGCTTTGAGCTGCCCGTCGCACTCACAGGGTCGATCCAGCGGGAGGAGATTCGCAAGACCAAGGGCTCGGCTCCAACCCTCGATTCCAAGCCTGGTACCTCTGCATCCTTCGAGCCCATCGACGACTCCAAGGAGATCATCATCGACAACGCCGACACGACCAAGAAGGTCAGGATCGAAACAACGCTCTTCGACAAATAGGAAAGCGTTCTCATCAACTTCCTCATCTGGAATCGAGACGTCTTCGCCTAGGCACCCTCTGATATGACGAGCATCCCGAAGGTCGCTGAGCATTCTCTCAACATCATTCTCGGGTCCCGACCGGTGAAGCAACGATTCTGGCGTTTCGATGACAAGAAGCGCTGGGGCATTGGAGAGGAGATCACAAAGCTGCTAGATGCTAAGTCTCTCCAAGAGGTCTACAACCCCAAGTGACTAGCCAACCCTGTAATGGTCAAGAAGAAAAATGGGAAATGGAGGATTTGCGTTGACTACATGAGTCTCAACAAGGATGCCCAAAGGATCCGTTTCTTTTGCCGCGCATAGACCAGGTGGTCGACTCCACTGCCCACTGTGAAACCCTCAGTTTTCTAGATGCGTAATTTGGGTACCATCAGATCTCTATGAGCGGCCCCGACCAGTCGGCCACGTCTTTCATCACACCGTTCGGCCCTTTCTGCTACGTCACCATGCCGTTCGGGCTCAAGAATGCTGGCACCATGTATTAGCGCTGCATGCAGAAGTGTTTTCATGACCAGCTGGGTCGGAACTTGGAGGTTTACATTGACGACATCGTCATCAAGACTTAGCATGTCGCCGACCTAATTGGGGACCTGGAAGAGACGTTCGCCAACCTTCGAAGGTACCGCATCAAGCTCAACCCTGAGAAGTGCATCTTCGGTGTTCTCACCAACAAGCTCCTCAGTTTTGCAATCTTCGAGCACAGCATTGAAGTCAATCCCGAGAAGATCACCACTATCTGCAACCTCAGGCCCATCAACAACTTCAAAGGGGTCAAGAAGCTTACTGGGTGTTTAGAGGCACTCAGTGGCTTCATCTCCCGACTCGGCGAGAAGGTAATTCCTTTCTATCGATTCTTGCGAAAGTCTGATCGCTTCACCTGGACCGTCGAGGCTCAAGAGGTGTTCGAGCAACTCAAGACCTTGTTCTCGACCCTGTCGGTCCTAACTTCGTCGACCCTTGGTGAGCCACTGCTCCTCTACATCTCCGCAACCACGAAAGTTGTCAGCACCGTCCTCGTCGTCGAGCGGTCGGAGGAGGTCGGGCCTTGAAAGTCCAGCAGCCTATCTACTTTTTCAGCGATATGCTGGCCGACGCTAATACTCGGTACACCCAGGTTGAGAAGCTTCTGTACGCCGTCCTCATCACCAGCCGCAAGCTACGCCATTACTTCGACAGCCACTCCATCCGGGTGGTGACAAGCTTCCCACTTGGAGAAATCACCAACGGCAAAGATGTGGACGGACGCATTGCCACATGGGCTACGGAGCTCATGGGCCACGACATCACCTACGTACCTCACCAAGCCATCAAGTCCAAGACCCTCACTGATTTCATCGTCGAGGGGACCGAGGCTCAGGAACCGCCGACCCTCGCCGACTTCGAGCACTGGACGATGTTCTTTGACGGCTCCTACCGATTGAAGGGCTCGGGGGCTGGTGTCGTCTTAATCTCCCCAAAAGGGGACAAGTTCCGCTACGTCCTGCAAATCCATTTCCCCGCCTCCAACCATGCCGCCGAGTACGAAGCTTTGCTTCCCGGTCTTCGAATGGCTATCACCCTCGGCGTCCGACAGCTCTACGTTAAGGGCAACTCCGAGCTCGTCGTAAACCAAGTTATGAAGATATCAAGCTGCCGGGACCCAAAGATGGAGGCCTACTGTCAGAAAGTTTGCAAGCTCGAAGACAAGTTCGACGGGCTCGAGCTCCATCATGTTCTACGCCCGACAACGAAGCGGACGATGCCCTAGCCCAGATGGCCTCGGGGCGAGATCCGGTCCCCGACGACATTTTCGTTGAGGTCCTCTCCAAACCGACCAACAAGCTCAAAGATGATGCCGCCGACCCAGAGGTCAAGGTGGCAGTCGGCGAGCAAGCTCCAACCCCCCGAAGCGGACATCATGGCCATTGTCCCCGACTGGTCCCAAGACATCTTCGCCTTCATCCAAGACGGCACTCTTCTAGTCAACACCAACGAGGCCAGGTGGATTTCACGTCGAGCCAAAGCCTACGTCATCATCGACAACAAACTTTACAAGAGAAGTCCCAGCGGCATTATCTTACATCTCCTTGACAACATTCACTCGGGCATTGCGGCCACCATGCTGCCCCGAGGTCTTTTGTCGGTAAAGTTTTCTGCCAGGGATTCTACTGGCCCATGGCAGTCTTCGACGCTGAGAAGCTCGTCAGATCATGCAAGGACTGCCAGTTCTACGCCCGACAAATGCATCTGCCGGCTCAAGACCTCCAGACGATCCCGATCACATAGCCCTTTGCGGTCTGGGGGCTCAACATCCTCGGGCCTTTCTGACAGGTGCCTGGGGGCTTTACTCATCTCTTCGTGCCATCGACAAGTTCACTAAGTGGATTGAGGCCAAGCCGGTCCCCAGCTTCAGCTCTGGCCAAGCGGTCGAATTCATCCATGACATCATCTGTCGTTTCAAAATCCCGCACTCCATCATTACCGACAACGGTTCACAGTTTACCGGGCATGTATTTCAGGAATTCTGTGAGAAGTACCACATCTGGCTCGACTTCGCCTCCGTGGCCCATCCGAGGACCAACGGTCAGGTCGAGCACGCTAACGGGATGGTACTCCACGGTTTGAAGCCTCTGATCTACGACTCCGTCAAACAGGCGGCCGGGCGATGGGTCAAGGAACTCCCGTCGGTGTTGTGGGGTCTACGAACGACTCCCAACAGAACTACGGGGTTCACCCCCTTTTTCATGACTTTTGGAGCCGAGGCTGTGCTGCCGACCGACCTCGACTACGACTCCCTGAGGGTCTGAGCCTACGACGAGGAGAGGTCGGAAGTGACACGACAGGATGCCTTGGACCAGCTGGACGAAGCACGCGACATCTCCATTCTATGGTCGGTCAAGTACCAGCAAATACTACGACGACTACACGCTCGGCTCGTCAAGGGTCGGGCCTTCAACGTCGGCGACCTTGTGCTCAAGAGGGTCCAAATCAAGGCCAATCCCACAACCTGTCTCCCCCTAGGAAGGGCTATATGTAATCAAGCGAGTCCTAAGACCCGACACCTACAAGCTGGCGATCGAGGGCGGCAGGGAGCTAGCCCATGCCAGGAACATCAAGAATATGCATCGATTCTACGCATAATAAAATCAGCTAAGTTTTTGTGCCTTTTTTGTCTTCCTTACTGTTTTGGGCAGTGAAGCGCAGCTGACTCGGCCGCGCTTCACCGCCCAAGGGCTAGTCTCAGTGTCCCCACTCGAGGGTCAGAACATTCGACCCCTTCGCTCTTCGTTTTCAAGCCTCGTGCCTCGTTTTCTTTCCCTAGGGCTCCGTGCCTTAGTCTTCTACGATTAAGCTTCATGCCTTTTCTCGTTTCCTCGGGGCCCGACCCCTTGACCGGCGTCGAGCTTCGCGGGTGACCCTCAGATGTGCTAAGTAATCGCAAGCGCTCTCATTTAAGTTTTCCTCACGGCTAACGATCGACGACCCGGAGTTGGTCATGCTCTATGGCTGTATTGGGCCCGATACTCAACCCTACGAGCTATACCCAACCCAGTCGCTTGATCAACGCCCAACAGCTGAAAACGTAAATGCGTGAAATTTTGCACAAGTACAAGAGGGTGGGAAACTTCATTCGTTTATTTACAAAACTACGAGTACAATGCAGAATACACTACAAGCCCTAACCACGACGCGTCGGGAGCTACCCAAACTGCTCCCACAGGAACTCGGCCCTCTTGAAGTCCGCGGCAAGCTGCTAAGCCCTGACCTACACGTCTCACAGCAGCTTCTAGATCTGCTCGTCCGACGTCCTAGAGGCGAAGCCCACGGCGATGCGCGCTAGGTCGACATCCGGATAGTGAGAGCAAGTCCGCTCCAGGGTCAGCAAGGCCCCGTCTTCCAGCGCTCCCTTCAGCGTGAAGCCGATAAGCCCCGGCATTTGCCGCAGCACTCGGTTCACATGGCCCATTGTGACCGTGTCCTCGCGCACGTCGATGAAGACCTGCCAGAACAGACAAAGGACACCTCCCTGGAGCACCTTGAACTCGCCGACCACACCTGCAATGAGCACCGTTAAGGGACGATCACAGCGATAATAGCAATCAGGGTAAGCGATGCCCATCACGATCTTTCTTGACAGCCTCGGTCTCAGCGTTGGCAGCATCAAGCTCCCGACAGAGCTGGGCTATCTCCGCCCCAATGCCTCCCAAACGCTTAGGGGAGCATCGGCTGACGCCTGCTGCAGCGCCGCCAAATCCTTCGAGGACTTTGCGGCCTCCAACTCGGCAGCCACGCGCAGAGCTTCAACGGCGCTGAGAGCCCCCTCGGCAGCGAGCTTCTGATCTCGAAGGGTCTGAAGCTCCGAGTACTGTCGGGTGACCTGTTGCCGAAGCTCTGGAACGACACATGTCATGCTCGCAATCCGCAATATGAGGAAACGGCACAACGAAAAAAGGTAAAAGAACTCACGTGCGGCAATGTGCATGGCCGAGGCGAGCTCGACGGAGACCTCCTTCTCAAACCGCACCTTGGCGATCTCCTTCCAGACCTCGTGGACCTCCTCGAACAAAGCCCGGCCGGTGTCCCGTGTAGACTTGAGCTGCTGGCGAAGTTTGATGGTGTCCTTCTTCGACACGTCGCTGCCGGCCTGGGCCTTCCTCAACGCTTCGCGGAGGGCGTCGACCTCAGCCCTGGAAACGAAGCCAGGAGGGGCTTGACCCATAGTCTGGCGTAGGATTCCCTGCGAGGAGCACAACTAAACACCCTGACTAGCAAAAGGTTCGTAATGAAAACTCGAAAGGACCATGACTTACCCTACTCTACAGGACCTGAGGATCCCAGAAGACGCCCCGACACTCATTCAAAGTGCTGCCAGGCTTCAGCGGCCGTCTCCTCCATCGGGGCATCGTCTCACCTCTCGGAAGCTTCACCGCCGGAGGCCAGGGCCAACACCCAGGCCCCTCGTCAGCTTGCTGAGGGGTCGGCGCTCTCGTCCCCTCGGCATCAGGCGTCGGCAGCAACCCTTGTCTCACTCCGCCGACAAGGGACGAAGTCGGCTCCTCTGGCACCGCTTCGCGAAGGGGCGAAGGCGACTCCCGCGCTTCGGCGGCGGGGACAAGCTTGGAGCCCCAAATTCCTCGGCGGTGGCGCCCGGCCCACGGCCTCTCCTTCGTCCCCAGCTAGAGCGTTCGGGGGAGGGGGCGGCGGCGGCAGCAACAAAATAACGTCGGCCACCAGTTCACGAACCGGCGACTCTTGCGGCGACGGCAGCGACACCATAACTACAGACGCCGGCTCGACGGCCGGCGGGTCTTGCGGACGCGCAGCTGTCTCAGTCGCCAGCTCGGCAGCGGATAAATCCCGCGTCGGAGACGGCACCTGCGCAGCTACGACTGACGCTGACCTGCCAGCCGACGGGTCCTGTCACAGTGGTACCGAGGGAGGTGTCGTGGAACTCCCCGACCCCCCAGCCGCTGTCTCTCCTTCCGTCGCCGAGCCTCCTCCGGAGGCCCAAACAGTAGCGAGCAACGTCGGAGGACTACGAAAAGCAAATGGCTAAGAGCTAAGCACGGAAAAGACGAGGTAATCTCAATAATTTGAATTGAAATGCAGGCTTACACTTTCGACCTTCGGGTTGGCAGCGGCACATTCCGAACCGGCCTCAAGTCGCCGACGCTCGGGATGTCTTCTTCCTCTTCTTCTTCTTCCACTCCGCCGGCCGTGGCGACACCCCCGGATCCCTCCGTCCTCGCCCTCTTCGATGGAGACTCAGACTCGCCGCTCGATTCCTCCCGTGGACTCAGAATCTGTCGCGGAGCCAACCGGCCCGGCGGCCCTCGCTCCTGCAGCCGACGGTTCCAGGGGCGGGATTCCCGACCCGGCGCTGGTCGCTGCCGGGGGCCGACCGGCGGAGCCACCGGCAAGATCCTCGGCGCCGCCCGCACTGGCTGCACAGCCGGATCGAGTAGCCGAACAGCTGTCACGCCACGCCGCTTTCGACCAGTGGCAACCGCCCTCTTCATCCTCGGCGCCGACGGTGGCATTCCCGTCGAGGTTGTGACAGCCGCGCCTGGAGCGGCCAGGGTCGGAGCAGCCGAGAGCAGAGTCAGAGGTGGCGGGACACGGGAAGGAGTGATCCCTACCTACAACAACATCGAGCGAAACCTTCCTAAGGCTACAACTGGAAGCAAAACTACGAAGAACGAGCTTTGAAGAGCAACTCACCAAGGCACCCTCTTGATGATCTCTGTCCAGGGGAAGGGGACCATTGGCCAGGTCGCTGGCGATCTCGCCCTCTAGCAGCCATGCCATGCCAGCCAGTTCTTCAACTCTTTCGATAGCAGTTCCGTCCCAGCTACCATTCGCGTGTCGTCGTTCGCGCCGGTGTAGTCGGAAACGAGGTGGGCTCGAGCTGCAGCAGTGTCACCAGCGCCGCCTTCTCGGTGTCCGTGGCGTCCGTGCCCCAAGTCTCCAGCTGCACAGCAGGCTCGTCGCGGAACGGTGGCAGTCCGGGGGCGATGTTCTCGATGAAGAACCAATCTTCGTGCCAGCCCTTCAACGATGTCTTGAGGTGGAGTGTAACGACCGGGTTTTTCTTACCTTTCGATAAGTCCCGATCTTCTGTGACCTTGCCAATTCCAAGAGGTTGGCAAGCACGGCATCACAAGCGATCAATCAAGAAGCCATAACATAAGCATTAAACAACAAACGAGAATAGAAAATAGCAAGTCAATGCAAATTTATTAGAATGAAATCCTCTAAAAGGGTCCATCGGCACGCAGGCCGGAAACATCTCAGACCAAAACGATCACTATCGAGAAATCCATAGAAAAACAGCAATGGAAGCATCATCATGGCAGCGGCAGCGAACCTCCTCCACACAGGCACGCTTGAGCGTAGGAGCTGACTTCACGGTCCGTCAGAGACGTAGTCGAAGTCGAAGCTGTGGGTATCCTCTGAACAACAAATTAGAAAGCCGTGAGTACGAATACTTAGCAAACCGCGTACTACCTATCAACAATGTATGCATGCAAATGGTTTCAAGGGTAAAGGCTAGCTCAAGCGCTAAATGCAAGTTTAAAATATTTTATTTTATTTTAAAGATGCAAAAAAGTTTTATTTTAAAACTGTCAAATTTTATTATCTTGCCCCTCAGGGATCTCCGTTATCCCAGACAGGGGTTCATTTTAAATGCCGGTGTAAGCTCCACACCCGGCCACAGCTCAAAGGCCGGAGTCCAAAACATTTTAAAATAGAAGAGGAGGGAAGAAAACAACACTAATCATCGTGGAAGCTCTCAGGCAGTGTCCCTCTTCGAGACATGGAAATGTGCATTGACTGTAACTCTGCAAAGTTTATGCACCTGAACCGACGAGAAGTGCCATCGAAAACAACCGTCGTAGTCCCAACGAACATACAAGACCCGTCCACAAGCTTTAACTGGCATTACCCGTCCTCCAGGATAGGGATCCTATTGCCTACGCAACCGTGTCCTGGAGCTTTCAAGAGCCTACCACTGATCAGGTGGGGTATGATCTCATGTGGGAGTCATAGCTATAGACCACACTAACACAACACCACCAACCCACGGGTAAACATCCAGTCTCAGGCCTCTACCCATACAAGGTTATGTGGTGTGCATAGAAAAGCACTCGAGACATGTGACACGACGAACCGGTCCTCATATGCCGGGGCAGGCACTCTCCATCGTCAACGCCAACAACAAACAAGTCTCACGGAAAGATCCCGATCCGGATCTTCTCATTGTACCCGCCACAGGTACGCCTACAGAGACTTCCCAAAAGTCCCTCAGCTCCTCATACTCCATCCTGCCTCCGCTAAATAGTTTTATATAGTTATTTGCAAAACTCACACATTTGAATAACAGTTCAAAATCATTTAACACAAATTCTATTTTTATAGTGATAGGTGTGAGGTAAAATAAATGTGATTAAGCATAAAGTAAAATAATCATTCTAAAGCAATTCTAGGGCTCATAATATGTGGAACGATAAATAGGAACGGCTTGAAAATGTTGCTAGCATATTTTAAAACAGTTGGCATGCAAATTAGGGTTGCAAACAAAACATGCAGTTCAAAATGCTGGGTACAAAAGTGATCAAGGAACGCGGCTTGCCTGACAGCTCGGGATCGTAGTCAGGATCCGGGTCGACGAACTGAGCGGGTTCGCTGTACTCCTCGAGATCACCAGCTAAACACAACACGAACAGGGGTGAGACTAGGTATGCGATAATTTCAATTCGAATAATTAAATCCAAATTTAAATTACTAGGCCAAACGTGCTCAAAACGTTCCCCGGAAAATTCTACACGACGTTCTCGACGAGACGAATTTAACAGAACAATTTTGGGAATCTTTGGAGACCAAACGGAGTTCCCCAAAAATCCCTGAAGATTTAGACTACGAGAAACTAGACTAATTGCAAATCGATTAGCCTAAAGGAACACACGGGACGCTTTGCACTTCTATCTAACTATCCTCACTAGCACCAACTCCACGATCTACCGAAGAGGAAAAACACGAGAGGGAGATTCTGATAGCTCACCACAGTAGAGGCGCAGTGGATCGGTGGCGGTTAACGGAGACGGTGCATTGGATCGGAGTCAGGAACAGACGACGGGGACTAGAAATGGCGCGCTGGATCGAGAGCGGAGACAGCGCGCGGACGCGAGACGGTTCCAAGCGATGACAGCGGCGGTTGATGGATCGGCGACACACGATGGAGACCGAAGCAACGGGCGCGGATCGAGACGGGGCGCAATGACGGCGCAGAGGATCGGGACGGCAACGGGGCCAGCGCTGGGCGACGCGGGACGAAATCGACGCGCGGGACGGAGCGGTTGACCGGGGTGGAGACGTGCAGTCCGGCGCAGATCGACGGGCGACGTGGCGGTGCGGTGAGGGATCGGCGACGCGGAACGGTTGGAGCGGCGCGACCTCCAGTCGCCCGATCTCTTCTGCTGCTCTGACTTGGGAAGGGGGAAAGAAAATGAGGGGAAGAGAGGGGTTGGTGGGAAGGGATAAGATGGAGGAGGTATTTATAGGGAGATTAATTAAGGAGGTTTGAGAATTAATTAAAGACTGAGGGAATTAATCTCGGCCCAATAGAATCCCGCGGACCAAAATTATTCCGCCAGAAAATCAAAAGGAGAAATTCGAAATCGAACGGAACGAATTTGGGATAAACTTCACTTTGATTAATCTAAAAATTCCGGACTGTTACATGGAGCTTCATGTACTCTCTAGCGCGAGTGCCGCGAAGCGCCATCTTGACACACCCGACGCTCCGCATCCCATCATCGTCCTGCTGCGGCGTGACGCGAAAGAAATACCGCCAAAGCTTGAAGTGGGGGGCAATGCCGAGGTACGCCTCGCACAGCGTGATGAAGGCGGAGATGTACAGAAGATCGTTTGGGTTCAAGTGATGGGCACAGATGCCGTAGTAGAGGAGGAGCCCGTGGAAGAAGTCCGAGCCGGGCAACGAAAGCCCATGCTCGGCGAAATCGGTGAAAATCACGACCTTTTCAGCGTTCGGCGACAGCACCGAGAGGGCGCCCGCCGGGCACCACTTGACGACGCTGAACGGCTGGAGCATGCCACACTTGACAAGGTATTCAAGGACGTTCGGGAAGATGGTGGACCTCTTCCACCCGGAGGCCATGGCGACGACAGAGAAGATGAAGACGGCAGAAGAAGAGCGCGACTGTGGCGACGGCAACGGCGAGCTAGAGCGCAGGAGCAAGAAGATGGATGCAAGAGGAAGACAAAGGCGCAACGGGCGAAGTGGGTTTCGAAACCCCTGTCGCGCCCCACTTTAAAGGCCAGGAGGGGGCAGTTTCCACGCTCCCCTCCACGACGTGACGGAGCATTGGATGTGTCATGATGGGTGCCCTAACCCGCAAGCACCCATGACTTCCGTGACCCGCCCACCGATGGATGGGCCCAAAGCTTTCCCTCGACGCCTCCGCCGGTTGAGGTGACGTCCGTACGCTTGTGCACGACTATGGGCGCATTAACTGACTGACCAAAGCGTCTATTGGATGGGACGCACACGCGCGAATCAGCGTGCCCCAGCAACCGTTCGATTGGCCTGATCCAACCGTCGGATCAGCTCGGCAGTTACACTTCCAAGATACGGTATCTACCATCCACATGGACACCACAGAACCATTCGATCTCCGAAGCCGTTGCCAGGATCTCCTGGGGGCGTCCAAGGGTCAGGACCCGTGCACTCAGGCGGCCGAGGGTCGGAGGCCGAATCGCCCGAGCCGGCGTTCGTCAATCATGAAACTAAGCCAATCCATTTGGCGCAAGCACAGCTGCCCGTCTGGCTTGATCTAGGCATTCGTCTCTACAAACCCGACCAACAACAACAGTTGGTCCGGACCACCGACGGTCGGGGAAATGTTATAAAGACTCGACTCAGAAGATTAAACCCCCGACCGACCCCTTGGATCGCCGGGGGGCTCGGGGGTTACACCCTATGGGCGCGCTCGCGTGCGCCTGCAGAATTCCTCTACGACAATCGAAGGCTAAACCCCCGATCGACCCTTCGGATCGCCCGGGAGCTGGGGGGCTACGCCCTATGGGCGCGCTCGCGCGCCCCGCATGATCAACTGTTGAAGGCTGACGACTAGACGAAGGATCAAACCCCCCGACCGACCCTTCAGATCACTCGGGGCTCGGAGGCTACGCCCAACGGCTGCGCTCGCGCGCCCCCGTACCATCAAGCATCAGCAACTGTCGAAGATCAGCCCCGCGCCGCCTCAACGAAGACTCGTAAATGGCGCAGGACTCGGAGGCTACTGTCAGGACTATTTACCCCGAGTACCTAAAGGCCCAGCATGAATACAAAAGCCCAGCCACGGATTACGGCCCACAGCCCAATTCACAGCCCACGAAGGACTTCACCGCGTCACGAACCAGAGCAATAGCTCAACCTCCTAGGGTCGGGGCTGCCTGAAGACACCGCCTGGTCCCCAACAACTGAACTCACCCGAAGATGCTAGCCCGACCACGCTAAGGTCGGGGCCAGACGACGACAAGGCTTCAACGGTCGTATCTGATAGGCACAGAGAGTTCTGACGATGTACGGAAGAAGGTAAAGCTGCTCAGAAGATGGTAAAGCCACCAGACAAGGCGGTAAAGCAGTACAGAAGGAGGTAGTTCCGGCGGCAGGTAAAGCTGCCCATCGGGCGGTAAAGCCAAACAGTAAAGATACCTTTGTGCCCCGACGATGGACAGAAGGATGATCGAATGACGCCGACCGTCTGCTCCGGCGCCAGCTGGCACCAGAAGATCAACCTCGCAGAAAATAGCAGCCCCACCTGTCAGGGAGCCGCTCAGTTCTGTAGGCGTCAAGCCATATAACCTCGGTCCGACCCCTATATAAGGGGTACTAGGGGCGTTAGTCGACAGGTCAAGTTCAGTTCTAGTTCTCATACACACACCACTCACGAGTGCTAGTGTTTTCCTCCGAGCAAGAGCCCTTCTGCCATTGTAACATTGTTACGAGCTAATACGATACACCCACTCTCTCTGTACGTAGGGTATTACGCCTAACCCTTGAGCCTTTCTTAGGCTAGGCCACTTCAAATACGAAGAGCGCACCTAATCCCTCTTCAATTATATAAATTCTACTGTGCCTGTGGTCAGAACACCGACAAGTCTAAACTTGAGTAAAGTATGACTCTAAATCAAGTGGGGGATGATGTATACATCGTACCTTCTCATGAAGACTTCCATAGTAATATTCTAGCGGGCAGGATTTGGATAGCTAAACAGCTCCAACTCGTAATGGCTGCAATGATTTCATACAAATTCTGATTTTGACATGCAAGTACTTGCGAGAAAACTTCTCACATCTACTTTCCAATAGATCCGGCTTCATATTCATACAACATCAGAGTCAGTACCAATCATCATTTTAATAAAAAAGAGTTGCATCACCCCAACTTGAATTGTTGGCCCGTGTAATAAGTTGATTCCATTAGAAGTGTGTCCTATGGTTTGAGTACGACCCCAGCACCTCATAGTTGTCCTTCATCCTATTTAAAGGTGCCAACCACCACGAAGAACACTTAGTTTTTATTTTGTTATAGTTTAGCTTTTGTGCAAAAAAATTTATCTTCAATTGTGTCCGATAACCACCTGAGCTTTTGATAACCCCAAATTTGAGAAATTTCTTTGATTGATTTCAGGAATTGAACTTTGTGTTCAGGTTGATTTTACTATTCTGGTGAGATCAAAAACTATTTGGAGTTTGATTCTACAATTGCTAAAACGTACACAACCTGTTCATTTGTAGTTAAATCGTGAAGATCAACCGCATAAAATCAATAGTTATTACCCCACCGAAAAATTAGACACTCAAATACTATCAAGATGACTGTAGGAAATATATAGTTTTTGTTGTATAAAAGCTGATAAACCTTTCTAATCTCATCGCACAAGAATATGACACCCTGGTGGCACGACGACCTCATCCCAACTAAAGAGAGCAACGTTGATGTCAATCCTTACTTCTCAGAATTAAAAATTAAAGCAATGTTGATGACAATCCTTACTTCTCGGCATCAGAATTAGGAGTGGGACACATTCATATGTCACGAATGACAACAAGCACCCACCAGCCAACCCGAAATATGTAGATCCATTTCTATCGGGCCGCACACATCGTATCACAAAGCAAACGGATACATGATCAGAGGTGCTTCCAAGCAATGAACCAAGCAGTTAGATGTTGACTCGCCTTCTTACAGTGTCAATTACAAATTCGATGACACATTATGATTAAATTATTTGCTTCTCATGAATAGAAATTTAATAATAAATTTTGTTGAACTTAATTAATATTTTTTCCTCCATTCATTCTTCAGCTATGAAGCTGATTTTTTTTTTAAGATTTAAACCGCTGTATGTGGGAACGAAGAGGCGGGAATGTAATTCCATATTCTAAAAATTTACAGTTCTCAGGTCCATGATCAGGAAAGCGCACCACCCGTCTTTTGCTTCTCTGCTGCTACAACAACTTACACCTCAACAAAGCACACCTAATACTTATACTGGCGAACTTAGATCAGGCAACTAGTACCAGGGCAAAGCACCATCTACAAACTGGGTACCGCAGGCTTATCCAACATATACGCAAAGAACCTACCACAAGTGTCTCGAATGTTCTACAGATTTGTCACCTGAATAGAAGATCTGATGAAGCGAAGGGTGCATGCTGTAAATTCAGTACCAATAATCATTGTTTCCGACGTTGTAATCAGAGCAGGGTGGTCCCAGCTGAAGTGGTACCTCACTTATTGACAACTCCGCAGTTCTCAGAATTGAGAGGTGAAGTGGGCGGGCCACCGTGGAGCTCTTTCAAAGCCACTCCTTTTGCCATAGAACTAGACAGACTATCTTCAGACCTTGAGTTTAGGGCACCTGGATTCATCCTTTCGATCTCTTCCCTTGTGTAGATGAAGATCTTGTGGACCATGTTGCAAAATTCACTGTTAAAACATGAAAAACAGTTAAAAGAAAATTATATGTGCATAATCACATTTTGACCATGGAAAGGAAAGATGTATTCAAATATAGCAGGACTCACTTCCAGGGATCGTCACCAACCAGCATCATGTCATCATCATTGTCAGTGTACACGACCAACCAATTCTTGCTGGAACTGCTCAGCTCACCATCAAAGCCAAACTTCTGATCCAGTTCAGCAATCAACTCATCATAACAAGTGAATTTTGTAAGATCAACTGATCTTCCTAGTGCACTTCCTTGCTTATGGACCTGAAATGGGAAGCTTGTCATATCCTGATATCAATATGCATATCGTATGATAAATAAAAAAAAAGCCTCGGCCCCGGGGGTAAGACAGCCCCCGCGGTTTTCTTTTTAAGAAGAAGCACCTGCAAGGAGCCGAGAAAATCCACGAACCTTGGTCCCATCCTCAGAGAGCCGCCCCCTATGGTTCGGGTCTTAACTCATGCTTTGGGTCCAGCCCATACATGAGGGCCCGCTCACTACAGGTTGGTTGTAGTGAGCTCAGACCAAGTAAATGGAATAGAACGAGTGGATTTTTTATTCCATAAATTGTGCACAACAGGATTTGAACCCTGTTGGGTGGCCTCACAACTAGAGGTCCTAACTAACTGAGCTGCTGTTCCAGCAACTTTAAAATTCAATCTAACGCTCTTTTAATTGACATTTCGTTCAGTTCTACTTAAAGGTACTTCTGCATAATGTCAGGCAGTTCTAGAAATGTAATACATGTAACATTCTGGTAGCGGGGAAGACAGTAGGTTTCTGGATCTGAGGAACCTACGACAAACATAGATTCTAGACCCACCCGTGTTGCAGGGAAAAAAAGCCTATACCTAAACATCCCAGTAGTTTTACTTTATAAACTCATTTAGAAGCTATGCTCCAGTAAGCATATAATGTATTTAGAGAAGTCTAAACCTTCTTGCAGCTTCGGGTCCAACCACTGTGCACTTTCTTCTGAATATTTTGGTTAGCTTCTGGATAAGGTTGAGTATTCTCCATACCAGAATGATCAGGACTATTATCCAGTTCAATTACATCATGTTGATTCCCTTCCACTGATGGAGATGTTTGGAGCTTCCCAACATTTGCGACACTTGCTGGGGATATCAGAGGATCAGATTTTGCTAAGACATCAAGAGAACGTCCAAAAAGTCTTAATGTAGGGCTTTTTGTTTTCTGAACATCATTATCAATAACCAAGGGTCGGGGCTTTATCCAAGTCAGGGATGAATGATCTATATAGGATCTTGACTCAATATGGTCATACCAGCCAGAGTTTTGATCACATCCTTGTAGCGGAGCGAAAGACCCATTCCCACTAAAATTACCAATTCCAGTCCTATGAGGAAATGCAGTGTCAGGCATTGTTTGATAATTATGCTGATTCATCCCTATACCAGTATTATGAGGCATAAAAGTCCATGCACCAGGCAACATATTGTGGTTCGTTTGTTGGACTGAATATTGAGCATTGCTTGTGTCCCAGGACAATGCATGATTTCCAGACATGTGACTAGAAAAGGAAAGCGGGTTATGTGCATCTTTCACTGGTTGAAATCCTGGTAACATCTGTTTGTAACCTTCAGGTTTTCTCGTCTGCATCCAACCCTTAAGCTTTGTATTGGTAGCAATAAAGTTCTTGCCTTGATCAATTCCCGAAGGCCACATGGCAAGATCCTGAACAACCTTTAAATCGCTGGTGTTCGCAAATCGACTTGTCGTAGGTGTAATTCCATGATTGTGCAAGGCCTTAGGAATACTAGTTTGTTGAGACTCTGGTGCAGCTTTAGAAGCAACTACATGAAAAGATATGTGTGCATTAGAAACGACAGCTAAAACTATATAATGACAAGGTCAAAATCAAACCTTCTCTGTTTACAGCTGGCAAGTCTGATGACAAAGCATTGACATTTGGACGAGGCCTCTTGACTCTTGCAGCTGAGTGAGGGTTCACTGGAGGGGTAACAGCAGGTTCTATTTGCCAATGAGAGACTCTCTCAGGACGAGGAATAGAGGAAGCTTCGTCCCATCTCACCTGATTTTACAATAGCATATTAGTGAAGTCTCGTGCAAACTTGTCTTAAACTACAAATTTACATAGGGTAAATACCTTCAGGGAACGCCATTTTGAGTCAGCCCAGCCAGAAGGATCAGATGCACCTATTCCAACTATTGTGCCAGTGAATCTAAAAATGAGAACAAAAGGTTTATCTCAAAAGAGGAATTTGAGTGATATGCCAATAAAACGAATATCCAAACAAAAAAGTCTATCTCCAAAGAGGACATTAGGAATGATATGTGAATCAACCAAATATCCATGGAACCAATATGCTTACTTTTGATCTGCTGCCTCTTCACCTTCAAATCTCATCTTGAATCTCATCCCTATTAAATAATTTTGTTTCAGGGATTCATAGAAACGATCACGTGACACCACAAATTCAGCTGGACTTGTTCTGCAAGACAAGTGTTGTAGTTCAGTTCAATTTATATTCTCAAGTATAATGGAATTATGGCGCTAATAGATTAAACTGCATTAGAGCTACTCATTAAAACAGAAAGTATATGCCTCAGTTTATTATTCCCCACAAACCTTGGTTTGTAGTAGATAGTGAACATGCTCCCAGTGTTCACTGCATGCCATGCTGTTGCAAGAACACCAAGATGCATGTTGTGGCTTGATATAACTGAAGAAATAGTTTGATGCCTCAGTGCACGTCGAACTCCAACACGTAGCTCCCCATTCTCACCTCTGGCTCATAGAATATAAGAAAACAAATATTCATAACGTAGGTAAACAAATGGGTTAAGAAATTCAACTTGACTATTTAACATGGCATATAACCACACCTGACAAATATACAGGCATCCCCGGCAACAAGCCGCTTGGCACTAACAAAAATGCTCCAACCACTCTGAAGGAGGTGCCTTCTCGGCTGACCTATTGTCAAGTAACACGAATCTGACTTTAAGGATCCAACAAAATAAATCTAGCTAAGTTGCAATTAGAGTATTGACAACAAGGAAATCCGATTCCAAATGAGCTAACCATGCAAAGAAAGAATCAATACAAAGTTACTGCTGTAAAGACATTTCAAAAATAAAAAAGCAAATTCTACGGTAGACCCAAATGAACGTGAGCCGTCCATTTACACGGATCTCGAGAAGAAAATGGCTCTTTTACCTCCTAGGAGGTAAAAGCACTAAAATAATTAATAATTGTTATAATATTTAAATTGGAAGTGAATCAACAAGTTATGGAAAGTTGCATGTGTTGTATATTAGATAAGTGACTATTTTGGAAATAAACGCCATCATCGGGAAGGAAATTGCTCCATCGAAGAAAATTTGACTGGAGACATCGCATGAACTATTTTTTTCCCTTCCAAAATTCGACGGTTCAGATTGATTCGGGGTTTTACCTCCTAGGAGGTGAACGAAGAGGAGATGGTCTATCTTAGTAGAACTCAAATAAAAGGGAAGTCTACTTGCTACCCCCAAACAATTCACATTTTTCATTTGACACCCCAAAAAAAAATCAAGGCTTAATTGAATACCCTGACTATTCCACCTTAGTCAATTTAAACCTGTTGAAGTTTGTCTTTTCCTGTCACCCTACTACAAGATTAATTTCAATTTCAAATTTTGTAGGATACTATTAAACATTATACCCTATGTTGAAAAAACATTATTATAATATTTTTTATTAACTTCTGTGTCTCACTGCTTCAAATAATATCAAGTTGTCTTATGAAAATAACTTCAAAAATTCCATTGTTTGGTAATGCTAGGGTAGTAAGTCTTCTACGATACTACGAAATTTGGACCCATATACATTCTACAAAAAGACGCAATAGCCACAGGAGGGGATTGATGAAATTTGAATTTTCAATGTAGTAAAATGAGTCAAAATTGGCCATAAAAACTGAACAGAAATTTGTTTGGGTCAAATGAATTTGGTACAAATGTCTGCTTATAAACCTCTTTTCAGAGAACTATATGTGATTGTATTGTGACAGAAATTAATGTTAATTTTGGAGTAAATGGTCAACACAAAAGTAGCCTATACCATAATACAAACAAGCAAGCAAGCATTAAGAGGGAACTCCTACAAGGTAATTTTACAGAATGAAGCAAAGAGCAAGATATGTTCTTGAATACATCCATAACAAGGACGATGAGTCATCACCTCGGAAGATGTGACGGAAGCGCCACTCAACCCCATGCAGGTCCCTAGCCACCAGCTCTTGATTCGGAGGACGTTGACTCATATCCTGATCAAGGAGCAACATCAAAGGCATCAATATCATCATACCAACAACAGGAAGTATCCAACAATAAAAGCTAGTAGTAGTGAGAAACAAGCATATGCGGAGGGTTCTGAATGCCTAACCAGTGGTGGGAGGCATTCATCTGCATCGCGGCGAAAGACTGAGAATCCACCATGAGTGGATGTATCAGAGGCAGTCAGCGTCTTGCAGAAGGCATAAATACGAATCCGGTCACTTGTAGTAGCTCGTGGTACATCAGACACGACCTCCTCCTCGCTCCCCTCTGTGGGAGACGCATCCTCCTCTACCTTCTATTATAAAACACAAACATAATATATTTGTTAACCTGGGAAGCCAAATATATGCAGGAAGTACCGCTGCATATTACTCACCTTGTCAGGAAGCAGGGTGAGCTGGGCATACACCTCATCAGTATCTTGCTCAGCCTATAGAAGGGATAAAAGGTACACGGATCAGCATTCACATCCCATATGAAATCAATAAAGAGCAAGAGGCTACTACTACCTTCAATTCAATGTTCATGACCTTGCAGGGGATCTTCCATGGCAAGTTGTAGAGCGGTGTGCCCGGCTGCTCGGCGACCTGGTTCGTTGAAGCCTCCACCTGAAACCACAACACAGCAAAAACGAGCACAGGCCGCTCAAATCACAAAAGCATAGGAAGAAGAATCCCCAACAGAGGAATCACTGGAAATCCTCCAGGTAATCAGAATAAAAAATTCTACACTTCGGATAACGAATAAAATACTACATAAAGCACATCTATTCCTTATACCATTCGAGGCACTAAAGAAAGACCAAATCTTCAGGGTCAAGTGAAGTAACCGACAGCCTCCGGAACCTAGGAAACATAGGTTCCCAAACATCAGGCGAAACCTCGAATCTTGTCCCCCCTAAATCAGCATTCTGCTCGGCCGAATCGGTAAGCGCGCTCGCATTGCCGCACCTCCCGCATCAGATCACAGTCCAGATGGACCGAGGTAGGAAAAAGGGGGAGAAAAATTCAAGGAAATTGATGATTCCGAAACAGGGATTTGTAAACCCCCCACGAATCCAATTCGCGGACGACGAGGATTTGTAAACCCAAACCCATTTCCACAATCACGAAATTTCCCAAACCGACGAGGCGTACATCGAGTCCATCGACCGCCCAGATCCCGCGCCAAAACCTCTCCAAACCCCACCGTTCGCAGTGATCAAGCAAGCAGAACCCCGCGAAATTTGGCGACGATTCCAACACGCGCGCACGCGGCGACGCCGGCCAACGCAAAATCCCTCGAGAAAACAAAGCGGCAAAACAGAATCATCTCCCCATGAGCAAATATACAAAAATAAGATTCGTCCAGTACACCTGGCGCTCTCGCGCTCACTCACCTGCTCGATGTGGCCCTGAGGGAAGTAGTAAACCTTCTCGCCAAGCGGCGGCACGCTGGCGAGCGGCCCCGCGCAGGCCTTCCAAAGCTCGACGAACAGCGCGTCGTTCCCGGCTCCGTCGCCCCCGCCGCTCCCACGACCAGCAGCACCTGCGCGCGGCCCCAACAAAAAAACCCAGGTTAAGACCAACCCGAACCCTCCCCCGGCACGCGCGAGACGCAACGCACACCTCCACCTCCGTCGCCGGCCGCCATCGGATCTCACATGCAAGTCCCGTCGCGCGGCCACGCGCCTGGCGCCGAGCTACCGAGCTGCTCCCTCCTCGCGCTGTGCGATCCAGGCGGGGGAGGCAGGCGGTTTAAGTAGCGGCAGGCCGCGGAGGGGCGACGGCGACGTCAGTTTCTGTGTCTCGACTCCTGCCTCTCTAGTCTCCACCGCTTCCTCTGCCTCTCTCCTCTCTTGCTATGCGCGGGTGAGGTGCGCGTCTGCGTGAGCCGTGTGCGGAGGGAGAGAGAGCGAAAGGGGGTGTCAGTGTCAGGTTCGACCGCCTCGCGTTGCCCGCCGCGACCAAGCCGAGGCAGGCGGGCGGACAGGGCGGTGCGCGCACGCAAAGCCCACCCCTCGGGCCGGGCTCGGCCCGGTTGGACCTGTCTCTTCTCCGCAGGCGAGGGTCTAATCCTTGCATACTAGTATACAATTTTTATTAAACAAACAAATCCGACTCCTTCATTAACCTGGACGGCATCTAACTATTGTAATCGCCACTACTTTGTTTTCTGCATTGGGAATGTCCCAACGTGGCCTTGGATTGAGGGATACCTATTTAATTATCGCATGAAATTTTTCCGTACTCATACTACGGATATTTTTTAATATCGAGTACTTATTAAAAATGCGACTGTAATTATAATTAGTTATTTTATGTATATTTATGCTATATATTTAGCATAAGTATTCAATTTATTGTCATATAATAAGTGAAACAAATACAAATTTGAATTAAATATAACATATTAAGTAAAAAGTATAAAAATAATTTATGTGATATAATATTTTATATATTTATATCTAATAAAAATATGTATTTTTTATATGTTGGCTATGTATCAGGTTTCGAAGACGGGTAGATTCTTTCTGTACCCGTACCTATTAAATTTACATATTTACATGTAAAAAACTTCCTCATATCTAGAGGAATTACCTAATCGAGGGTTTCAGGCGGGTTGCCATCTTTAGGCTCGGTCCGGTCAGCGGAGGCGGATGTGGCCACAATTAGCAAATGGTTGGTTCTATCTAAGCAGCTAGGGGCAATACCGAGGGAGAGAGTGCCTGAGATCATCGAACGGTGTCCACTTCTCATTGGTGCATTGTTATTAGAAAAACAAAGAAAACTTGGCATTGGTGCTTGGTGCCTTGCTGGGGCTGAGTTTTCCAAGCTGCACTTCCTTCTCATCGAACATAGACGTAATTATGGGCAGTGACGTTTCTAGCGGGTAAACCACGTATGCCACGGTATACTTAAAATTTTAGATGTGTATAAAAATATATATAAATTATACGATTTTATATAAAATTTATATTAAATTGTATATATAAAAAATATTACGGCATATTTCACTAAAATACTAGGAACGTCACTCGTTACGGGAGGCCTGTTTTGTTATACCGAAGGGAGTACTATACTGTTATTTCGGCGGAGCGAGCGAGAGAGGCAGGTGGCGGTGACGGCACCGCGAGGGACAGAGCGCGCCGCGCACAAAGAGGCGAGAAAGCAAGAAATTAACCGCGCGTTACCCGCTGTCATCGGCAACGCACACGGCCTCGCCGCCGTCAGCTACAGGATCCGCTGCGGCCGCCCGCACACCGGGGACAGGCAGCCGGCGCACCGCGCACGCGTCAACGTCTCGTGACTCGTGAGCCGCGGTTCGTACCGGGCATGAAGCTGGAGTGGCCGAGGGAATCCCGCGGAGAACGCGGGGCCCATCAGCCTCCTGCTGCGAGCCACGTGATTCGTGGGGGATCGGGAAGTCAGGGACAGCGCGGGGCGCAGGGGCACGTGGTGCTTGTCGCGCTGGGATGTGGAATGCGAGTGGTGGCGTGTGTCCGGCACCCGCCCTGCGCGATCCTTTATTACTTCCCCTGGGAATACTTCTCGTGACACTGGTGAGATCGGATCAGCTACGCTGATATGTGGGACACAAGCTGCGGGACCAGTAAAGGAGTGTGCTGGGTGGGTCATCTATCGGTTTCGTTGGGAAAAGGGGATTGTCCTGGGCATAAGGTGGGGCCCTTCTTTTCCTATCCTGGTACTGTTAGACTGCCGGCTTTTTTGTTTTCCGATAGAGTTCCGGCTTTTGGCTTTCAGTCTTCTGGGATGCGTAGGATGTTCTCAGCTCGGAAAACGAGAGATATTTTGGGCAATCGGCATCGAATAGATATATTTCGAAAATCCTTTCTTGACTTTTAAAATTATCGCTGCTTCTTTCTTTGACCTTTTAAATTTTAAACTCACTTTTAAAAACCAAAAATTAGATTTGGTTTATTTCTTTACCCTTTCATTAGTTTAGAGCATTCACTGTGTTAAGTGAGGGATGAGACCACCATTTTACCTCTCATCTAAAATGAACTATGTATTTATATTAATCTAAGCATACGCTATTAATCATGTGATATTAATAATTATGAAATTATGTTGGAAAGATCAGATTAATACAAATACAAATACAAATAAAATTTATGTTAGAAGAGGACCCTTCACTTAACTTTGTTAATGCACTAAACTAATAGAAGGGTTAAGAGCCAAGGAGAAATTTTTTCATGTATATACTCCATCTCAGATTACTACGAATCACTCCGAAGCTTTTTGCCCCTTATAAGTCATTATCATTTCCAGTAAACTTTCTCTCTTCTTCCTGACATTTCTCTATCTCTCTTTCTTCCTTATTTTTAACATATCACAACTTTTTCACACTTCTAAATGCCCGTATCCTTCCCTAAAATAACTTATAAATTAGGATGAATGGAGTAATATACAATTTCTATCGCTTTTATTTGTCATTCTACTAGTGTTTAAAATTTGTTCATAAATACTCCCTCCCTCCCAAAGTAACTGCCATCTTTTTACTTTTAAAATCATGTTTGAATATTTGTCTTAACCCAAAATTTTGTAAAAATATGGTTTATTTTGTTGTGACAATTTATTATTAGAAATACTTCTAGCTAGCAGCTTTGTTTATTTTTATATTTGTATAATTTTTTTAAATAAGACGCATGGTAAAAACGTGACTTTCAAAAGTTAAAAAAAACATTTGTTTGGCATGGCAGCGATACTTATCATTTTCACTTCGCAATACATATTTCTCTCATTCTAATACACTTTATTTATTTTCAATAGGTCTCTTCTTCCCCTTTTCAATACAGTTGAGAGCAGTAATTTGGATTTTATCAAAATAAAAATAGAGGGCGTATGCCTTAAACATGGGGTGTGGGTTTTCGTGCACAAAAAAAGGGAATTGAAGTGGTAATCTTTGCAGCTAGGATCACTTTGGAACGTATGGATTTTTCTCAAAATCCTACATTTTCTTCGTGGAAATGAATAGGTTTCCGTGAAAGTTTTATATAACCAAGTGGAGCTCAGATTGTGAATCCGTGTCTGCGTCGTCGGTTTACTTTCCGACGAAGAGGAGGATATGCGACAGGACAGGTTCTCCTGAGCTAAGACCTGAAAAGAGTTTGTGTTGAGGTCGTCTATGATTTTTTTTTTCCGAAAAAGGGAGGTCGTCTTTTTTTTTTTGTGAAGCTACGACAGACGATACAGAGCGTGGATAGGAACATGATGTCAGTGGCGCTTGACATGTCACTGAAACACGCACCTTAGACTTGTGACGATGGCGATCTTGTTTCGACGAATATAAGAATCTTTTTATGTGTCCCACCTGCTCTGCTCTGCTTGACTGGCGAGCACGGACAGAACTCGCCCAAGGTGGCAGTATGAGGGGCTCGTCTTTTCCCCGCGGGCAGCGGCGGCCGCGCTTGCAGCCAACAGACACCACGCTGCAACAGCAACACAACGACGAGCCGCACATGTTGCGACGATGCTGCGCGCGTGGTGCGGTCCGAGCAAAAAGAGAAATCGCTGGGACCAGGCCGTGGCCCATCTCCAATTCGCGCTTGCCCACGCGCCAGCGCGTGCCCTCGGATGGTGCCTCACTAGGAAAAGCAAAGCCCACCGATGCTTTGGGTGGTGAGGCTGGTGCTCTGGCTCGTTTGCTCTCCTCACCTATATTATATCATGTTTAACTATTGATTTTGTTCAAAATTTTGTTCAAGTATATAATATTATAAGTTCTTATATAAATAAGTTTAATGTTAAAACAAATTATATTTAAATATATAATATTTATCATATTTTTTAATAAAGCAAAGAGTCAAAGATAATATTAAAAATCAATGATGATGACAATTTAGAAATAGAGAGAGCAATAAATTTGAACGCTGTAATCAAGTTTGTGACACGCTTGCATAAAAAAGACACTTGCAGTTAGACTAATTTATTCCTTAAAATTAGAGGTTCAAACCGGACTAACACGACCTCGAATTTTAAGAAATAAATTATGAGAGATATGATATATCACAAACCAAGAAAAATCTTATTTTGCACATGACCGTATCCTATTCTAACTGTAAAATAGCTTTTCTTTTTTTCACGTCTCTTGTAATTTTGTTTCCCAAATTTCCAATATTACTGTTGACACTCTAAAAAAAATCCCCCGCCTCCGGTTGGGAGCCGAAGCCTCGGTACCTCGAATTATAATTCACCAGAGTGTCAGGTACGTAATCGGAGCCTCCGATGACACCCTTTCTAAAGTTGCGTTTTTAACTCATCGGAGTCTTCGGTAACTGACCAAATTATCTGAGAATGTCGATTTTTGATAGTTTTAAATGCATATCAGATCCGATTCGGTTCTGATTTGTTAGGATTTGTTGCTTCATGGGATAAGACCTTCCACCTCTATATAAAGAGGTCTAAGGCCAACTGAGAGAGCCCCTCCAATTATCAAACAGTATGTCTTTACTTTTTATCCTTTTACCCTAATCTCTTCCGAACCTTAGTTTATATTCTTCCTTCGTCTCGGTGGCCTTTGAAGGGGATCTAGCTGGCCTGCCGAGTCTATATCAACCCTAAAAAGGTCTTGCTCCGATGAGGTCCCTCCCGAGTTCGAGTTTCCAGGTGCTGTTGATAATTTGGTTTTGCTGTTTCGATTCTTTGCACGCGGATATGCATGTGATGTGCTGATCTGAAACTTTTTAGCATTAACACACTTTTTGACGACTCCGCTGGGCAAAGAAGAATCTGGTTATACAAACCGGATCATCTTTTTCACATCATGATTTCCGAGATCTCACCAAAGAACATCGTGATGGCATCTTTTGAAAAGATCCCCGAGGATGTTCGGAAGGCATTCATGGAATGTAAGAAGGCACAAGAACTCCAAGAATTCATAGCATGCTTCACGAAGGATCGACAAGGCAACGCTAAGCAAATCAGAGATCCTATCTTACCATTGTTAAATCGGAGGTAACCGCTAATACACACACATCTATCCCCGGTTCTGATATTGCCAATATGGTTGATTCTGTTGTTTGTGTGAGTCTAAATAATAAATGTTATACTTTGACTAAAATTTTTTATGATGTGATTGCTACTCGCTTACAAGCAATTGATAATAAGGTTGATAAAAAGCTTTTTGGCAGTACTCTTGATGCTCCCACTTCTAATGTTGAAGGATCTATTCATCCATCAAATTGGCAAAATACTAAGATCTCTCATGGGCAATCACCCAACCATACACAAAAGCCGAACCGTTATCGGCACCTCGGCTAATATGGGGGTGCAATTTACTGACGCTACAATCAATAGTTCTATTAGCCAATACCCATATAGCCGATGTAGTGAGCCAATTCCACCATACCATAAGACTGCTCATAATGATACTTCTTTTGGTGGTTTATCTAACGCTAATAGTTCGTTGCATCGTGCTCCAAATCTACTGCCGAAATATTCACGACAAAATACATATATCACACCATCACCAAAACTAACTTCAAATCGGCCAGGAACCGATAGGAAAAGCATAAAGGAATTTAAAGCAGAGATGATGGAAATGTTTAGGATGACCTTCGACTTAGATGCTAAAAGTAAGAACCGATCATATCAAAAGACCTATTTTGAACATCATGAGCATATTCAATTTCCACATGGTTTTAGGATTCGTGATGTTGTCAAATTCACAGGTGATGATAATAGATCTACTATGGAATACATAGGCCAGTTTATTATACAACGTGGAGAGGCAAATTCTATTGATATTCTTAAGATAAGATTATTTCCTTTGTCTCATTCGGGTGCTGCATTTACTTGCTTTACTTCTTTGCCACCCAATTCTATTCATAATTGGTGTCAATTAGAGTAAAAGTTTCATGAATATTTCTTTACCAGTGAAACAAAATTGAAATTGTTGCATCTTACATCGGTTAAACAAAAGATCAATGAGATTCTCAGTGTTTCTGATTATATTAGAAGATTTAGCGATACTAGAAACTGATGCTATAGTTTGACAATTTCTGATTGAGACTTGGCTGATCTAGCTTTTTTTTTGGTTTGCTTGATTATCATAAAGAAAAGCTAGAGGGCCAGGAATTTTTAGATGTTAGCCAAGTATTGCAGAAAGCTGTGGCTAATGAAAATAGAGCTAAAGAGTTTAAACAAGTGCAAAAATCAAATGAAAAGGTCAATCGTCCTGTTTATTTGATTGGTTGCAAGTCTGACAAGATGGACGACGAGGATCATGATGTTTATGCTGCTGAATTTTCATGGCCATCTAAATCTAACTCTCACCTTTGTGATTCTCTCAAGCCGATTCATAAAAATTAGCAAGAAGAGATGAAGTTTACTTTTGATGTAGCTAAACATGATAAAATATTTGATGAGTTAAAAAAATGATGCTACATCAAGATGTCACACATTGTCCCGCCGCTTGATGAGTTAAAATGGTGTGCTTATTGTAAGTGGTATCACTCTTGTCTCATGACACTAGTGATTGTAATGTATTCTGAAGACAAATTCAATTGGCCATTAATAAAGGAGATTATCTTTTAGTGAGATGCAAATAGGTAGACATTCTTTTTCGATTAACACCAGATCTACAAAATGTAATAGTGTTGGTTCGGCCTGAACAAGCCAATACAACTAAAGGTAAGAATGTGATCATCCATGAAACAAAGACAGGAAAATACAAATCCTTCAACATAAGTGGTGTTAGAAAAGTCTTCAGATGGTAAAGAGTCTTTGAAAATCATTATTAAGGCCTCTGGACTTGGGGGGCAAGTAAAAAAAATCAGAAATCGAGTGATCTTGCTGCCCAACAAAGGATGCTCAAACAAAAGAATCCTGAGATGAGAAGATGAAAAATAAATGAGACAAAGATGAAAAACAGAAAGGTAAATTTCAAACCTACCTTTGACTAACTTTTATCAAATATAAGAATCAAAAGACCGTTTCGAAGAATCGGCCAGCAAAAGGTAATACAAGGCCACCTCTAGATAAGAAACGAACACATTCTCTCGATTAGATCGGTCAACAATGTGGTTAGAATTGAAAGCATAGATGTGATTATTAAGGAACCATCAAAAGAACCGATTATTACAAAAAATCAGATTAATTCAAAACACACTATAGATGCTAAGAGTTCTAAAGATAGTAGTTGTTCTCCTGACAAATGTTTTCAGTTGAGGTGGTGTCCCTCTGTCCTACCTCGAACTCAAAAGAGGAGATTGCAAAGATTGCACAATCAAGAGAACAAAGATCAAGGGTCTAGCCAAATAATTAATCCATCTCACAAAATAGTGTCTCCCCAATATCTTTCGTGCATAAAAAAATAATGGAGACCTAAACAAGTAAGATTAGTTTTTCTAGTTAAACAATACTAGGAGTTTATGGCCTATCACCCTTAGAACAAAAAGCTGATGAGTTTCATCGCCCTTAGGCAATTTTGGGATATTTTTTGGTATGCTACCATTGCCAAAAAAACAGAAGGAGGCATATATTGACACTTAGAAAAAGCGCCCACCGGAGCCTACGTTTGGAGCCGGAATCTTTGGTAACCCCTTTCTAGAACCGAATTTTAATCCATCAGAGTGTCCGGTACATTATCAGAGTCTTCGATGACACCCTTTATGGAATCAAATTTTTAACCCGTCCGAGTCTCCAGTAACCAATCGGAGTATTTAGAAATGTCGATTTTTGGTAGTTTTGAACGCATATCAGATCCGATTTGGTTCCAGTTTGTTAGAATTGTTCCTCTCTGAGATAAGACCATCTCACCTCTATATAAAAAGGTCTAAGGCTGATTGAGAGAGCCCCTCTCCAATTATCAAACAATATGTCTTTAGTTTTTATCTCTTTTACCCTATCTCTTCCAAACTCTAGTTTTTGTTCTTCCTTCGTCGTGATGGCGTTTGAAGGTGATCTAGTTGGCCCGCCGAGCCTAGATCAACCCTAGTAAGATTGATCCGATAGGGTCTCTCTCAAACTCGAGTTTTCAGGTGTTGTTGTTAATCTGATTTTGCCGTTTCGATTCTTTGCACACGGATGTGCGTGTGGTGTGCTGAACCGGAACTTTTCAGCGTCAATAATTACTCTACGCGTTTATGTCCAGGAGCATTGCACTATTCCATAATTTGTTTAGTACGAATACTACTAGTACAAGACTTACGAGCTACGTGGAAGTATCAGCGGAAACCTGGACAAGTGATTGCTCGTTGGCTGGGGAATGCTACGAATCGAGTATATGAACACCCATGGAAAGATAGTACCAGCAGTCTAGCGCTCCTGTGGCTGGGGAATGCTACGGAGTCTTTGATGGAGAAAGAACACTAGTAATACATCATTTTTTAATATAGATTTTATGTTGTCTGGCTGACAACTGGGCACGCGGCTTATTACGGGAATCCTTGCTTGTAGATGTCTAATTCAGTGACTTGTTTTCACCTGGTAATAATTTTTTGGTTTGAGATGACCGTATTCAAAAGGTGTTTGGTTGGACTTAGGCTTGCTAAGGGGGTTCAAACCCACTCTGCACCCATCCCAACCCAAATAAACTCAGCAAAAAATTTCAACCTCACCCAACCCACAAAAACTCAGCTTAAACCTGCCCCAACCCTACTCATAAGTTTGATTAGCCCCATCCCAACCCCTAGTGCGGGTTGAACCCGTGGATTTGCCATGGGTTCCCACATATGTTTGTTTGCTTGGGCAAGCTAGATCATTCTTAACTTTCACAAACTCCTTTTCCTCACTGTCTTTTGCCAGCACAAGTTTGTAATTCAAAAGTGCCGATTGAGGTTAGTTGCAAAAAAGAAGTGCTGATTGAAGTTGAAGATACATGCTCCCCTCTAGAAACGTTGTTCCCTCTAGCAGTAATTGAAATTTCATTGTAACGTTCAAATTATCAAAAGCTCACACAGAGCAGCAGAAAGCATAGAATTTTTGAATACTGAAAGTGGCCTAGAGCCGGGGGGGGG
>BCLF01000070.1:671249-711026 GCA_001602275.1 Zoysia japonica | reverse complement strand
GGGGTGAATAGTCCAACCTAAAATTTTCCTGCAAATCAAGACTTAAACAAATTATTAGTCCCAGACACTCCGGCAACCACTGAGAACTTCGAATGCAGGAATTTTAAGCTAGATCTAGCAAATTTACTTGAACCAAAAGATAACGTAGAAGTACAAGAGCAAGCAGGAACAAGCAAATGAAGCTAGAAAAAGCTACCCTAATAGATCGATGCCGAAATGTAAATAAAGCAGGGAATAGATCTCAAACTGGTAGAAAACAAGAAGCACACAAAGACATAAGGATTTATCCTGGAGTTCAGATCCACTAAGGATCCTACGTCTCCGTTGAGAGGTTCACAAAGAACCAAGTTGCACTCAACCCTTTCTCTCTCTCAAAACGACCACCAAGGTCGAGATGAGTTCTTCACTATCAAATCCCTTTCGAAAGGGCAATACAAACTTCCCGGGGCTTCACCACACGAGTTGGGAGCTCCCGAGCACGCCTAGTCGTCTAAGAGCTTGAAGCTCCAAGAGTAACAAACGCGAAATCAAGTTTTCACCTCCGCAAATGCTCGTTGAAATCAAAGGGATGCTCTCAAAGCCTTTGAAAGATTGCCCTCTCACTTCCCTTACTCAAATCTAAGTAAGAAAGCCTTAGCAAGAGTGTGAGAGTGTGAGAATGAGCTCAAGTGTGTTCAGGTCGAAAATGAGGCTTAGAGATTGTTCTGCCCGTTGGGGTGGAGTCTTTTATACTCCTCACTTCTAAAAGAGTCATTGGGGTGTCAAAACCACCGGAGTCTTCAGTCAAGGGCCGAACACTCCGACACCGGAGACTCTGGCTCCAGGCTAAACACTCCGATAGGTATGAAGGAGGCAGAATTCAAACATCGGAGTCTCCGGCCTGGGGCCAGACACTCCGACAAGGGGTGTACTGGACTCGGTGAAAAATACCCGGAGTCTCCGGTCCAGGGGCCGGACACTGGCGAAGGGTGTTTTGGAGTCCGGATCAAAATGCCCGGAGTCTCCGGCCTGGGGCCGGACACTCCGGATAGGGGTGTACTGGAATCCAAGGAAAAGGCCCGGAGTTTCCGGCCATAGGCCGGACACTCCGACAAGGGGTCCTTTGGACTCGAATAAAATGGGCCGGAGTCTCCGGCCTGAGGCCGGACACGCCGGTCAGGGGTGTTCTGGAAATGATGTTTTTAGGAGATTTTGAGCATTTTCTTCGGTTCTTTCACTTCATTTCCCGTCCCTCTTGATAATACGACATGCCTAAACTCAGGGATAAAATAAAAACTATAAGAATCTTCAATAGGCTCCGCTGTAGGCACGTCTCATTTTTTCTCTCTTTTTGATTACCTGCAATTCTTCATAGAACTCAATAGAATGCGTTAGCTCTTTAATTACATTGTCATTTATCACCAAAACCCACAAGGGGCCTAGATGCACTAACAATCTCTCCCTTTTTGGTGATTGATGACAACACAATTAAATCTTCAAGAGAGAGATAAAAATAAGGTTTTAGATGCTTTGACATAGTGAACTGCCCCTCAATGTGTGCATATAGAACAAGATATGACATGACAAGCCAAAATGCACATATTGCAAAGATAAAATTTGTGAGGGCTCCCCCTATATCAATGCATCCGTGGGGTGCAACTAGTGTGTGTGACAACAATATATATGTGTGATGCCCATGACAAGATATAGTCACACAAATGCAAAGCAAGAGAGTAAACAAGGACCAATACAACCATACATGATAATAATAAAAGTACAAGGACGTCTTAAGATTACAATCATTCAAGTAGTCTTAACACAAGTCACACACACTCGAAATGGCTAACAAGGAAGATAAAGATAACTACTTCTCCCCTTTGGCATCACATCACGAAAAAGAAGAAAAGAAGTGAAGCTCAATAGAAGTCATAATCTTCAATTTCAGCACTACCGTCGTCACCGCCATCATCCCCATCATCACCATCGTCACCATCATCATGTTCTTCTCCAGCAACCTCCTGTGCAAGACGATATGGAGCCCAAGGATCCGGCTTCGGCTGAAAAGGCGAAGGTGGAGAGTACTCACGAGGAGGAGTGAACTGAAGAGAGGCTTGAGCACCACACCTTTGTACCTTGTCCTCAAGATAGAAGAAGCGCTCATGAGACCTCTGAAAGTGCTTCTAAGATTTTCTTGCTTGGGAGGAGCAAAGGTTGAAGATTGATCGAAGAGCGCTAGAGATCAAGGAGCTCTTCTTCCTAGAGGCTTGGGTCTTGCCAAAGCGAGACCTAGTGGAAGTGGAGGGTCCTCCAATGGGAGAGTCAGCTCGAAAAGAAGGAACAGCTGCAATCTTGATAGGGTGGACTCTGTTGGGACTGTGGACTTTGTCATGAGAGAGCCCAGTGCCACAAGTCCGCTCAATTAGTGTCATGATATAAGGAGCATATCCACAACTCTTCGTGGGAGAGATGGAGTTCTCGATGATGGATGAGTAGATGAATATGAACACACTAAATCCCCTTTCTTTGTCCGGGTAGTCTTGAATATACGAGAGCAAAGTCTTCGTGTTATGCAAAACACTGGTAGCATCACCACTCTTCGGATCTAGTGTGTGACAGAAAGAGCTGTGAAGATCATGTAAGCCATACCATGAACCATCCCATAGATAGGAGGCCAAAGTCACAGTCATACATGAAAGTGATTTCCTCATTGTTCAATGTCCTTCCACCATGAATGTTCTCCTTGGCAAGATCTTCATCATCAAAACCAAGAATGGAAGCAAAGAACCGACGAGATGCATGAAAACAGTTGCCTTCAAGGCTCCAATACAGCACCTCATCCTCGCCACTGTGATCAATCCAAAGTGTGTAATAGAATTGAGCAATGAGCTCCTCATTCCATCCATACTTGAAGCCCATGATCTTCTTAACATTCCTAGCTTCACACATTCTGATCACCTCGTCAAACACCGGATCCTTCTTCTTCTCCATGTAATCCCAGTCCATCCATTTCATCGGGGTGGTCCTATTCTTCTTGTTGTCAAAGATGACGGATCTATACCAATCAAGCTGAAACATGTTATGGAACCGGTGATCCGCGACGCCATCCTCAGTCTCATACAAGTAGGGGTCCTCAAGTCTCTTGGTCATCAAATCACGTTTACCCCGCTTGTAGTCTACCATCAATCTGGGGGTGACAGTTAGAGGCTACTCCACCTTGGGATAATGCACTCGGTAGAAAACATTACACTTGAGAGGACGTGTACCCTTGTGCTGCCCCGCTGACTTCGCTGGATCAGTTGGCCCGCCCATAAGCCCTTTTCCTTTTCCTTTAGATTTCCCTTTTCCTTTGGCTTTTGGGTGAGCAGTCTTCTTTGAGATAGGCCGAGAGTAACCGCCCTCTTGAGAATCCTGAATCACAATGCCGCTAGAAGAACGGCTGGGCTG
Source organism: Zoysia japonica (assembly GCA_001602275.1). Classification (NCBI taxonomy): domain Eukaryota; kingdom Viridiplantae; phylum Streptophyta; class Magnoliopsida; order Poales; family Poaceae; genus Zoysia; species Zoysia japonica. The sequence goes on along the minus strand of BCLF01000070.1, from coordinate 707,603 downwards.
CCTCTTCCTTTTGACCAACAGACTTCGCTCCGGGACAATCTCCTCTTCACTAGAGGGGCTATTTCCTTGAGTATTCTTGGTATGGGCCATCTGCCAAAGAAATGAATTACAAGTAGTGAGGAACCCATATGATGTGAAGAAGAAGCTAAAAGAAGTTTTGAATTGGACTTGAAAAGATGGAACAGATCTGGCAGAGTCAGAGTGTCCGGCTAGGGGCCGGAGACTCCGGCTAGGAGCCGGACACTCCAGCCAGATAGAATTCTGTTTGCATCGACGCCAAAAACTTGGGGGATCAAGGAATGTCTTTTGGTGGTGGTTCTAGGTGTTCATACACACAACTTTGTCAAAGAGTTATCGTCCAAAACTTCCTAGAAAAGTAGATCGGGCTAAAACAAGTTTGAATGAAGATTTTGGTGGATCTACGGTTTACAAATCACTAGCATTGCCTTAGAAACATGTGGTAGCAAGATTGGAAGCATTGGAACAACCTAAAACCTTCTAGGGAAAGAGATCGGGCAAAATCAGATTACCTTCAAAAACTTGAGAAAAAAGACCGGATGAAGATCGGAGACTCCGGAGAAGGATTGGGGAAGTGATTTCCGTAGAAATCCCACTCCAAAGTCCAAGATTCAAGTAAATGGCAAGAGGAGGCGATTTGGGGATGGTTGGATGCGCTAGGGTTCTAAAATGAACCTTGGCAACGGTTGGAAAGCTTTTATACCCGAGGGCCCCGGAGACTCCGGCAACAGGACGGAGACTTCGACGCCGGAGATTCCGACAAGTGGCCGGAGACTCCGACAGGGGGTCTTCTGGAATGAAGAATCAGACTAGTATTTGAAGCGGATTTTGATGGCAGAAAGATGAAAGATAGAGTGTGAGACTTATATTATGGTCTTAACTAATGGTGATTAGCCAACAATCAACATTTTAATAACAATAATCACCATAGTCAAGTATGTATGCCAAAAAGTGGCAAGAACGAATAAAATAGTTTTGAAAATCACTCAATGTTTTCACAAACCTTTTTTTTTTCAATCAAAGAGAAGACAACAAGCAGATGTGCATTACTTCAAGCCATCAATGATATTAAGCTCACTCCTAAGCTCACAAAAATGCTTCTCATCTACAGGCTTGGTGAAAATTTCGGCCAATTGGTCTTTGGTAGGTACAGGGAATATCTCTATATCCCCCTTTAGTGAATGATCTCTCAAGAAATGGTGCCGGATGTCTATGTTGATACGTCACGGGATCCCAATCTTCACGACGTAGAATGATCACTAGATAACTAGCTTCAAAGAAGCCAAGATAACTTGCTGCAAGCAGCGATAACTAGTACAACCTGACAAATAAAACTCGAAGCCAACCACTGTCTTTAACCGGCAACCTGAATCGAGGATTTGCCCAACCACACTCTCAAGGAACCAACCAATACAGCCTACAATCAATCGAGAAAACCTCAAAGGGAGCAGGAGCACCAATTGGGAGAAGATGAAGCCGCCACCGCCGTAATCCTGCGAAGGAAATCACAAGAGCAAAGGGGTAGAGATCAACTCTCAAAGGTTTGTTAGCACACAGCTGAACAAAGGGGTTCTGTATTTTGTTTATCAAAAGTCTCTTATTGCTATGAGCCAATGGGGTATTTATACTAGGAACAATCCTCCTAGATAGGTGTAAACACGAAATAAAAAAGATAAGATAGACTGTTAAAGGGCCTCCACGAAATGGCTCTAAGTTGTTCCCGCATGGCTATTGGTCTTCTGCGCAGTCTTCGGTGTTTTGTCAATAACTCCACTTTGTAAAGTCCAAAAGATGTGCCGTCAGTTGCATTGGAAAGTTAACTTGATTTTCACACCATGTGCAGCATGCACCACGAAATAATGTAGAATGGTACAGTTTTGTATGCGAAGTTGAATGTCTGGCAGACTGTTGACCTTCTGACCAGTCTTCACTAAAACTGGTCGGCTCTCACAACGGAAATTCCAAACAGCTCGGCTCCAGAGGCATTGAAAACTAGACTTAATAAGCTTTCCAAAATGTCCTCATGGACCTCCATAGCCTTTGGAAATCAGGAGTTATGGTATTTTCTTTCGAACTGTTCTGCTGGACTGGTCTGGTTCGAGTGTGGTCCTTCTCTGTAGTCATCTGTTTGTATGTTCCTGTCATCCTTCTTGGTGAACCTAAGCAATAGCAATGTACACGACTTAGGCAGTATATAATTCTCATTAATGTTAAAGGATTCTCATAAAGTAGCGCGTTCACCTCTTGTTGTAGCTTCTTTGCTCGACTACGTGTAAATCGGTCCATTAATGACTTGGGCTGGTGTCGATGTAGGTGAGACTTGAGTTGGTGTAGCTTGATTTGGAGGTTGTAACATCTTGCTTGATAGCGTGATCATATCATCCTCCCCCCTTGAAAAGGAGTCGTCCTCGACTCTGACGTGTCTTCACTTGTGAATGGTAAGAGGTCAGCAATATTGAAGGTGTTGCTCACGCCATAACTTGCTAGAAGATCTATCTTGTATGCATTATCATTGATCTTCTCGAGAACATGAAATGGACCATCTCCTCGTGGCAACAATTTTGATTTGCGCTGATGGGGAAAGCGATCCTTGCGCAAGTGTATCCACATCAAGTCCCCGGGCTCGAGTAACACTTCCTTCCTATGCTTGTTCATACTTGCAGCCTTGCGTCTTGCCTTGAGTTCAATTACTTCCTTGGTCTTCTCATGTATCTTCTTTACATATGCAGCATGCTTGGAAGCTCCCATGTTGGTCCTCTCCTGCAATGGAAGGAGCAACAAATCTATCGGAGCAATAGGTTTGAAACCATATACAATTTCAAAAGGACATAAGTTAGTGGTAGAGTGTACTGCCCTGTTATAAGCAAACTCCACATATGGCAAGCATTCCTCCCAAATCTTCAAGTTCTTTTTCACCATTGTTCGCAGCAACATTGATAATGTTCGATTCACCACTTCAGTTTGTCCATTGGTTTGAGGGTGACAAGTGGTGGAGAATAGGAGCTTGGTTCCTTGTTTAGCCCATAATGTTTTCCAAAAATAGCTCACGAACTTGACATCTCGATTGGACACAATTGTCCTGGGCATCCCATGTAGCCTCACAATTTCCCTAAAAAATAAATTAGCAATATGTGAAGCATCGTTGATCTTGTTGCAAGGGACAAAATGAGTCACCTTTGAAAATCTATCAACCACAACAAAAATAGAATCCTTTCCTTTCTGAGTTCTAGGTAATCCCAAAATAAAGTCCATGCTTATGTCTTCCCAAGGGATATTGGAAACAGGTAAAGGAGTGTATAAGCCATGAGGGTTCAGTTTTGACTTAGCTTTGTGATAGGTGACGCATCGCTCCACAAATCGGATGACATCTCTCCTCATCTTGGGCCAATAGAAATGATCACCTAGCAGTTCATAAGTTTTCTTTTGTCCAAAATGACCAGTTAGCCACCTCCATGTGATTTCTGTAACAAAAGCAATCTAACCGAAGAATTTGAAACACAAAGCTTGTTAGCTCTAAACAGAAATCCATCATGTATGTGATATTTTTCTCAACCTTTTCCATCTTTACAATGATTACATGGTTCTAAAAATTCAGGATCATTATTATACATACCTTTCAAACTTTGAAGACCCAAAACCTTTACCTCGAGTTGGTTCAACAACACACTCTTTCGAGACAAAGCATCGGCAACAACATTGTCCTTACCTTTCTTATATTTCACAATGTATGGAAATGTTTCGATAAACTCAACCCATTTGGCATGGCGACGGTTCAGCTTAGCTTGACCTTTCAAGTACTTCAAAGCTTCATGATCGAAATGGATAACAAACTCTTTTGGCCATAAATAGTGCTGCTAGGTTTCAAGCACACGCACCAAAGCATACAATTCTTTGTCATACACAGAATAATTCAATTGAGCACCTCCCAGTTTTTCACTAAAATATGCTACTGGTTTTTCTTGTTGCATTAAAACTCCTCCTATCCCAATTCCACTAGCATCACATTCTACTTCAAAAGTTTTAGTGAAATCAGGAAGAACAAGTACGGGTGCTTCAGTCAAACGTTTCTTAATTCTTGAAAAGCATTTTCCTGTGAGTTTTTCCACTTAAAATCAACCCACTTCTTGGTCAATTCGTTCAAAGGAGCAGCAGTGATACTGAAATCTCTCACAAAACTTCTATAAAAACCAGCAAGGCCATGAAAACTTCTTACTTGACTTACATTCGTTAGAGCTGGCCAATACTTGATGGCTTTCACCTTGGTTTCATCCAGTTTGATTCCTTTTCCAGAAACAACAAAACTAAGAAACACAATGTGGTCTGTACAAAAACTGCACTTCTCAAGATTAGCAAATAATTTCTCCTTTCGAAGCTCATCCAAAACTTGACAAATGTGATTCACATGCTCATCAAAAGACTTGCTATAAATTAAGATATCATCAAAGTAGACAACAACAAATTTTCCAATGAAAGCTCTTAAGACATGGTTCATTAATCTCATGAAAGAACGAGGAGCATTAGTCAAAGCAAATGGCATAACTAACCATTCATACAACCCAAATTTTGTTTTAAAATGCAGTTTTCCATTCATCCCCCGTTTTCATTCTTATTTGATGGTAACCACTTTTCAAATCAATTTTAGTAAAAATTATAGAACCACTCAATTCATCAAGCATGTCATCTAACCGTGGAATAGGATGACGATAGCGAACAGTGATATTATTTATAGCTCTACAGTCAACACACATCCTCCAAGAACCATCTTTCTTAGGTACTAAGATCACAGGAACAGCACAAGGACTTAAGCTTTCACGAACAAAACCTTTGTCAAGAAGTTCTTATACTTGCCTTTGTATCACCTTGGTTTCTTCTGGATTGGTTCGGTATGGTGGACGGTTAGGGAGTGCAGCCCCTGGAATGAGATCAATTTGATGCTCAATCCCACGAATTGGAGGTAGTCCGGCTGGTGTTTCTTTTGGAAAAACATCTTCATAGTCCTGTAAAATATGAGACACAACACTAGGAAGAGAGGTGATATTGTTAGGTGAAATTAAAACGTCTTTGCTCACAAGTACAAAGAGCACTTGATCTGAGTTCTTCCTCACTTCTCTTAGTTCAGATTTTGTGGCTAGCATAACTAGATGCTCTCTCTCTCCTCTTTTTTTTTCTCTCAAATTTGGCTTGTGGCTCTCACTCACCGAGTTGTGGATGCCACTCATTTTCTTTTGTTCTGCTCCTCCTGTAATCACTGGACCAATTTAAGATTTCTTTTGTAAGTGCTCAGCCATGATTTGTTGAGGTGTGTACTCTCACAATGCTGAGTATATCGATCATATTGCCAAGGTCTTCCAAGTAACATGTGACACACAGACATAGGTGCCACATCGCACTCAACGGTGTCAACATATTCATCAATCTTGAATGGAACTTTCACCTTATATCGAATCTTAATATCTCCCGAATCATTCAGCCATTGGACATGATATGGATGAGGATGTTGCTGTAGTTTCAAATGAAGCTTGTCAACCATCTCACGACTAGCAAGATTATGGCAGCTCCCGCCATCAATGATCACCTTCACCACTTTATCTTGCACCTTGGCTCTGGATTGAAAAAGATTATGTCCCTGCCCAATTTCAGCTTCTTTCATCTGAACACTCAAGATTTGAGCCACTACAAGAGCAGCACCGTGCTCAAATTCACATCCAGTATGTTTCTCATCTTCATGGGCTTCATCAACATACTCTTCCTCAACTTTCTCTTCACTAGCTGAATCATATTCTTCATTGTCATTCACAATGATCACACGATTATTTGGACACTTCTTGATTACATGCCCACGGCCTTCACATTTGATGCATTGAATTCCACTACTCTTGGATGTAGAACCCACTGAAGTAGAGGTGGATGCTGCTGGTTTAGAACTCATGCTTGGGGCAGCAGTGTTCTTCTCACTATAAACACCTTGAACATTAGAACGGAGGCCTCCACTTGAGCTCTTTGCCATTGAGAGTGCAGCAGAAAACTTAGAGATTGACTTGCTTCCTCTAGACGCAGTACTCGTACCACATGACAAGGGCTTACTACTTGGCATCTTGCTGTAGTTGGCGTTCAGCTTTGGTTGCCAGATGTACCAAATCAATAAGATGACGGTACGGCTGAAACTCAACAATGCGCTGGATATTGCGATGTAACCCAGCCATAAAACGTGCAATAGTTTGCTCTTCATCTTCATACACATTGGCTCTAATCATAGCCTTCTCCATCTCCTTATAATACTCCTCAACAGAGAAACTTCCTTGCTTCAGATTCTGCAGTTTATCGAAAAGATCACGATGATAGTGCTTCGGTACAAAATGAGTTCTCATTTCTTTCTTCATTTCTTCCCAAATGGCAATAGGATTTTCTCCATCTTCTTCACGGCCATGGAGAAGTTTCTCCCACCATATCAGAGCATATCCTTCAAACTCCAGAGATGCCATTGCCAACTTCTTCTCCTCTGCATAATTATGCAGGCGAAAGATCTTGTCCACCTTCAACTCCCAAGTGAAATAAGCTTCAGGATCAGACCCTCCATCAAATTTTGGCATGGTAAACTTCAGTTTTCCAAACCTCTCCTCATGGTTGCCTCCTCTACGATGTCGGCGACCAAAATGATATTGAGAATGATTATCATCATCCTCATCTTCAGATTCATCATTGTCATCATTTCTTCAACCTCGAGCTCTTCCTCTACCATGTTCAGCACCTTGGTTCCTCCTTTCTTTTCTCTTGCTCTTCTAGCAGCAACTCTACCATCACTATCTCCTCCATCTTCACCATGGTAGCTTGCACCGTCATGAGGTTGGCGATGTCCTCTGATTTCAGTCATAAAAGCCTGAAGATCTTGTGTCAACCGATCTTGCTTATCTTCCAAGCTTTGCTTCAGTTCATTGAATTGTGCCATAGTAACACAATCTTCTATCTCCACTCCACCCATCTTCCTGTAAGGTTAGCTAAATACGAACAATAGTTATTTCTGGAATATAAAAATTTGGTGGCTCTCACAACTCACCTCTCTTACCAACCGAAGCTCTTATGAATTCCTTGCTGCGGATTATAGAGAAACAAATGTGTGGTGGTAATAAAAAAGTGATGGAGATGCGAATACAAGACCAGAGTACCGATTACGATGGATTTTTATGTGGAGCGTGGTGGGGAGTGATACACAAAGAATGAAATCTGAATTCTAGTTGTTGTAAAGTTAAATTACAATCCAAACTAGAAGTTCCCTGCCTAGAGCTGATCACAAGATATGGGAGATATAAATCAATCACACACACACGCAAAGAAATTTTAGAGTTGATGCAAACAAAGAGTATGATCGGGATGCAAGTGTTGCGATCAGACCCAAACAAAATTTTGCACCAAACACAAATAGCAAACTGGTTGCTCAACTTGGCGTGACAAACTTTCAGCACTTGTGCACTTTAACAAACTGATCTTCAACCTTTCTTTCTCAATTTTTCTCAACTCTCTTTTTTTTACACTTTTCTTTCTTCTTTTTTTTTGACACACTTTTTTTTATAGAACTTAACACAACTACCAGAGATAACACTAGCACACTTATGATAGNAAAAAAAAACACAACCAGTAGCTATAGTTTGATAGGATCAAAGTTAACGCGAAGGATGATATAGGCTATAGATTTTTTTGTGTGGAGATTTTCAGATATATAAAAGAGGCTCAAAGGACACGCAAAGGAAAATGATCAGCAACTAAAACAAAGACTCTTGGACTAAAACTCACTGAAATAACAGATTGAAACAAAGGGCTAAAGCAATTTTTTAGGCTTTTGGGTGGATAGGATGAAACACATATATATGTTGCTAAAGGTAAAGAATCCTATCGTGGTAACGAAAGATCTGATGCCAGATGATACGTCACGGGGTCCCGATCTTCACGACGTAGGATGATTACCAGATAACTAGCTTCAAAGAAGCCAAGATAACTTCCTGCAAGCAACGGGTAACTAGTGCAACCTGACAAATAAAACTCGAAGCCAACCACCGTCTTTAACCGGCAACCTGAATCGAGGATTCGTCCGACCACACTCTCAAGGAACCAACCAACACAGCCTACAATCAATCAAGAAAACCTCGAAGGGAGCAGGAGCACCAATTGGGAGCGGATGAAGCCGCAGGTGCTGTAATCCCGCGAAGGAAATCACAAGAGAAAAGGGGTAGAGATCAACTCTCAAAGGTTTGTTAGCGCACAGCTGAACAAAGGGGTTCTGTATTTTGTTTATCAAAAGTCTCCTGTTGCTATGAGGCAATGGGGTATTTATACTAGGAACAGTCCTCCTAGATAGGTGTAAACAGGAAATGAAAAAGATAAGATAGACTATGTGAAAGGGCCTCCACGAAATGGCTCTGAGTTGTTCTCACGTGGCTGTTGGTCTTCTGCGCAGTCTTCAGTGTTTTGTCAATAACTCCACCTTGGAAAGTCCAAAAGATGTGAGGTCAGTTGAGTTGGAAAGTTAACTTGATAAGCTTTCACACCATGTACAGCATGCACCACGAAATAATGTAGAATGGTACAGTTTTGCATGGGAAGTTGAACGTCTGGCAGACTGTTGACCTTCTAACCAGTCTTCACTAAAACTGGTTGGCTATCATAATGAAAATTCCAAACAGCTCGGCTCTGGTGGCATTGAAAACTAGACTTAATAAGCTTTCCAAAATGTCCTCATGGACCTCCATAGCATTTGGAAATCAAGAGTTATGGTATTTTGTTTCAAACTGTTCTGCTGGACTGGTCTGGTTCGAGTGTGTTCTTTCTCTGTAGTCATCTCTTTGTATGTTCTTGTCATCCTTTTTGGTGAATCTAAGCAATAGCAATGTACACGACTTAAGAAGTATATAATTCTCATTAATGTTAAAATGATTCTCACAAAATAGCGTGTTCACCTCTTGTTGTAGCTTCTTTGCTCGACTACGTGTAATCGGTCCATTAATGATTTGGGCTGGTGTCAATGTTGGTGAGACTTGAGTTGGTGTAGCTTGATTTGGAGGTTGTAACATCTTGCTTGATAGCGTGGTCATATGATATATGTTTTGTGCAGTTATGATCACAAGGATTATTAGCAATTTTAAGGGCACTCTCATTGTCACATAAGAGAGGGACTTTGTTCTTAATGTAACCAAAGTTCTTAAGAGTTTGCCTTATCCGTAGCAATTGGGTGCAACAGCTACCCGCAGCTATGTACTCCGCTTCGGCGGTGGATAGGGCAACGCAATTTTGTTTCTTGGAGGACCATGATACTAGAGATCTTCCCGAAAATTGGCAAGTCCCCGATGTGCTCTTCCTATCCACTTTGCATCCGACATAATCCGCATCGGAATATCCAATGAGATTAAAAGTGGAACCTTTAGATACCAAAGCCCTACATTTAGTGTGTGAACTAAATATCTTAAGATTCTCTTAACGGCCCTTAAATGGCACTCCTTTGGAGCAGCTTGAAATCTTGCACACATATACACACTAAGCATGATATCGGGTCTAGAGGCACAAAGGTAAAGCAAATATCCAATCATGGAGCGATATACCGTTTGATTCATCGCTTTTCCACCAAAGTCAAGATAAAGATGACCACTTGTCCCCATGGGAGTCTTGATAGGTTTAGCATCCGCCATCCTGAACTTCTTGAGAATGTCATGGGTCGTCGGGATAGTATGCCCCGGGTACTTACGGACCCGGTCTCTACGTAAAGGCCTACTTGAAAACTACGGCCCACAGCCCATCTACAGCCTACGAAGGACTTAGGCAAATAAAAACGATAGCCTGGCCCCAGGGGTCGAGAAACAGGAGCCGACCGCTTCCAGCACTTACACCGAAACAGCCAACACCATCCTGACCCCTGAAGGACGGGATTGGACAACAACAAAGATTGGCCGCCTGCCCGAGGGCTGGACACTGCTCCAACGGCCACGCCTGGCAGGCACAGAGATTCCGGACGATGTACAGCAGTCCAATACGGTAAAGCAGCCAGGTCAGGGCGGCAAAGCATTCCAGAAGCTCGTAAAGCAATCCGACGGGAGGTAAAGTTGCCCTCCGAGCGGTAACCAAACGGTAAAGTAACTTTTGTTCCCCCGCGTTGGACAACAGGTCGAACGGAGGACGCAAATCGTCTGCTCCAAGCGCTAGCGGGCACCAGAAGACCATACCAACTGAAGATCGTGGCCCCACCTGTCAGGGGGTCATCCATTTCTGTAGGCGGCAAGCCACGCAACCTTGGTTCAGCCGAGTAACCATGGTCTGGTCGTGTAACGCTGGATCGGCCCTATATAAAAGGGGGGCACCAGGGATGCTAGTATACGGGACAAGTCAAGTTAGGCAAGTTGTATTCTGCTGTAACCACATCCACCCACGCGTGCTAGGGATCTTGGATCGAGCGAAGGCCCTTCCGCATTGTACTCATGTTCTTGAGTTCATACGATTTGATCTTTCTCGCCCCTAGACATAGGGTATTACGTCTCTCGGCGGCCCAAACCAGGTTAACCTTCAAGTCTTTTGTAGACTAGGCCATTCAAATACGATAGTTGGCACACGAACTCTTTTTTCGATTACGTAAATTTTACTGTGCTGATGGTCAGAACATCGATAGTTGGCGCGCTAGGTAGGGGGTTTTCATGGTGCGTTTTCGCTTTGCTTTTCGATGGCTTCGATTTTCGCTTTGGTGGGAGAGTCCTCGATCTCTCGCTGTTCGTCGGGTGTTTTGCGGTTGCCATCGCTTGTGATGGTCGATCGTGGAACATCCTCACTTTCGCTGTTGGCCAGGCTTTCCGCTTTGAAAGTCTGGATTTTGTTGCTGACAACGGTGGCGAGCTCCACCTTCAGACTTCGCGCAGCTGCGTTCGCCTAGGCATCGTTCACCTCGCCATCGTTCACCTAGCCATGACTCGCCCCGTGAATGCTTCATGATACAGCCTAACAAGGCCGCGGAGGTCGATACCCCCGTCAAGGCTCTTGGCGATGATCCTTCTCCGCACCGTCGCGCTCTTTTTGTCGTTGAAGGTGCTCTCCGGTGCAAGCTTGCGGCCGGAGGCGATACCCAGGGTAAGGGTGCCGCTGCGACGAGTGGTGAGGCCCGAGCCCGGGCCCGATCTACTTATCAACAGATAATGGATGGTGCTACGCCCGCTTTCGACACACCAGCCGAGAACCTGACAGCAGCGGCTTACGTCTTGTACGAGTCCGCCACGCCGACAACCCCATGCTCAAAGAAACCTACGATCATCTTCGTGTCTACCTTAATGGCGCGCTTCAACAACCTAAACCATCACTTCGATAGCACTCCAAGGAGCACAGCTCTCACCGACCGAGCGTCGACCGACGAAATCTGGCCCGCGACAGCCGTCGCAGTTGGACCGAGGTGCGTGATCTCTACCCTCCAGTTGGCAACGTTGGCCAGCGCCTCGGGGAGCACCGTGATGTTCGCCACACCATCGACGCGCGGAAGCAAGCCAGAAGCGAGCGCTACGCTGAGTCCAGGCAAGAGCGGTTTCCCGACCGTCGCCGCCGTCGGCGTAGCTACGACCACGTCCGGAGCCTCAGTCCTGATGAGGTCGGGCCTCGAGCGTTCGGGTTTGACATCTGGAGAGCACCTTTTCCTTAGAGATTCCGCGCTCCGACCAACATCGTCCGATACACTGGTGAGACCAACCCTGCCCACTGGCTCGAGGATTATCGTCTTGCGTGCAGAGCCAGTGGTGCCGACAACCTGTTCGCCATCCAGTACCTGCCATCTTCCTGTTCGACTCGACCACGGGGTGGCTCGAGCACCTTCCCAGAGACAGCATCCACGACTGGGCTGACCTCCGTCGTGCCTTCGTCGGCAACTTACAGGGGACATATAACCGCCCGGATAACTCCTGGGATCTGAGGAACTGCAAGCAGAACCCTGGCGAATCGCTCCGTGACTACATCCAACGCTTTTCACGCAAGAGGAATGAGCTGCCCGACGTGAGCGACGCCGATGTCATCAATGCCTTCACTTGCGGCACAACATCCAAGGCGCTCGTCCACAAGCTTGGGTGTAAAAACCCTCAGACGACGCGCGCCCTTATCGACATCGCCACCACCTTCGCCACCGGGGAGGAGGCTGTCCAAGCCAACTTCGACCGGGATCGAACCGAGGACAAGGAGAAATCCAAGGCCGATCGCAAGAATGACAACCGCTCTGACTGACGCTCCAACCGCTGGGACGGTCGAGACGGGGGCGGCTCAAGCAGCAAGAAGCAGAAGAACCACCGGCACGACGAGGAGTTCGTGGGCGTCACCGAGCGGCTGCCCCGACCCCAACCAAAGAAGCCGGTTGATCACAACCACTTCGAAAAGATGCTAGACAAGATTTGCATCGACCATGTGACCCCCGTCAAGCACACATTGCAGGACTGCCACCTTATGCGAGCCTTCTACAGAGGTCACTTCCGACCCAACTCTCGTCAACCTCAAAATTCCGACCCTCCTGCGAAGGAGGCCGAGGGTAACGCCGACAATGCCTTCTTCGAGCCGGAGGACTGCCTTATGATCTTTGGCGGGCTGGTGGCTTACGAGTCATGGCGCCACCAAAAGCAGACATGGCTGGAAGTCAACCTCAACGACCCCGCTGTACCCACATACCTCAAGTGGTCGGAGGCCCCGATCACCTTCGACTGATCCGACCACCCCGACTACGTGCCTCAGCTGGAGCGCCTGCCCCTGGTGCTCGATCCGATCATCGGCACCACGCGTCTAACCAAGGTCTTCATGGACGGAGGGAGCGCCCTCAACATCCTCTACATCGACAACTTGAAGGCTATGAAGCTCTCGGAGTTCGACCTCTGTCCAAGCAACGTTCCGTTTCATGGCATCATCCCCGGGGGTAGCGCGGTGCCCATGGGTCGGATCTACTTGCGAGTCACCTTCGGCGACCATGACAACTTCAGGTCGGAGAAGCTCATCTATGAAGTGGTCAACTTCTCCGACGTCTACCATGCCATCCTTGGCCGGCCTGCCTACGCCAAGTTCATGGCCGTCCCCAACTACATCTACCTCAAGCTCAAGATGCCGGCCCCAAGGGGACAATCACCGTCACATCTCGCTTCAAACACGCCCTCGCCTGCGAGCAGGAGAGCTATGAGCTAGCCACCGCCTTCGCAGGGTCGGCTCAACTCGAAGAGATTCGCAAGTCCCAAGTGTTGGCTTCAACCCTCGACTCCAAACCTTCAACCTCTATGTCTATCGAACCCGCCAACGACTCTAAAGAGATCGTCCTTGACCACGCCGACCCGACCAAGAAGGCTAGGATTGGGATAGCGTTCTCCGACAAATAGGATTTCGCGCTCGTCGACTTCGTCATCAAGAATCGAGATGTCTTCGCCTGGGCACCATCTGATATGTTGGGCTTCCCGAGGGAGGTCACCGAGCACTCTCTGAACATCATCCTCGGCTCCCGATCGGTGAAGCAATGACTCTGACGCTTCGACGACGAGAAGCGTCGCGCCATTGGGGAGGAGATCACCAAGCTGCTAGACGCTAAGCTCATCCAAGAGGTCTAACCACCCTGAGTGGCTAGCCAACCGTGTAATGGTTAAGAAGAAGAATGAGAAATGGAGAATGTGCGTTGACTACACGGGTCTTAACAAAGCATGTCCAAAGGATCCGTTTCTTTTGCCGCACATAGATCAGGTGATCAATTCCACCGTCGGGTGCGAAACCCTAAGCTTTCATGATGCATACTTCGGGTATCATCAGATATCCATGCGCGGCTCCGACCAGCCGGCTACGTCCTTCATTACGCCGTTCGGCTCGTTCTGCTACGTCACCATGCCGTTCGGGCTCAAGAATGCTAGCGCCATGTATCAGCGCTGCATGCGAAAATGCTTTCACGACCAACTAGGTTGTAACCTAGATGTCTACGTCGACGACATCGTCATCAAGACCTGGTAAGCTGCCGGCCTCATTGAAGACCTGGAGGAAACCTTCGCCAACCTCCAAAAGTTGCGCATCAAGCTCAACCCCGAGAAGTGCATCATTGGCGTCCCCTCTGGCAAGCTCCTCGGGTTTGTCATCTTCGAGTACGGCATCAAAGCCAATCTCGAGAAGATCGTCGCTATCCGCAACCTCGGGTCCATCAACAACGTCAAGGGTGTCCAGAAGCTCACTAGGTGCTTGGCAGCACTAAGCCATTTTATCTTTCGACTGGGTGAGAAGTCCATGCCTTTTTACTGACTCATTCAAAAGTTCGACCGTTTCACCAGGACCGCCGAGGCCTAAGAAGCATTCGAGCAACTAAAGACTATGTTATCTACACCGCCAGTCCTAACCGATCCGACCCCTAGTGAGCCGCTGCTCTACATTTCTACAATTACAAAGGTCGTCAGTACTGTCCTCGTCGTCGAGCGATCGGAGGAGCCGCACCCTGAAGGTCCAGTGGCTCGTCTACCTCAGTGAGGTATTGGCCGACGCCAAGACTCGCTACACTCAGGTGGAGAAGCTGCTCTATGCCATCCTCATCACCAGCCGAAAGCTTCACCACTACTTCGACAGCCACTCCATCCGAGTGGTGACAAGCTTCCCACTCGAGGAGATCATCAACGGCAAAGATGTGGTCGAGCGCATCGCTACATGGGCTATGGAGCTCATGGGCCATGACATCACCTACGTGCCTCGGCAAGCCATCAAATCCCAAACTCTCTTCGACTTCATCGCTGAGTGAACCGAGGCACAAGAACCACCAGATCCCGCCGACCTCGAGCACTGGACTATGTTCTGCGACGGCTCTTAACGGCTGAAGGGCTCGGGGGCTGGCGTCGTTCTCATCTCTCTCAAGGGAGACAAGCTCCGGTACGTACTGCAGATCCACTTTCCTGCCTCCAACAACGCTGTAGAATATAAAGCCTTGCTACATGGCCTCCGAATGGCCATCACCCTCGACGTTCGACGGCTCTACGTCAAGGGCGACTCCGAGCTCGTCGTAAATCAAGTCATGAAGATATCAAGCTGCCGAGACCCCAAGATGGATGTTTACTGCCTGGAAGTTTTCATGCTCGAAGACAAGTTTGACGGGCTCGAGCTCCATCACGTTCTACGCCGCAACAACGAAGCGGCCGACACCCTCGCCTCGATTGCCTCGGGGCGGGATCCGATCCCCGACGACGTCTTCCTTGAGATCTTCTCCAAGCCAACGATCAAGTTCAAAGATGATGCCGCCGTCCCCTAGGTCGAGGCGGCAGTCAGCGAGCAAGCTCCGACCCTTGAGGCGGAGATTATGGCCATTGTCCCCGACAGATCCCAGGACATCTACGCTTTTCTCCAGGACGGTACCCTTTCGGCTAACACAACCGAGGCTCGGCGGGTTTCGCGCCGGGCCAACGCCTACGTCATCATTGATGATGAACTCTACAAGCAGAGCCCCAGCGGCATTATCCAGCGCTGCATCTCTCAGGCGGAGGGTCTCCATCTCCTCGACGACATGCACTCAGGCATTTGCGGGCATCACGCCGCTCCAAGGACCTTGGTCGGGAAGGTTTTCCGCCAAGGGTTCTATTGGCTCACGACGGTCTCCGACGCTGAGAAGCTCGTTCGCTCCTGCAGAGGGTGCCAGTACTACACCTGACATACGCATCTGCCTGCTCAGGAACTCCAGACGATTCCGATCACATGGCCCTTTGCGGTCTGGGGGCTCGACGTCCTCGGGCCTTTCCGGCCAGCACCAGGGGGCTTCACCCACCTCTTGGTTGCTGTCGACAAGTTCATCAAGTGGATCGAGGCCAAGCTAGTTCCCAGCATCACTTTCGACCGAGCCGTTGAGTTCATCCGCGACATCATCTGCAAATTTGGGGTCCTGCACTCCATCATCACCGACAACGGTACATAGTTTACCGAGCATGTTTTTTAGAAATTCTGCGACGAGCACCACATCCAACTCGACCTCGCTTCTGTGGCTCATCCGAGGACCAACGGCCAGGTTGAGCGCGCCAATGGGATGGTGCTCGAAGGATTGAAACCTCGGATCTACTCCGTCAGGCGGGCGACCGGGTGGTCAGTCAAGGAACTCCCGTCCGTGTTGTGGGGCCTACGAACTACCCCCAACAGAACTACAGGGCTACGAACTACCCCCAACAGAACTACAGGGTTCACCCCTTTCTTCATAACATTTGGAGTTGAAGGTGTGCTACCGACCGACCTCGACTATGATTTCCCGAGAGTTCAAGCCTACGATGAAGAAAGATCTGAAGCGGCGTGACAAGATGCTCTGTACCAGGTGGATGAAACACATGATGTGGCGAACCTACGATCGACCAAGTACCAGCAGAGCCTGTGACGACTACACGCTCGGCGCGTCAAGGTTCGAGCCTTCAACGTCGGAGACGTTGTGCTCAAGAGAGTGCAGGACAAGATCGACCATCACAAGTTGTCTCCACCCTGTGAGGGACCTTATGTAATCAAACGAGTCTTAAGGCCCGACGCCTACAAATTGGCGACAGAAGGCGGCAGGGACAGCCCATGCCTGGAATATCGAGAACTTGCGTCATTTCTACGCATAATAAAATTAGTTAAGTTTTTCTGTGCCCATCTCATTTTTTTCACTTAACTACTTTGGACGGCGAAGCATAGTCGGCTTGGCCACCCTTCGCCGCCCGGGGGCTATTCTCGGTGTCCCTGTCTAAGGGTCGGATCGTCCACCCTTCTCGTTTTCTTCAAGGCTCCGCGCCTTGCTTTCCAACGGAGGCCCCGTGCCTCATCTCTTTAAGGCTCCGTGCCTCCTTTGTTTCCTCGAGACCGACCCCCTGACCCGTGCCCAGCTCACGGGTAACCCTCGGACGTGCCGAAGTGGACTATGAGCACTCTCGTTTAAGTACTTCCAAGCGGCTAACAATCCGACCCGGTGTTGGTGACGCTCTACGGCTTTATCGAGCCCGACACTCGACCCAACGAGCTATACCCGACCCAGTCGCTTGATCAATGTCCAACGGATTACGAAAAATGCTAAGTGCGAAACACTTTTGACAGCACAGAAGGGTCAAAAACATCGATTCGCATAAACTTCAACGCAAAAGTTCACATAGTTTTGAAGCTATTTACAAACGAATTCCTAACTACAGATACACACTAGACGCGAGGAGGCAAGTGGCCGAAGCGCCTCCGGAGGAAGTTCAGCCTCTGCTGGTAGCCGAAAATGATGTACTGAGCTTGGTGCTTCACTTCATCGTGCAGCCTCACCATCTCTTCTTCCGATGTCCCAGTGGTGAACCCCTCGGAGATGTGCTGAAGGTAGGCATCGAGATAGTGCGACCGGGTGTGCGCCAGGGTCAGCGCTGCTTCGTCCCGCAGCGCTACCACCAGCTCGATGCTGATCAGCCCCCGGAGCAGGTTCAGCACTCGGACCACGTGGTCCATGGCGATGGCACCTTCACGGGCGTCGTCGAAAACTTGACGCAGCAGGGAACGAACTCCCCCTCGCAGCGCTCGAAACTCCTCGACCGCATCTGCGTCAAACATAACACTAAGGGTCCGGCCCCCAAAGGACAACGAGCAAAGTAAGTACTTACCAACTCGATCCTTCCTTGCAGTTTCGACGGCAGTGCGTTCTCCCGCCAGCTCTCGTTGAAGCTGGGCTACCGTCGCCTCGTGAGCCTCCCGCTCCTACGCCAAGGCGGTGGCTGACGACTCCCTCAGCTTCGTCCGCTCCCCCGAAAGCTTCTTGATTTTGCCCTCGGCCACCACAAGGCGCGAATCCGAGGCGTCTTGGCTCTCCCAGGTGAGGCGGCAAAGCTCCTCAGACCGGGCAAGGGCGCCTTCGGCCGACTCTTGGGCCCCTGCGGTAGCGCACGCCCGATCCCGCAACTCCTCCATCTCCTTAGCGTTGCGGTTAACTTGTTTCTGGAGCTCTATACAACCCAGCGAACGTCAACAGGCTGACCAACCAGTAAACCAAGAGGCAAAGAGATAAGGACGCTTACTTATGGCGGCGTGCCGGGCGGCTGCGAAGTCCTCCCCGTACTTCTTCTCCGCGCGCAGCGGAGCTACCTCCCTCTGGGTTTCAATACCCTGCTCGAAGGAGATTTGGCTGCGATGCTCGGCCGCCTCCACAGCGCAGCGCCGTTCGGTGGCAATCCTTCTGGCCTCGTCATGGTCTGCGCGAGTCTTCCTCAACTCTTCGCGCAGCGCGTCGACCTCGGCCCGGAGGGGATCCTGCAAAGGATAGCCTGTCGACCCTCGGAGGGTCTCCTGCAAAGCCCTCCACTCAGCAGTAGAGCCAGCTAAGGTTCATAAAAATCGACTCAATAAAAATTTCTGACTTACCCGACATTGCCGTGCATAAGGGTCTTTGAAGATGTCCTAGAACTCCGCCAAGGACTCCAGCGCGCCGCGAAGGCACTGGATGGCCTCGACGACGCGTCGGCTCACCATGGACTCTTGGTCGTCGAGGTACGTCCAGGCCTCCCTGACCACCTCAACCGGAGCCAGGGGAGCACCGCTTGCTGTCCCGCGGTGATCAGCGGTGACGGTTCCCTCCTCCTCTCCGTCGTCTGGGACTGCACCAGCGCCCTCCGCTCGTCCGCGACAGCAGCAGGAAGCTGTCCCACCGGCACCAACGCCAACAACTCCTTGGCAGCAGGGACGGGGCCCACACCTGCACCTCTGGCTCATCAACGACGGCCGCCGGTGACGACGGCGGCGTCGACTCCTTCATCCCTGCGGCGGGGGACGGCTCCGACTCTTGGGCCCCCTCAGCACTTGCGCTCGGGGGCTGGGCTTCATTTCCTCCAGCTTCGATGCTCGGGGGCTGCACCTGCGCCTCCCCAACATCAACATTTGAAACCCCAGCATCAATGCTTAGGGGCTGCACTTGGACTTCCCCGGCATCAGGAGCCGGGGGCCTGGACCTCACCCTCTTCGGTCAGTCGATCCAACTATCCGGACCAACTAGCGGTTACAATTCCCAGACGCCATATCCGTCGTCCACATGGAGGCGACGGAACCGCACGATTGTCGGAGCCATTACCGACACTCGTTATTAACGCCGTGATAACAAATTTCGCAGCTCAGGGCAAACGAAAGGTCGGACGATAAACCGACCGGCCCGATACTCACTCAGGGCGCTGATCATGGGAAGCGACTGGTCCCCCAGTCTGACCTAGGCGTGATGTTGATCAAGAGACGAGGCTGACCCGACCAGCCCAATCTAGACATCTTTCCTAGCACTCGACTGATAACGAAAATCAGTTTCAAACCAGCCTTGACGGTTGGGAACTATCCATTCGATTTAGCCCACAACCGACCCTTCGGATCACTCGGGGGCTCGGAGGCTACGCCCTACGGGTGCGCTCGCGCGCACTCGTAGGATCAACCATCGGCGAACGGTGACGAAGACGAAGATTTAACCCACGACCGACCCTTCGGATCTCTCGGGGGCTCGTGGGCTACGCCCTACGGGTGCGCTCGCGCGCCCCCGTAGGATCAAACGTCGAGCTCTGATGAAGATCAGCCCAACGCCACCTCAAGAAGGATTGCAAACGGCGTAGTGTCAGGATAGTATGCCCCGGGTACTTACAGACTCAGCCTCTACGAAAAGGCCCACTTGCAAACTATGGCCCACAGCCCATCTACAACCCACGAAGGACTTAGGCAAATAAAAAACAACAGCCCGACCCCAAGGGTCGGGAAACCAGAGCCGACCGCTTCCAGGACTTACACCGGAACCGCCAACACCATCCCGACCGCCGAAGAACGGGATTGGATGACGACAAAGCCTGGTCGCCCACCCGAGGGCCGGCCACCGCTCCAACGGCCACGGCTGGCAGGCACAGAGATTCCTGACGACGTACAGCAGTCCAAGACAGTAAAGCAGCCAGGCCAGGGCGGCAAAGCATTCCAAAGGCACGTAAAGCAATCCAGCGGGAGGTAAAGTTGCCCTCCGGGCGATAAAGACAAACGGTAAAATAACTTTTGTCCTCCCACAGTGGACAACAGAACAAACGGAGGACGCCGACCGTCTGCTCCAAGCGCTAGCGGGCGCCAGAAGACCATACCAACCGAAGATCGTGGCCCCACCCATCAGGGGGTCATCCATATCTGTAGGCGGCAAGCCACGCAATCTTGGTTCAGCCGAGTAACCATGGTCTGGTCGTGTAACTCAGGATCGGCCCTATATAAAAAGGGGCACCAGGGACGCTAGTATACCGGACAAGTCAAGTTAGGCAAGTTGTATTCCGCTGCAACCAAATCCACCCACGCGTGCTAGGGATATTGGATCGAGCCAAGGCCCTTTCGCATTGCACTCGTGTTCTTGAATTCATACGATTTTATCTCTCTCGTTCCTGGACGTAGGGTATTACGCCTCTCGACGGCCTGAACCTGGTTAACCTTTGAGTCTTTCGTAGACTAGGCCATTCGAATACGAAGAGCGCACGAACTCTCCCTTTGATTACATAAATTTTATTGTGCCGGTGGTCAGAACACCGACATGAGTGTACTTGGTTTGACATATGAACGTTCTTTCCTTGAGTTGTTTCACTTGAAAGCCGAGGAAGAACGTCAACCCTCCCATCATTGACATCTCAATTCTTTGGGTCATTATCTTGCTAAATTCATCACAATAAGCTTTGTTAGTAGAACCAAATATTATGTCATCGACATATATTTGGCACGCAAATAAATCATTGTCAACTCTTTTTATGAAGAGGGTGGAATCGAATTTTCCAATTGTAAAACCACTTTTAATAAGGAAGTCCCTAAGGCATTCATACCATGCTCTAGGAGCTGGGTTAAGCCCATTGAACACCTTATAGAGTTTACATACGTGGTTTGGATACTCATCTTCAAAGCCCGGTGGTTGCTCCACGTATACCTCTTCTTTAATTGGCCCATTGAGAAATGCACTTTTCACGTCCATTTGATATAGCTTGAAATCATAGTGAGTAGCATAGGCAAATAATATACGAATTGACTCAAGTCTAGCTATAGGGACAAAGGTTAAATCAAAATCCAAACCTTCAACTTGTGAATAACCTTTTACCACGAGCTTTGCCTTGTTCCTTGTCACGACTCCATGCTCATCTTGTTTGTTGCGGAACACCCATTTAGTTCCCACAACATTTTGACTTGGACGCTCCACCAAGGATCAGACTTCATTCTGCTTGAAGTTGTTCAATTCTTCTTCCATGGCCATCACCTAATCCAGATCACGAAGTGCATCTTCTACCCTAAATGGTTCCAAGGAGAAAACAAAAGAGTAATGTTCACAGAAGGTAGCGACTCGTGATCTTGTGGTTACCCCTTTTTCAATATCACCAAGTATGTTGTCATCGGGGTGATCTCTTTGAACGCTTTGATAGACTCTTGGGTATGGCACTCGAGGTCTTGGTTTATCTTGCTCTTCTTCATCATCTCCCCCTTGATCATTGCTCTCCTCTTCTTCTTGAGCTTCATCTTGTGATGGAGGTGATGCTACATTGAAGAATGGATCATCTTTCACATCTTGTGAATCACATAGACGCACATCACTAATTGCTATCCTTCTCAATGCATCACACGGAGCTTCTTTATCATCTAAAACATCAAGATTAACTTGCTCTACTTGAGAGCCATTAGTCTCATCAAACACCGCGTCACACGTGACTTCAACTAAACCGGAGTTTTTGTTAAAGACACGATAGGCACGAGAGTTTGAGTCATAACCAAGCAAGAAACCTACGTTCGCTTTTGGAGCAAACTTGTATGATTTGTGTTTCTTGTTGAGAATATAGCACTTGCTTCCAAAAACATGAAAGTAAGAGACATAAGGATTGTTACCTGTGAGAAGCTCGTAGGGGGTCTTCTTCAAGATGCGATGAAGATAGAGCCGGTTGGTTGCATGACACGGCATGTTAACCACTTCGGCCCAAAAGCGATCGGAGGTCTTGTATTCATCAAGCATTGTTCTTGCCATCTCTATGAGTGTGCGGTTCTTCCTTTTGGTAACTCCATTTTGTTAATGGGAGTAAGGTGCCGAAAACTCATGCTTGATGCCTTCTTCATCAAGATACTCCTCCACTTGAGTGTTCTTGAATTGGCTTCCATTGTCACTTCTTATCTTCTTGACTCTCAAGCCGAATTTATTTTGAGCTCTTCTCAAGAACTTCTTGAGTTCTCTTTGAGTTTCACTCTTGTCATGCAAAAAAACACCCCAGTAAAACGAGAATAATCCTCAATAATTATAAGACCATATTTATTACCGTCAATGCTTATGTAGGCAATTGGACCAAAGAGATCCATATGAAGCAATTCCAATGGCTTTGTTGTTGACACTATATTCTTGGCAGGGTGTGGCGCTCCAACTTGTTTTCCGGCTTGACAAGTTCCATAAGGCTTATCTTTCTCAAACACAACATTAGTTAGTCATATAATGTGACCACCTTTTAAGAGCTTATTAAGATTCCTCATTCCAACATGGGCTAGCCAACGATGCCACAACCAACTCATGTTGGACTTTGCAATTAAACATGTGTCAAGTTGAGCCTTATCCATTAAAAAGTCAACGAGATATAGCTTTTCCTTTAACACACCTTTAAAGGCAATTGAGTCATCCCTCCTTCTAAAGACCGTTAAACCCTCATTAGTGAACAAACAATTATAGTCCATCTCACAAAGTTGTGAAACGGACAACAAATTAT
Organism: Zoysia japonica; assembly: GCA_001602275.1. NCBI lineage: Eukaryota > Viridiplantae > Streptophyta > Magnoliopsida > Poales > Poaceae > Zoysia > Zoysia japonica. Next base: position 684,903 of record BCLF01000070.1, on the reverse strand, counting down.
AGTCCAAAGAATCAACAGGCAAAACATTAGAAATTGAATGCTCGGTTGTGATAGCAATTTTACCATAACCACGCACTCTTCCTTGGCCGTTGTCACCAAAAGTGATGCTCTCCATTGAATCCTCATTCTCTTGATAAGAGGTGAACATCCTTTTCTCTCCGGTCATATGATTGGTGCATCCACTATCTAGCACCTAACTTGATCCACCGGACAAGTATACCTAAAAAACAAGTTAAGCCTTGTTTTTAGGTACCCAAATTTGTTGGGTCCTTTCACATTAGCCACAAGTCTTAGGCACCTACACACAAGCTTTTGAGTTCTTATTACGTGGCCCAACATACTTAGCAATAATTCTACCATGCTTGTTCTTCATAAGTACATATGATGAATCAAATGTTTGAAATAGCATGGGCATATTATGAGAAGCATTAGTATGATAATAATGAGACTTTATAAGATCATTATGCTCTTGGCTTGCTTTTTTGGTAGGCCCTCTCTTTTGTGAATTTTGGAAATTCTTGGCCATTCTTGAATTCTCTTGCATTTTGCTTTTCACCATGAACATAGCCAATACCATCCTTCACATGAGAGTGCCTTGTGTTCAAATATGCACTTCTTGCATATTTAACCTTTTTACTGTCAAGTTTTTGCTTCTTTTGGTGAACTTGCCTCTTCATGGTTTTCACTTGATCTTTCAAGTCATGAATCAATTTAACATTAGTAGCACAAGCTTTGAGATCAATATTCTTACATCTAGCACAATGTTTACTCGTGAAAGCTTTAGTTGAGCTAGGTGCATGTTTAGGTTTGGAGTTAGACCGTAGAGTATTAAATTGCACTTCAAGGTCTTTATGAGCCTTTTTCAAGGCAGCATAGTCTCCTTGAGGAGCACCACTTGAATTCTCAAGACATGTACAAGTCTCCTTTCATGAAGCAAGTCGTTGGCCTAACTCTTCATTTTTCTTCCTTTCTATAGTTAAGAGATTCTCAAGTTCAAGATTTCTCTTCTTTTCAAGAATGAGCAAGTCTTTGTGATTCTCAAAAATCTCATCCATCTCAACTATTTTATCCATAAGTGTTTTAATTTTAGTTATGGTACTTTTACTTAAGCCTTTGAGCAATGCCTCATCTTCACTATCATTTTCAATTTTCTCATCACTACTAACATACTTATGAGGGAGGTTGGATTTGGTTTTTACCTTATGCTTTCCCTTCTTTGCCATCAAGCATGTGTGAGTAGTGCTCTTGCTCTTGTTGAGGTTGGTGAAGAGAGATTTGCTTGATGAAGATTCTTTGATGGCAAATGTTGCAACGCCTTCATCATTCGAATCGGAACTCTCCTCATTTGAGTCCCATTCCATTCCTAGATGGGCTTCACTGGTGTACTTCTTATTTAAAAATTTCTTGTCTTTGTTGAAGTACTTCTTCTTTTTCTTCTAGCCATCATCTTCTTCTTTATTCTCATGTGGGCAATTTGCAATAAAGTGCCCATACTTCCCACAATTTTAGCAAGCTCTTTTTCCTCTTGACTTGAGCTTATCTTTCCCCTTGTCATCACGGTAATTCTGCTCCTTCCTCATGAACTTCTTGAATCTCTTGACAAAGAGAGCCATGTCTTCATCATCAAGGTCGAAACTTTCATCTTCATTACTTGAGCTCTCTTCAACTATCTTCTTGCCTTTGATCTTCATGCTTACCTTGAGTGCTATGTCTTGATTCTTTGAGCTTGAGGTACCCTTTGACAAGTTCGTTACATATTGGGCTTTCTTCTCCATCATCTCATGGTTAATAATCTTTCCAAGCACTTCATCGGGAGTCATCTTATTGTAGTTAGGGCTCTCACGAATTATTGTACACAAGGTTGTGTTCCTAACAGTGTAAGCCCTAATCATCTTTTTGACAACCTCATGATCATTCCAATTTCTGCTTTCATAGGCTCTAATCTTGTTGATGAGAATCTTGAGCCGGTTGTACATCTCTTGAGGGGATTCATTGTCTTCCATCACAAATCTACCCAATTCTCCCTCAATCATCTCAATCTTGGCAATCCTAATTGTCTTGGTGCCTTCATGAGCAAGTCAAAGTGTATCCCAAATGTCCTTTGCCGAGTTCAACTCATCAACCTTGCTGAATTCCTCTTGGTTGAGCGATGAGAGAAGAACCGCCACCGCTTTAGCATTTCAGTGGAGATCTTGTTCTTGTCCGAAGTGAGTTCTTCATCATCATCACTATCTGGATAATCAACACATGTACAAACAATATCCCATATGCTCGGATGGAGCGAAAATAGATGATACTTCATGTTGTGCCTCCACTTGGTATAATTCACCCCATCAAATTGAGGTGGTTTACCAATGGGTAACGACAATAAGTTAGTGTTAGAATTATGACGAGAATAATTGAAAGGAGTTTTAAATAGTCCTTTTTAACTCCCTTCTTTTTCTTCTTTTCTTCTTTGGCCTTCCACTTGAGGAATGAGAAGGATTCTCTTTCATTCTCACTCGAAGAAGAATGTTCAACTTCTTCACTTGATTCTTCGCTCACTTGACTAGATTCCTTTAGACCCTTCATCGTCTCGCCAAGCGGTTAAGCTCGATTTAGAGAGTTTGGCTCTGATACCAATTGAAAGTGACCTAGAGGGGGGTAAATAGGCCAACCTAAAAATTCCTGCAAATCAAGACTTAAACAAACTATTAGTCCCCTCGACACTCTGGCCACTGGATGGACACTCTGGCGTCGGAGACTCCGGCTATTGACCGGACACTCCGGCAACCACTGGGAACTTCAAATGCAGGAATTTAAAGCTAGATCTAACAAATTTACTTCAACCAAAAGATAACACGGAAGCATTAGAGCAAGCAGGAACAAGCAAATGAAGCTGGAACAAGCTACTCTAATAGATTGATGCCGAAATGTAAAAAAAGCGGGAAATAGATCTCAAACCGGTAGAAAACAAGAAGCACACGAAGACACAAAGACTTATCTCGGAGTTCTGATCCACTAAGGATCCTACGTCTCCGTTGAGAGGTTCACAAAGAACCGGGTTGCACTCAACCTTTTTCTCTCAAAACGACCACTACGGTCGAGATGAGTGCTTCACTATCAAATCCCTTTCGAGAGGGCAATACAAACTTTTCAGGGCTTCACCACATGAGTTGGGAGCTCCCGAGCATGCCTAGTCGTCTTGAGCTTGAAGCTCCAAGAGTAACAAACGCGAATCAAGTTTCCACCTCCGCAAATGCTCGTTGAATCAAAGGGATGCTCTCAAAGCCTTTGAAAGATTGCCCTCTCACTTCCCTTGCTCAAATCTAAGCAAGGAAGCCTTAGCAAGAGTGTGAGAGAGTGTGAGAATGCGCTCAAGTGTGTTCAGATCAAAAATGAGGCTTAGAGATTGTTCTGTCCGTTGGGGAGGAGTCTTTTATACTCCTCAATTCTGAAAGAGTCGTTGGGGTGTCAGAGCCACAGGAGTCTCCGGTCAAGGGCCAGACACTCCGGCACCAAAGACTCCGGCTCCAGGCCGGACACTCCGACAGGTATCAAGGAGGCAGAATTCAACCGTCGGAATCTCCGGCCAGGGGCCGGACACACCGGCAAGGGGTGTACTGGACTCAGTGAAAAATACCCGGAGTCTCCGGTCCAAGGGTCGGACACTCTGGTGAGGGTTGTACTAGAGTTCGGATAAAAATTCCCGGAGTCTCCGGCCTGGGGCCGAACACTCCGGTTAGGGGTGTACTAAAATCCAAGGAAAAGGCTCGAAGTCTCTGGCCATAGGCCGGACACTCCGGCAAGGGGTCCTCTGGACTCGAATAAAATGCACCGGAGTCTCCGGCCTGAGGCCGGACACTTCGGCCAGGGATATTCTGGAAATGATGTTTTTTGGAGATGTTGAGCATTTGCTTCGGTTCTTCCACTTCATTTCATGTCCCTCTTGATAGTACGACATCCCTAAACTCAAGGATAAAATAAAAACTATAAGAATCTTCAATAGGCTCCACTTTAGGCACATCTCATTTTTTCTCTCTTTTTGATTACCTGCAATTCTTCATAAAACTCAATAGAACGCATTTTCATGATTGTAGCATAACCTTCATGATTTCGCTGAGGCAAAGCTTGGGTAAATACATCTGCAATTTGGTCAGCTAATGAAATGAATCTGACTTCTAGTTGTCGACGAGCAACTCTCTCCCTGACAAAATGAAAATCAACTTCTATATGCTTTGTCCGGGCATGAAAAACAGGATTAGCTGTTATTTAGGTTGCTTTCAAATTATCACACCATATGCAAGAAGAGACTGAAACCATATTACCTCAGCTGTTGCATTTGCTATTGCTTTATATTCTGCTTCGGTGCTTGATCTAAGACAGTATGTTGTTTTCGTGAGCTCCAAAACACTAGATTTGGTCCAAGGTAGATTGCAAACCCACTTGTTGACCTTCTATCATCTGGACAACCAGCCCATTTGGCATCTGAAAAAGCACTTAGCAGAGTATTAGTTGATCTCAGAATTTTTCATGCCTGTATGTGCTGTAGCTTTTAAATACGTCAAAATACGTTTAACAACACTCCAGTGAACATCAGTAGGTTGATGCAAGAATTGACACACTCTGTTTACTGCATAAGCTATATCAGGCCTGGTTAGTGTTAAGTACTGTAAACCTCCAACTGTACTTCTATACTGAAAAATTTCATTTTCACTAAGAGGCACACCCTGCTCTCTTGATAGTTTCTCTGTCCATTTTCTGGAGGAACAAGCTTCCAGGTTTGATTCTTCATAAGTGCACTGTACTCACTGTCCATGGCTTGCTTTCATTTTGGATCACTTAGAGCTTGCCTATAATTTTCAGGTTCTTTAGAACTCTCTTTGATTCCTAGAAAACCTTTCTGATACACAACTGTACCATCAGTGTACTTCTTAGGACAGACAATGTTATTTTGAAGTCTTGTGGTTGGTCTTGAGCTTGTTACAGGAGGATCAGGTGCTATTTGTGCAGCAACCTCACCAGCAGGAGCAGGTTCTGTAGGTTCTGGAAATGGTGCTGATTCTTGTAAGACATGTTCTACTCCCCCTTGATCATATATTTCTGCAAAAGAATGCTAACTGACAGCATCATAATCATTAGTAACATGAGGTAAAGCACAAGACTCATTTTGGAAATCAGAAACTACTGGTTCTGTAGAGATAACAGAGCTGGGTAAAAGAACAGGATCAGGTTGAGATGTGGCTGGGCGTTCAGTGTTTGGGCTTATATTATCAAAGGCAAAAGGAAAAACATTTTCATCAAAAGTGACATCTCGTGAGATGTATATGCATCCAGTAGGCCGATGCAGACACTTGTAACCTTTGTGAATGTGGCTATATCCCAGAAAAACACAAGGCAAAGATCGAAAAGACAACTTTTTAGTGTTGTAAGGTCTGAGATTAGGCCAACATTTGCGCCCAAAGGTTCTGAGAAAAGTATAGTCAGGCTTGATTTTCAGAAGAAGGTAGATAGGAGTTTGATTCTCAATCACTCGGGTAGGCAATCTATTAATAAGATAGCAAACAGTTAAGAAGGCTTCGTCCCAAAACCTGACTGGTAAGGATGATTGAGCAAGGAGGGCTTAGCCCAGTTTCAACAATATGGCTGTGCTTTCATTCAGCCAATCCATTTTGTTGGTGAGTGTGTGGGCAAGAAACTCTATGAGTAATTCCTACACTGTCAAAGAATTGACTGAGTTTTTGATACTCTCCTCCCCAATCAGTTTGGACAGACTGAATGTTGGCATTAAGCAAGCATTCAACATTTCTTTGAAACTGAAGAAATATTGTTTTAGCATCTGACGTGTTTCATAAGAAAAATCCATGTGTAACGACTGAAATAATATTGAAACCGATATAATATTGATAACCACCAACAGATTTTATTGCAGGACCCCAAACATCAGAGTGGACAAGTTCTAAAGGATGAGTGGACTTTCTAGTTGAAGACTCAAAAGGAAACTAATGAACCTTAGCCTGCTGACAAGTATCACACATGGACTCATCTTTATTGGATGCTAAAACAAAACCATAAGTCTTAAGGACACTTTTAACTACTGGATGGGCAGGATGACCAGAGCGTCTGTGCCATTATGCTGCTGTAAGTTTGACTGCAGACAAGGAGGAGCCAGAATGTGGCCTTCGTGCCGCTCTGTGACAGCCCGTACCTCGAAAGATACGAACCATTGACCTCAGGATTATATCGGATGTCACTCGACGAAGCGAGGACTACAATACAGCTCAAGCACGATAAAATATATTACAAATTTGTTATTTAAGTTTACAAACCACGAGTTTAAAATGCGAAAGCTACAAACCTATTACACAAAGGCGTCCTACATACTAAGCAGAAAGATACATCGAGCCTATATGATATACCTACTAGCGACAACCCACTTAAGGCGACGAGCAAGGCTCCCAGCAAATGAAGCCACCCTCAGGGGTTTCTCCCTCTGACTGGAACAGAGAAGGAAAAGAGAGAGCACCTACAACCGAAAACAATAACCATAAAGCCCTGAGCATGTAATGCTCAGCAAGACTTATGCGACAAAAATGGCTATCTGCAGCCGACTCATAAAAATGAGAAGGTTGACTCACCAAGGTTGGCTATTTGCAAAAGCAGCACTAGATGTGAGTCATTATTTTCAAGTTTTAGCAGTTAATTAAGTACCATAATATAAATTTAGTTTGCACTATCAACTGCCACAATCATAGTTGTCAAGCAAATTCTAATAAACATTTCAAACAACCTCATATTTACCTTCACCTTCCATACTTTTATTTATTACTACGATGTGACACAGCGAGACAAGTGGTACTCATTACTGTGAGGGGCAGCGATACGAATTGATTTACATCCAGCTGGAGAAACCTGATTACACGACATGTACGCGCTTCTTCGAAACCGTACATAGCAACCTTTCATGCCAATGATACATAGCGTCGGTCAAATGCTCACCTCTCCCGAGCAGTAGTCCTCCATGCGATAACCACATCAGGTCTATCCATGGTTAACCCCAAAGCTCTCTCTTTTATTATCTTCAGAAGAGAGGTTCGGTTACGTCCGGTCACTACCCACATTGGGCTACATCAGTTTCTTGGAGCCCATAGATCTAGTATGTAATCAGTACTATTCAAACTTGCTCGACAGAGCCGACAACGAACGGTCCTTAATCGACACAGATAGGGCTACAACACATTGGCCATGCATCCGCAATGGACACATGCCGTCTTACAACCTACTTCCCTGCCCAGTCTTCAGTTTATTCCAGGTGACAAATAAACCTTTTTGTACCAACTTATAGCTCGCAAGTGAAGACTTATCCACTCGACTTCTACTGTTAAAAGAACTATTAGCTTAGCTCTACATCGATGTACCTGTACCAAATATATTAACCTAAGGTAGGACTCTATAAATGTAACTACGGTTTCAATCAACTCCTATCACCTAATGCACATTACAACTAACCATCTAAAGTGATGAAGTAAATAATTTGAAAACAGGATAATGCACCGAGGCTTGCCTGGGCTTTGCTCAAAGTTAGAATTCTCGGCTACAAAATCAGCGTCGATCGGGGCTTCTTAAACCTCCTGATGATACTCTCCGATCTCCTCCTTAATTTCCCTAGATCCTATATGAAATGATATGCATACAATGAGAATGATGCCCTTTTATATTTTTATAAATAAAACTTGTTAGTAACAATACATGAATTTGGAAAGCAAAGTAATTAAATATGATTATAAACCCATTTAATATGATTCTTGAAGACATAAAACTAATTTCAAATATTTCATAATATAAGGAAATTTTTTTTGAATTTTCTAAAATTTTACAGAATTTATTGAAAACAAATAGATTTATAATGAGTTAAATATTAGGTACAAGGAATAAATCATTATAAAATTATATTTATCGAAATAAATTATAATATTTTGCCAAACCAGTAAAAATTAAATAAATGAACAGAAAAGTAAATTTTATAATATTTTTATATGCTGATAAAAAATAATAATGCATTTCTTGTTTATTATATGATCTTAATTAATTAAATTATTTTAATGCATAAAATAAAAAGTAGTTAGCTCCATAATATTGCTCTAGTTGAGAGAAACCTAACAAAATTTATCTCATAATTTTCTTATCTAAAATGAATTTTATACAAATTTTACAAAATTAAACTGATATTTGAATAATAAATAATTCGAAGTAAAGATTAAACTAATTTTTTTCAGCCGGATTGGGCCTGGCCAAAAAGTGGGCCGGAATCCCCTGGCCCAAATAGGGAGGACGCACAGTTGACCATTGTTCTGGCCACTTGCCACAGAGGATCCCGTGGAGCCGAGCTCCTCGGCGGCCATGGTGGCCGGCTCGCCGGAGCGGCGGCGTACCACGTCGGGATGGCGTTCCAGTGACCGAAACTTCCTGAGACCTGTACCAAAATGCTCCTCACGACACCATGATCTTACTGGAAGGGTCGGCGAGGCGAGGTTATCACCGGAACAGGTTGGCAGCGAGCGGTGGCGGCCGAGACGGGTCCGGCGGCGGCGTTCTCCCTAACCAGATGATAAAACTCCGGAAAACATGACAATAAAGCTTCACTGAGCTCCAGATAAGGCCGGCATGGAGGCTTCTGGTGCGGAAAATGGCCGGGAGATGGTCGTCAACAGCGAGGTGCTTCGGTTGTGTCAAGCGGCGACTACAAATCCAGAAAATACCGGCAACCTGGCAACAAATACGTGAAAATGATGAGATCATAGGGTAGTCCAGTGAGATAGAGAGGCGGCATCCTGCTCAACCGGGGAAAAGCTCACCGGCAGCCTGTGAAATCAGTGAAGAGGCGGCGGCGGTCCTGAAAACAAGCTCTGGGGAAAAAGCTTCAAATCCAATGATTTCGGACAAGCTCAGGGAACTCTCGGCGGTGGAGGATCAATCACAACCAGCGTGCTTACTGTGGCCCTAATTCGAACGCAACCAAGGTCTGGAGGCGGCGTTTCACAGTGGCGGCCGGATCTTGGGGCGGTAATGGCGGACGGCGAAGGCGGAGGATGAACGAGACAGAGAGAACGAAAATGAGGGAGAATGAACCGAACAGCAGAGTCGTTCTTATCCTCTCGCGAGCAGCATATGACGGCAAGCAGCAGCCAGGCAGGCTAGCAGGCAGCTGCGTGCCGTGCCGCATGAACTCTTTAGTGCTGCGCTGGCTACCCAGGGAAGAAGAAAAGCGGTGGTGACACTGACCAGTGGGGCCCGGCCGTTTTTTCCTTTTTCCTGATTTTCAGTTCTCTTTCCTTGCTTGCTTTCCAAAATTAGGAAATGATATTTCCCGAGCTCAAAATATGATGAAAGTTTGCAGAAATGTTCATATGTTTAAAATGAACAACTTTTCTTTTGGGGCCATGTTCAAATTCGAAATAAATAAAGTTTTATAAATTCAGGAAGAAAGTCAACCATTTAGGAAGAAACCTTTATTTGGCCTTTTAAATCTTTAAACAAAACTTTTATAAAAATTTTCTAAATTCACATATTAAGTAAAACATTTCAACTTAAAATTTATTTCAAAAAAAAAATTCGTTGAAAAGTTTTAAACATTTATTTTTTCTAAATTTAAATTTAAACTCAAAATTTGAAATTTAACTTGCATTTATTTGTTTCCATTTTGAGCTCAGGTTCCAAGTTTCCAATTTTGTCCAACTTAACTTGATTCCAGTGTTTCTAAAATTGTGGGACTTTACACGCTCATAGGATAAAAGCCACCAACACATGGTCCTTCAAGAAGTGTTTCTCTCGTTTCCAGATCCTTTATAAAAAAAAAAAGAGTTAGGAAAGAATTCCACTGAAACATGATTATCAAGGGAAAGTTTATGAACTGAAAGGTCTTTGTGGTAGTTCAGATGTTTCCAGACGGACTTCAGATGTTTTGCTTCTAGCTTTTCTTTACACATGAACTTTATGGGAACCAAAATGTATGAAACTCTGATAAAACAAGAAAATAAAAATAGTACATGATTATTAAGGAATTACTGAAGCATGCGAGGAGCTTTAATGAACAATGGAGATGCTTATAGAGATGGAATTACACAGCAGGATGCAAATACCAAGCAAATCAATCTACCACATACACAGCTTGTGCTGCTGTAAGTTTGACTGCAGACAAGGAGGAGCGAGAATGTGGCCTTCGTGCAGCGCTCAAAGGATAAAGGCCACCAACACATGGTCCTTCAAGAAGTGTTTCCCTCGTTTCCAGATCCTTTATAAAAAAAAGGAGTTAGGAAAGAATTCCACTGATTATCAAGGGGAAGTTTATGAACTGAAAGGTCTTTGTGGTAGTTTAGGAACGTGAAGGACATTTTTGAGGATTAAATCTCTAATAGAACCAGTAATAACAGATTGACCAGTAAGAGAGCACCATTGTCAACATACCAATTTGTGTCAACATAGTAGCCACTGGCAGCAGTGTTTCCAGTGCACTGATCTTCTTCTTGATAACCTTGGTCGAACCTGTACCAGCAACGAAGTGCACCATGACCAATTTTTCCGCATACCTGATAGGTAATTTTGTACTGCTCGAGAAGTTTTGACTGTTGCGCCTGCCTGAAAAACGTCCACGACCGCCGTTGCCCTGACCGCGCCCTGCTACTGGAGCACGGTTTGCTTGCTGGGCAGAGAAATTTGTGTTGATCTGAAGTGCATCATTGTTGCGTTCCAGACGGACTTCAAAATTCAGATGATGAGCATACACTTCGCTCAGAGACACCGGTGTTGTGCGTGTTGTGATGGAAATGACCAGAGAATCATATTCTGATCCAAGGCCTGTGAGCAGATATGCAATGATCTCCTGCTCCTTCAAAGGCTCGCCAATGAGAGCCAAAGTATCTGTTATGGACTTCACCTTTCTGTAGTAGTCAGCCATGGACATGTTCTTCTTCTTAAGACTGGCTAACTGAATGCGCATTTGCATGGCTTTTTCTTGCGATTGGCATCCAAACTCATTTTCAAGCGTCTTTCACGTCTGTTGACTTTGTGTGGGTGGTGACATGGGAGAAATCTCCTGTCATTGAAGAAAGCAATGCTGCAAGCACCGCTTGATCCTGCAGATACCAAGTTTGGTATGCAGGATTTGGAGACCCTATTGCTGCAGCGCCGGTCCCTTGAATGATCATCTTGGGCGGCTCGACGTTGGATCCGTCGATGTATCCCACCAGTTGTTGACGGCGTAGATACAACATGAGCTGGGCCTTCCATACAGGAAAATTTTCCTTGGTAAGCTTTATGCTGATGAATTTGCTGAAGGATGGGGTGTAGGTGCTAGATGCATTTAAGGATAATGCCAACATGATTGCGGAAGAATGGTTTTGATCTTGGCTCTTGGTACCATGAAAGAATATTTGGCCAGAGTAATGAGCCTCACGAGCTCTTGCTATATTTATATCTAGTATACAAGAGTTTGTTACAACAGAACAACAACTTGTTGTTTTTCAGATATACTATAGAAACTGAAAGTTTCGGATATTGTTCAGGGAAGCATCAGATACGCATTCTGTTTAACACTATGAAGTCGGTTGGCCACCATTGGCAATTCACTCTCCTTGGTGCTTAAGATCCTCTTCAACGACATCATTGACGAGTTCTCCCGGGAGCTTGCTATACAGCTTAGACTGCACCAACAGCACCTGTGTTTTTGACGGTAGCGTTGAGCAGCGAACGTGATTTCGGGGGCTCATCAGCAGTGGCATCTGTTCAGGATGAACCGACGACCAAATCCACGCGCACACCGTGGGTTCAATCCGCCAGCACCTATGGATTTCCACCTAATTCCAAACCAATATGCATGTTAAGCTGCCCCAACCCAACCCGATTTAAACTTTAACCTGTTTCAATCCATCCAAAGTAATTTCACCTTTGTTTGACCTAGCTAGCCTGTGGGCTGAAGTTTTAACACTTTGAAAACGGGGAAGGGGGAGAAAGCTCCACAAACACGGTCTAAAGCTTGAGCACCGTGCGGGCACGCTAGTGACTCTCATTCTGTAATGAGTCTGCGATTTGAAATTCCTCTGTTGCCTGCCGCACAAATTCAGATGTTTTGCTTCTAGCTTTTCTTTACACATGAACTTTATGGGAACCAAAATGTATGAAACTCTGATAAAACAAGAAAATAGAAATAGTACTTAATTATTCCGGAATTACTGAAGCATGCGAGGAACTTTGATGAACAATGGAGATGCTTATAGAGATGGAATTACACAGCATGATGCAAATACCAAGCAAATCAATCTACCACATACACAGAAGGTCATGACCCTAGGCCACTAGCCAATGCAGTCTAGTACAGTATATATGGTACAGTTGACAGGGCGCGCATAGCCTCTGTCGACCTTCACGGAGTCCTGAGGACCATGGGAAGTCCATTCCTGGGCCGCAGCGAGAGCACGTCCATGGGTGCGTGCACGTACTTGGGGGAAAGCTCCAGCGTCAACCTCTGTAGCATCATGGCGACCACCGCCTTGGCCTCAACCATCGCGAAGCTCTGACCGATGCAGGACCTTGGGCCACTCGAGAAGGAAAGCAGCGCATTTGGGTGCTTGGGCGCTTTCGTCACCCTGTTCTCGAACCTTTCCGGCCTGAATTCGCCGGCATCTTCACCCCAGACCTCCTTGTCGCGGTGGATGGTCGCGATCGGAATCGTCAGTATCGTGCCCTGTGGCACCCGGAAGCTGCCGAGGTCGAGGTCCGAGCTTGACTTCCTGGTTATCTGAGACACGGGGGCGTAGAGTCGCAGCGTCTCGAGGAGGAGCATGTTGACTAGCCTGAGCTTGTCGAGCATGTCGCTGTTAGACACAACACCTATGCTGCCCTTGTTTATCTTTTCGATGGTTTTCAAGCGACGAAACGTTCGACAGGACTCCACTGTGTCAGCGCAGGCGACGATGTGTGATAGGCGACGTGCGTAGTATAGCCGTGAACGTCGAAGTCAAAAGGTGTACAGTACTGTACAGTATAGTAGTTGGTAGTTGTAGTAATTACTACTGCACTTACAGCGTGTGTATAAAACTTAGAGGCTTTCTTCTGGAAGAAGCATAAGTAAGAAAGGCAATTCACTCGGCTACTTCGCGTGTGTTTTGTCTCTGCTTCCCTGTTGCGCACTGTTCATCTTCACGCCTCAAAGTCGGGAGTGAGTTCCAGAGGTAGGCTAGGTGTGTGCTGCAGGTGCAAGATCATTGTGGGGCTAATAAGTGGTATCAGAGTCTACGTTGAGCACCAGCAGCGATGGCAGACACGCCGGAGACTTCTCCAGTGGGCTCACCGGTGCAGGCACCTGAGTGCTCTCCTGAGCGCCGTGGCCGTGCAGAGCGGCACGGCGGTAGGGACCGCTCCGGGTCGTGCACGGTCGTCGTGTACAAGACTGTAAGGAAGTTCGGCGGCGCCACCACCTACCCTACGCTTACACGCACGAACTACTCCGACTGGGCGGTGTTGATGAAAGTGATGCTCCAGGCGCGTGGCTTGTGGGTCGCCGTTGAGTCCGGGACCGATGACGACATGGAGGACAAGCTGGCGCTGGAGGCGATTCTCCACGCGGTGACGCCAGATCTCATCTCCACTTTGGGGAGAGTTAAGACGGCGGCAGAGGCGT
>BCLF01000070.1:643483-662756 GCA_001602275.1 Zoysia japonica | reverse complement strand
CGATGTTCAATAAGTTTGTTCTCATTTTCAGCAATACTTTTTGACGTGTTATCATCAGTCTCAACTTGGGCTATGCATGAAACATTGTGTATCTTTTCTTTCTTCATGTATGTATCACTTTCATCTTCTTGTTTGATCTCAATTTCCTACAAAATGTTAGATGCAATAGGAGGTACAATAGAAAGCTCTTCCTCTAAAGAGTGTTCATCATAAATTTCAACAAGATCAGATTTTATTGCAAGTATTACATGACTTTTTGAATTTATTGTTTGCTGATTTTCAGATCTAGGAGGATGTTCTTTTTTTCATTAGCAAGTCTATCCTTATCAGTAAAATATTTTGGATTATCATGTTGTTCTAGGCGTTGCAATTTTTTACGTAAATCTCTTTGAGAGGAAGGAGGAATAAAACGGTGACGTATAGCGCTTTGTAAATATCAATCCACCATCGTAAAGTAAAATCTCAAAACTCACTAGTAGCTTGTCTAACTCTATGTTATTTAGGAACTAAGTGAGATGTAATTTTTTGCTCTATAATCATCTCCTAATCTAGATAAGCTTTAGCATCATAATTACCAGAAAAGGGTGGGATGGTAAACTTAATCTTAGCGAAAGTTTCATAGGGAGTATGATGTTTATTACCTCTCATACCTTGGCGGTTACGACGTTGATAGTTGCGCATTCTGTTTTGTTTTTCTCTATCATTGTCAACGCTATTCTCGAAATAGTTCTCGTCAGTAACTTCATCTTCCTCTTTCTCTCTCTGTTGTGGTCGACGTGTCTCAAAGATTGTTATACGAGTTGAGAGACGCTGTAATTTTTGGTTCATTGCCTGGAATTGCTCGGTCATCCTCTGATCGAACTTAGCAATAGTGTCAGCAAGTTGATTTTGACTGACAATATAAGCGAAGTCGTTCTGAGAGTTGGCAGCATCAGAAGATTCACTCTTATCACTTGTAGACTTACCCTTTTCTGCCATGGTTAGAAAGCAACAAAGAAGCAAAGTAGGATATTATCCCTACACTACAGTGGTGTTGGATCTATGGGTGGCAGATCTGCAAAAGGAAATGACTTACCAAATTCTTACGTGGTTCTTATTAATACAATGCAAAGAATGATACAATCGGTGGCAGGAGAGACCAGGGAGTCGTAATTCCACAATTGCAGGGTCCAATGCTATGCTGATCCAAGGTGGATATGTGGAGCTTGTACGGCTAAAATAATGGTTAGTGGAACACAATTTTATAACAGATAGTAATATTAAATAAGTGTTATAAGTATTACGTTCTAGTTGCTAGTCCAATCTTATAAAAAAATCTAGATATTACAAGAATATGAATGAAGATATCAAAGGGCAGCAACAACACAAACGATAAGGCTTTAACAATCAGTAAACTTGTCAGCACTTGAAAGTTCAACAAAGGTTAATTCCTGGCTTCTTGGTCTTCAAAAATTCTAATTTTAATTTTATTTTTTCTGATATTTTTCTCTGAACCAAAAGCACAAAAGATGTTACACGACCAAATTACAAATCAATATGCTGAATGATGTGGCCTGGAGAAAATTTTGAATTTCTGTTAAATCTGTGCTGAAACTTCGAAACGTGAAAACAGAAACTTCTGTTCTAAATTTGTTGAATCTATGATCATAAGAAGATGGGAAATTTTCTGGAGATACCCGAAAAGTACTTATATATCTAATTTGGAGTCTAAAAACAAAAGTTATTACTATTTTAATGATGGATCTCCGAATCAGATTTTTTTGAAAGGCTAAAAACAGATTCGGATTTCAAATTGAATGCGAATTTTATAGACGTTTTTATGTATGATTGAGCAACGGATAAATATGGAGAGGTGGATCTATGAAGGGTGAATTTGGTTGTGATCGAAATATGGGGTGGGTGGGTGGGATAAAATTTCATTGCAAAAGAAACAATTAACATATGTGACACAATAACAGATCTGAACGCGATGTGGATGAACGATAAAAGAAAACATCTGGATACAAAAAGATCACGAAATCCAGCAATCAAAACACAAACTAAGAACACAAACTCAACACTACGGACTCTGAAACAAAATTATGTAAAGGCTAAACACAGCTAGGACAGGGGAACACCTAACGATCTACTAATTTTTTTTGTGTTGCGGCTTTTTTGTGGACGATAGAATGAATGCAAAATAAATAAAGATAGATGTGAATCTGATGGTATACCTGAAGCTCTCATTACCACTTGATGTGTACGTGGTTCCCAATCTTCCGTCAGATCGTGATAACTCTCGATTTGGTGTTGATGCGACACACAATCGATCCGGTCTCAAATCAACACGATTCGAACCATGCAATCGTAGCACCACTTCTCCTCTAGTTATCAACCGTGTACACAAGATTGACCTCGCTAAGAAGGCTAATCTCAGCCCGTGAATCGAAGAAAACAAGTAAGAACAAGGAAGAACGCAACTCAATTGTGAAATCTGAATTAAATCACTATGTTGAAAAACCAACAAACCGTCAAATGATAAAACTGTTTCATAACAGAGGAAAACTAAGCAAAACCTATCTCTAATTACAGCGGCTACTGATTATATAGAGTTTTGGACGACCTTAGGGGCAAACTCTAATACTAATGGGCCTAAAAAAGATACACGGCCCAAAGGCCAAAAGATAGTGTAGCAGCACACAGGGTAGTTTTAGGACATCATCTTGTTTTAACGATTTCTTCTTATTCCGATCGAATTTGGAGATGATACCAGTGCCGTTGGAAAGGTTATCTTGTTAGCTTTCCAGCCATATCTAAAGCGTCTAAAACAGAGCTGTTATGAGACCGGGGCATCCGTTTTAGTGCAGGCTGCTCCTGGAGTCCGAGTCTGACTTGAACTTCGAGTTGTTTGGATCTCCTCTCGGGTATCTTGAGCATCTCCAAGTCCTTCTTCATGCTTTTTTTTTGACTCTCTCTAATGTTCCTAATTATAATAAAGTTATTATGTAGCAATCTATTCTTAATAGAAGAAAGACATGTGTTTAGAAACGAGCTCACCTCTAATCTCAACTGTTGTGCGTGGGTTTCATCAATACTAATTTGAGGTGTCTTGTGTGTATCTAAATGAGTGATGTCCTCATCACGGCCGGTGCCTTGACGTCCCCATCAACAAGGACGGCTGCACTACCGTTATGGTAAGCTTCTGGAAGAACTAATGGCTATGTAAGTACTCCCTCCGGTTTTAATTTATTGACACCGTTGACTTCTAACTTCAACTTTGACCATTCATCTTATTCAAAAAATTATTTAAATGTGTAAAATTTTATTATTATTTGATTTATCATTAGTAGAATTTAAATCATGACTAATAATTTTACACATTGGAACAAATTTTTTTAATAAGACAAATGATCAAAATTGATGTTAAAAGTCAACGGTGTCAATTATTTAAAACCGGAGGGACTACTACTCGACAACATCCTACGCGACCGATTGCATGCAGTACGACATTTTGTGATTATTAAGTGTCCGTATTTTAAGGACTGTATGTAGAATGTCTGAGCGTTTTAAGGGGGCTTTTAATGCTTAAATCTACCAGGCAGATTTTAATATACTGCCTCCGCCTTAATGAAAGTTTATTTTTAGGATGTATTGACTACAACTTTGACTCATGATTTTAATAATTTTAACATAGACCGAAATGAATTAATGAAATAGTTGGAGGTTTGTTGCTAAAAAAACATCTTTGTTTTCTTACGCCATCACTACTCTCTCTGTTGGCTTATATGAGATTTTAATTAAGATTGATCAAAATGATTGTGCACCGTCCATTTGCGTTTATATCGAGAATTAAATTGTTTTTTACTTCATAGGATGTAAAAGTATTCCCCTAATTATTAATTACTGTAGTATTGAATTTGAAAATTAATTGAGAGTTTTGGAAAACTATTAGTGAAAGTTTTAGAAAATAACATATTTTTAGCTCCTTCGGTTTTGGAAATAGTATAAGACAGGTTTGGAAATTAACGATCCCTCGGTTCTTAAATTGTTGTCACCATTGACTCTTTAATTATTTTTACTTAGTCATCTTTGTAAAAAATTAGTTCAACTATGCAAAATCATAAGTCATAATTCGAATAACTTTAATGGTAAAGCAAATTATAAAAATTATATAATTATAAAAATGTTAATAAGACAAATAATCAAAATTAATGTGAGCAATTAACAACAATAACAATTTAAGAATGGAGGGAGTATCATTTTTTAATGGAGCGAATTCCTCTTTTTGCCTAAAAAAGTTCACCGTTTCCTTTCTTGCCCTTTTTATTTTGATATTCTGTAGCAGAACCAAATTCAATTTTCCATTACTTTCGTGGCACTTCCGTTAGTTTAGGTTACTAAAGGTGTTAAGTGATGGGGAAAAATGACCATGTTACCTGGTCTCATAAAATGAAAACAGCACAATTTCAGTTTGCATTGTGTCAACCTTAGTGTAACATGAAAGCATAACTTCATCTATTTAGTATTTAGGGGACAAAGGTAGTTTATGTTAGAAAATAGTGTATGCTCATAATAGGAGAGGGGTCATTTTACCCATCACTTAACACCGTTAGTGGTCTAAACTAACGGAAGGGTCAAAAAAGAATGAAAAAAATTGAATCTGGTCCTAATAGGGAAGTTCAAAATAAGAAAACGTCAAAGAAGGAAGTGGTAACTTTTTTAGGGTGGAAGTAATTATTTATTCTTAATGCTAGCACACCTAGATATGCAAGCTATAAAAATAGTGACAGCGCCCACAAGTAACTGTCACTATGAGACGCTTTCGGTGGAGGAAGGAAATCAGTAGGTGACGGTAATTAGGGAGGCATTGCAGTCTAATATTAATTTTATTGTTTATTTTCTTTTAGGAAAATACATGGATCAAATTGTTTTGCCTCTTAGAGAGCCTTATATGAAGATTCTAGAAATTTGGAGGTGGACCTAGGATCTGTTAGAAATTTAGGCATTTTACAGTATATTTTAATTCCAAATTTATTAAAAAACATGAGTAATATTGTGACATAAATTATGCTCGTGCTCATATTGATTCTGTCTAAAAACAAAAAGAACACGATAAGTAAACAGTGAAAAATCAGGTTATACCCTGGAGCAATGGTAGTCTTGTTCCCAACAGTGGACACGTTGGGCTGCTTGAAATAGTCGAACATAGTTGATGCAGGACGAACGGAAGCTGTGCAGTCCCACGAACGGCCTTCTGGAAGTAGTAGGTAGCAGATGTTCAGAGAGCACAAGCTAGCAGTCACGCAGATGGTGCACTTCCCAACGACTTGATCGCCCGTTTACCTGTGCAAGTGTCGCAGCTGGATGGAGTTTCGGAGGCCTGCTCTCGCGAGTTCTGTGTGCGCAGAAACTCGGGAAGAGAATGCAGAGCACGCAGCAGTAGCAGTGGAATGCTTGTCCCGTGTGTCTCAGGATGAGAGGAGTCCATTTTATAGGCGCACGGAGAGGAAGTGCAATGAACCAGGTTTATTGCTGAGATTAAACACCAACAATTACTAGAGTAACAGCCGCCAGTTAATTCGTCCATTACTGAAAACTGATGTACTAAACTGATTTATAGCTCTGGTAATGTCTAAAATTTATTTGTTGTTTTAATTGAAATCAATTCAATTCTTAGAAACGGCAAAACATTAACTCAGCGCAAAAATACGAGGCTCTGTACACACGCGAACGCGCTCGTCACAAATCACAAGTCACGAGAAATATACACTCTAAAACACGCGTAACTCTTGTACGTGCATGGCACGGCATGGCTCGGCACATGTGGCAGCTCCTTTTCCCCTCTTTCCAACATCTTAACCAGAGAACACTAGTCCACACATTTAAGTTGGTGGAAATCCTCCTCAACTATCTATGTGGTACTAAAAATTTAGTCCCTCTAGCATTCAAGTGGGCCTTGAAAATAAATTGTGAAATTAATGGGCTAAGCCCAAATATTCCAACAATCCCCACCAATTTTGAGGCACACGGGAAATGCTCTCAATTCCACTACTATTTTGATATAGCAGTGTTATGGTGGAGACTGTTAAGTTGAACATTCACCAAGAGCAATGGCTACACTTTGTTTACAACGGATCAAAGGACTGTGCCTTGAATTGTCAGTCTTGTGCAAACAAACTTTACCAAAACCCATTTCTGTTACTAGGCTGCTAAAAGCATCCCCGCGGTTTGGAGCGTATAAGTCATACTCCAGGCCTTTTATGAGTATCCAGAGATTACCCAAATCTCATAGACTGTGACCAGCAGTCGAACTCATATAGGTGTGATTCTTATAAGATGTCCTGTAGAACAACATCTCTGCTTAATTAAGCCACACGAATCATTTTGAGGCAAAAGCCAACCTACCTTACAGTTTGAAGAGAAATGTATTTTCAAGAAATGAGCCTTATTCAAAGGTTCTCTTCTCTCAGTCAGTCATGGCTTGTCTCACTATCCTGATTCATAGGATCTCCGATCACACAAGATATGTTTCCACCATGACATGACTCACATAATGTGTCTCAAGCCCAATTCTCTGGATGCATAGTCTATCACATTTTGTGAAAGACCCTTTGTAAACTGATCTGCCAGATTTTCAGCCGTTTGGATGTTATCCAAGGCTATAATTCTACAGTTTCTCAATTTTCTGACAGACTTAAACCACCTCTTTACATGCCTAGATGATTTCATGTTATCCTTTGAAGTGTTCACTTTGGCAATCACCGTCTGATTATCACAGTTCATTAGGAAAGCCGGCACCGGTTTTTCAACCATCGGCAAATCCATTAGGAGTTCATGCAGCCATTCATACTCAAAAGTGGCAGTATCTAATGCTGTGAGTTTTGCTTCCATTGTTGATCTAGTTAAGATGGTCTGCTTGCAAGACTTCCATGAAACAACACCACCTCCAAGCGTGAACAATATCGGCTCGTGAGTTTTAAATCATCAGCATCAGAAATCAAATTTGAATCACTAAAACCCTCTAAAACTCTCAGGTTCCCAAAATAGTGAATCCCATAGTTCGCACTACCTTTTAAGTAGCGCATTACTCTCTCAAGAGCATGCCAATGATCATCTCCTGGGTTTGAAACAAACCTACTCAATTTGCTCACAGCAAATGAGATGTCAGGCCTCGTTGCGCTAGCCAAATACATGAGGGAACCAATAATTTGAGAGTATCTCAGCTGATATCTCATTATTCTTTTGTTTTTCTTTAAAATCTTACCAGCATCATAAGGTGTAGGAGCAGGTTTACAGTCGCTATAACCAAAGCAACTTAAAACCTTTTCTGCATAATGGGATTGCAGAAGTGTAACCCCACCATCACCTTCTCTTACTAGTTTTATATTAAGAATAACATCAGCCTCTCCCAAATCCTTCATCTCAAAATTTTGAGACAAAAACTCTTTCACTTTCTTAATCACATTAAGACTTGTCCCAAATATCAGTATTCATCAACATACAAGCACAATATTACTCCTTCACTCCCACCAAAGCAATAGTACACACACTTGTCATCTTCATTCACAACAAAACCAACAGACGTGTGAGTTTTATCAAACTTCTCATGCCATTGCTTAGGTGTTGCTTGAGGCCACACAAAGATTTTAACAATTTACACACCATTCCTTCTTGACCTTCGACTACAAACCCGTCTGGCTGATCCATATAGATCTCCTCCTCAACCTCTCCATTTAGGAAAGCTGTCTTAACGTCCATCTGATGATCTAGAAGACCATAAGAGGTTGTCAAAGAAAGTAGCACTCGAATAGTGGTCAATCGGGCAACAGGTGAGTAAGTGTCAAAGAAATCTTCTCCTTTTTTAGTATAGCCTTTAGCTACAAGCCTCGCCTTGTACTGATCAATTGTACCATCAGGCCTAATCTTTTTCTTGAACACCCACTTACACTCAATGGGTTTTCACCCATAAGGCCTACTCACAAGCTCCCAAGTTCCATTAGACATAATAGAATCCATCTCATTCCTGATTGCTTCCTTCCAATAGTCAGATGAATATGCCTCTTCAATGGTTTGGAGAGTATCATCCACAAGATGCACAATGAAATCATCACTAAGGGACTTTGCAGTCCTTTGTCTCTTGCTCCTTTTAGGAGTTTCATTGTCGTCCTGCTCTGGATTTTCCACCAGTGTGTGTTCATTATGTTCTATCATATCAGTAGGTTAATCTTTTCTTTTCCCATTTTTCGAATGGTGTGATCTCTTTATTCTTTATAGGAACACGATCCAGGACATGACATGTTGTCAATATAGCCTCACCCCACCATTCCTTGGAAAGTCCTGATGTATCTAACATGGCGTTAACCAAATCAGTTAGAGTACGGTTCTTTCTTTGGGCTAACCCATTTGATTGAGGTGAATAGGGAGGTGTCCTATCATGAATTATTCCGTGTTCCTCACAAAACAATGTGAACAAATTCAAAAAGTATTCTCCAACACGATCAGACCTTACACGTTTGATCATTCTCTCAAGTTGGTTTTCTACTTCAGCTGTATAGACTTTAAAGTAATATAGTGCCTCATCTTTTAACTTCAACAAATATATGTAGCAAAATCTAAGTACAATCATCTATATGGGTCATAAATACTTTTTACCACCTCTTCTCAATTCTCCATTCATTTCGCACAAATCGGAATGAATTAGTTCTAGTGGGGCCAAATACCTCGCCTCAGCAAGCTTGTTAGGTTTGCAAGGTTGTTTTGATTCCACACAATCATGACACTTAGAGCCTTTGACTATGGTAAATTTTGGAATTAAACTCAAATTTGCCAGCCGCGCCATATAACCAAAATTAATATGACAAAGTCATGAATGCCAAATATTAGACTCATCAAAATTGACCACATTGTTCACAGTGTTATTACATTCCGCTAACAAAGAAAAGCGGAACAAGCCTTAGCTTTCCTAACCTTTACCAATACAAGTCTCATACTTGGACAGTACACATTTATTGGATTCAAAAACTAATTTAAAACCATCTCTACATAGTAGAGAGCCGCTGACTAGATTCTTTTTGATGGTTGGGACATGCTCCACTTTCTTCAAACGCACGGACTTTCTTGAAGTAAGTTTCAGATTGACCATACCAACACCAAGAACAGGCGCATGTGTATCGTTTCCCATCAGCAAGGAGCCAGTCCCTCGGACATGATAAGATGAAAACAAGGGCACATCTGCACATACATGAATATTAGCGCTCGTATCAATCCACCACTCAGGTGAATGACAAACTGAAAGAACTTGTCATACCCCATTTCTAAAATACACTATGCACCACGTATCAGTCCCTAGATCAGTAGCTAATTTGCACTAACACATCAGAATGTATATCAAAAAGCATACTTCGAATAGAGAAATATACCTGAAACTCGGCCTTTAGCGGCAACACGGTGTGGATTAAGGCATCCACAGAGGTTTAGCCAGCTCGAGGCGAAGTGGACAGTGGAAACAAGACCCAACTTCACAAGCAACTTGAGAAGCTGGACCAAAACCCAGCATGTCGTTGTCTTCTACGAATCTTCCTCTGACTAAAGCCACAGATGCAAACGGGTGAGTACATAAAGTACTCAGCAAGCCCTAACACTATGCAGAGGTATACTGATGAAAGCATGCCTGGTTGTAGCAAGAATAATGCACAGAGGTTCCTTTGCAAAAATCCATTTTCAGCAGGGTTCACTAGAGAAGGTTGATAAACCAGGAGATGAAAACATTTGTTTGTCATATTTTAATAGGTAGACCTGGGGGAGAATAAACCTTTCTCACCAGTTCCTAAGTTTTAACTGGAAGGGCCTCCAATACCCGATCCAGACACTTTCTAATACACGGGCAACTACACCCACTCACACCATCAAGGGAATATATGAAACTAATCATTGTGAGCCCAGACAATAGTGTGTCATAACCAGTGACAACGGACTTCTCGAAAAGATTTTACGCTATGTAGAGGTTGTACACTTTACTCACAGGCTACACTCTCTTTTAGGAGAGAGAAACGTAACGCTAGTCCCACCTTATCCGTCTACCCCCATATGCCCACCTCGGAAAAATCACCAAGGGCTAAAACCCAAGTACTTCACTTTCCTTTGAGTTCTCAGGTACTTCATTTTCCTCTGCTGACTCAGATACACTGACCTGAGTTACTTCTTTTTCCTCTGAGTCAGACTCTCTTGGGTACGTACATCCCCGAGTGTCCACCCTTGGTGCCCGATGCCCTATGAGCCGCCTAGTGTAGCATACGGTAGATGTCAATAAGTAGGGTAAGTCCTGCTCAGACGGGTTCTATGGTTGTACGAAATCACTATGTTGAGGTTCGATGAACCGGTCTTTATGCGGTCAGGGCGAGCGCTTGTTCACGGCAGGTGGACCAGACCGAAGTTTTTCACACGGCACCAAATCGCCACATAAAAGCCTCACCCGCAAACCAAAAAAATCACCCACCTTCAATTAACACATGTTGCTCTATCACCCACCCATTGATTTTACTCACACCACCAAGCACACATTTACACATTTTATGAAATACTGGTGTATGGTGTGGTGATGCGTGGCATCACAATGGAGTCGTGAGCAAACTATTATCAAGGCAACTTTTCGGTCATTAAAAGTATTTAATGACGGATTTTCTATTGGTAACAAGGAGGTGTCATCAACAAGGTGGTATTTAATATTAATGAGAGCAAGTAACTGACATTAATATAAATACCTAATAAGCAGGATCAATACTTCACAACTTTTAAATTCACAGAAAACACATGCAAGCATTCAGGCCATATAGGTGCGAAATAAATCAAGGTGGTTAGAGCTTGCCTGCAAATCCTTAATCATTGGAGTTGAAATCTTCGGGCTTCTCTTTGTGAGTCAGTCCTTCTGACTCCTCTTGGAATCCGGCTCTTGCTCAATCTCAACGTTGTTTACATGGTAGAAAACGCCTAAATTAAATAGCGTAAAAGAAATAAAGCTCGAGAAGAATCGATAAGATCCAATTAACTTCAAATGATAGCCGAATAAATTCCGCGAGGAAAACTAAGGATAGAGTCATGCATGCGGGACTATCTTAATGCAATGCTTGTTATTCTATGTGTATCTTAGTGTTATTTATTATGGGTTAGTTATTTGAACAAGTATTTATTTAGCTACTTTATTTTATTGCTTATGTGGTCACATGGGTCGTTAAGTGTGACTATATATGATAAATATTATACTAGAGACTTCATACTAGTACGAGCTAGTATTATGGTTTGTTTAATATAATACTAAGCGCGTGACGCGTCATTCTATGCATAATCACTACGTAGAAAAATTTATTAAGGATTAGTGATTAATTAATTATTAAGTTTATTTTAGACAATGCCTATGTGACTACTTTATTAAATCCTGTGAGTGTATGCATTATAAAGTATCTAGCGCACTAATTTGTTTTTGTGACCATGTGGCAATACAATGTATGTACTACGAGCAGACGTGTCATTTTATGCATTACCTCATCTTATCGATGTCTATTAGAGAAAAGTGATTAGTTACTTAGCTTATTTAAGCTAGGTTATGCGAGGCGATAGTAAGCTATGTGTATGCATGTACTATCTAGTGCCTAACGTATTATTACACTAACGTGAATAAATATATACCTATATGTATATGCACTAAAAATGTGACTTAAGCATATGACATGTCATCTCATGCATCATTTTATGTATAATACTATTTACTATCATTTACTAGTGACTAGCTACTAATTAGTATCGTATGTTAGTGATTAATTACTAGCTTTATTTTAGATATTTTTATTAGTTTATATTAATTAAATGAATACACAGTAGACTAGAGATTAATTACTTAATCTCCCTAATATGTAGTTATATTCCAGCTATTATTGCCTAATTAATTGAATCTTAGTTTTATATCTGTATTGCTAAAGTATCTTGTGGCACATGCAATAAAGTAATGCGAAGTGAGATGCACGCTATATGAAATATACTAATTAAATGCAAAAGATAATAGTAACAACCTCAATAAACAAATAAAGGACTAAGAATGATTAAATAAATAAACTCCAATAAAAACTTGAAAACTGAAAAGGAGGGTAACAGGAACAGGTGATACTGGGCTTGATTTTAGTGGAGTGGCTGTGGGATTTTTTATGATGCAACGATTGGCCCTGGATTTATCAAGTGTCAAAGAAGTGTTTATCTGGGGCTATAAGTCTATAAATCAAACTTAAAGAATTATGAGGGGTTTTAGGTTTTGAAACTAATTTCATAAAATAGCTCACGTCGAGACGATCGCGGGAGCACAAGAATCACTGGAATCGAGATTACGGGTGAAAAGATATGGTATTTACAAGGTGTAGGGGGCTATAGGGACCTATTTGTAATTATTAGAATGTGTCTAGGGGCTTTTCTATAATTTACAAGAAGTTGTTAGGGACCTATATGTAATTATACAAAAGTTTAAGGTCCTAGGTGTAAATATTTAGGACTAAATTGTAATTAAAGAAAAGGTCAAGGGTGTATATGTAAAATTACTAGGCTTAAAATATAATTTTACAGAGCAGCAGGGGCTTAGGTGCAAAGTGGTATTTTTTGGAATTTTATGGAATTATTTTTGTACTGGAAAAAGGCTTAGGAATATATATTCGGGTTTACTAAGCCGGATGTACCCAGTGTTTCACTCTATTAGTCTGACAGGTGGGGCCGAGGGGTGTTTCTTTTATTTTTATTTATAAAATTGTGCTGGTTCATTTTTGGCCGTTGATTCAGTAGTGTGCGGTTAGGATTCTGAAGGGGACGTGACCTAATCTCAGCTGTTGGATGTGGAGTGGATGGCTAGGATCTGTTGTGTGACGTGGACACTAAGTGGCCGTCGGATTTCTATGGAACGGCTTGGATTTAAAATAATTCAAAGTGAGCGACATCTAATCTCGGGCGTTGATTTTGGAACGAGTGGCTGGGATCTAATTGGCCGAAGTTAGGGGGCTTGATCTAATCGTGAGCGCCCGTGGCCCATCGAACGGCCAGCAGTGACTGATGGCCTGCGCGGCGGCCGGCCGCGCGACAGACACAGCGGTGCCATGGCCGGAATCGGCCGGAGAACGACTAGGGCTCACCGCGGTGCCCCAAACTCGACGGGGAGAGGTTCAAGAGGGAGAGGAGCCCACCGCGGTTCGCCTGAGGGGGTTCTCGTCATCGGGTTGTGGCCGGACTTGGCTGGCGGCGGGGAGAGACGACGCGCGGAGACGAGCGCGCGGTGCCGGACGTCGACGATGGCCGGAGTCACCTGGCGCGGCCAAGGGTTGAAGGGGTGAGTCCTCGGGATGGTGTAGGCGTAGAGAGGAGGGAGGAAGGTTCACAGGAGAGGGCGAATCGCTGCGGCGGCCGAGGCAGCGCGGAATTAGAGAAAAAGCAAAATTCGCCTTGGTAAGCCGGGCTTGGGAGCAATGAGTGGGGAGAGGAGCTTCGGGGAGACCTCGGGCGTCTATTTGTAGCCGGGGAGAGACGGTATGGGCGGAGGTGTGGCTGGTGGCGACTTGAATGCCGGCGGTATGGGCGGAGGTTTGGGCGCAGCTTAAATTCGTCGCGTTCCGCCCAGGTCGTGGCGCGGCACTGTGCACATGTCGAGCTGACAGGTGCGAGGGGACGGCAACGACGCTGTGCGCACGTCGGGGTGACGCGGGCGCGAGGGGACGGCGGTGGCGCGCGACCTTTGACCGGTGAGGAGAGAGAGAGAACAGAGAGGAGGTGGGGCCAAGAAGTAAAGGTGGGGGCGAGTGCTAGCGGCATGGCTACAGTGCAGTTCACGCGCGCCGGGCGGTTGGTCGCCGGCCGGTTGGCGGAGAGGCGTGGCGAGCGGCGCGTGCTCTGGCTGGCTGCGCTGCCAGGAGGTGGAAGACAGGGGCGTGCTGGGGTGGGCCGACTGGACCGCGTGAGAAAGAGAGGGAGTTGGGCCTGCTCGGGTGGGAAGAAAGGCTGCTGGGCCGTGTGGCTGGGCCGGCAGGGAAAAGGAGGGGAGAAGAATCGGCCGAGTGAAAGAATTGGATTCAAATATTCTTAGGATTTTTATTGATTGTGTTTGGGTTTGAATGGAATTCAAATTTCCAAATAAATTTCAGATGAGCTTGGTCAAATAAAATTCAGTAAAAAGGAGGAGAAAAATTCAAGAACTTGGTCTCACTCAAATTTTAGTATTTTTAGAAAATTTCAAATTAATAGAGATTTCAATTTACATGAAATTTTACTTTTGAATAAAAGGGGAGAGAAAAGAAAATATTGTTAGCGTTTTTGTGAGTAGATTTCAAGTTTCGAATTTCAAATTTTTGGGCTACAAAATTTTTGGATATCACAGAACTATAGGTAAAATATTACCGTACCTCGACGTTCCTGCAGTTTCGCTAACAACCATATTTGCTGATTTGTTATTGCCCTTCCACTTGCGGTTCTCACATTCGCCGGCAAAGTGGCTAGATTCAACGCAAACAAAGCAATTTTCCTTGTTCTTCTTCTTCTTTTCTTAAAAGTGGTAGTCTGCTTAGGCTTTGCAGGGTTCTTTGCTTCTTTTTCTTTTTCTTGTTTTGGGACTTATTCAAGTTGTTCTTCTAGACCACATTGACACTAGAAGTCTCAACAACTCCTTTCTTGCGAGTGTATTTTGCTCTCGCTTTCTCCTCAACATCCAAAGAGGCAATAAGATCAGCGACGCTGAATTGTTGTCTCTTATGTTTTAAAGAAGTAGCAAAATCCAGCCAAGTAGGTGGTAGCTTAACAATAATACCTCTGGCCACAAACTTGTTAGGTAACTCACACTTGAAATATTTGAGTTCTTTCGCCGGTGACTGAAGTTCATGAGCTTGTTCCACTATACAATGGTCATCGATTATCTTATGGTCAAAGAACTGCTCTTACCATCAGAAACACCGTATTTGACCTCAAGCACATCCCATAATTCCTTACCAAACTTCGCGGTGAGATAGAAATCAGCTGCAAAGGATACTACTTGATCTGCCTCGTCTTTGCCGGCATCTATTTTCAAATAAACATTTTCGTAGCGCTTCTTTTAAAAGGTACGAACTGGAATCAGCTGCAAAGGATACTACTTGATCTGCCTCGTCAACTGCCAGAAATTCGGCACGAGCACGGACTGTTACACGTTTTAGAACTGTTTAAAGCATCCTACTCGTAGTTTAGCGCTCTACCTGAAATCTGCACATGCCCACTCGCCGCTGCCATATGTAGGAGGAAGTTGCCTGCGGCGCACGTGGGACAAAGGAAGCTCACGGGCCATCACCGCTGATCTCATCTCGCTCTCGAATCTGGAACCGCGACTGGTACGCGTTCCAATCAGGCGGAAGCAAGCGCCTGCAGCGCGCGCAGCTCAGCGACTCGCTAGAACGTCAAACCGAGTTCCAGATTGGTAGTACTACAAATCCCACCTCCCTCCGGACCCTCGCCTCGAATTTCATCGTTCGAGGTGGATCAGGATCGTCGGCGGTCATGGGCGCAGCAGCCGCGTTAGCAGTCGCTACGCTGACCGTTGATTGCCATTGAATGAATCCTATGTCTATCATTGCACGCTCGCTCGTGAACGGCTAGACTCCGTTCCTGTATCATTTCAGCGCAACGATACAACAATCGAGAATGTCATTCGAAGAACAAAAGATGGTAGTACTCCTTCAGTTTACTTTGCAATTACTAAATCTCCATTTTTTATAGCATACCTAGTTAATATCAACAATTTGAGTAAAGGTATATATGACTTTACCCTATATTGTCCACAGTCTCTTATGTTGTTCTTAGAAGTATTATTCCTCTTATTTAGAATATGTTTGGTTGTAGGGATGAATAGAGAAGGAACGATGTCATCAATAGATATCACTTTTTCTGTTGTTGTTTATTTCAGTATCAAAGAGTAACAAGGATAGGTCTCTTAGAAACATTCCCTCGAAATGCTTTATGACTCTATCCCACGAATATGGTGGGAGAAAGTCATCCACGTTTACTAATTAAGATCACTAGTAAAAGAGCAGGATATTTAGTACACATTACTTCTCCATTTCTATCTCTCCTCGTTTTCAGTATATACGAACTCTTTCACACTTAAATTCTCATGCCCAAGCTCAAAGTGAGATATAAATTGGGACGGAGGGAGTTAATTATTTTAATAACTAGTATATATTACAGTGTAATTAGAATTATTTTGATTATTTCAGCATATACTCTCTCTTTGTTTTAAATTTTTGACACTATTGACTTCAAACATTATTTTGACTATTCATCTTACTAAAAACATGATAAATATCATTTGTATTTCCTTAATGATATTTTAAACACGACTAATAAGTTTACACATTTAAATTTTTTTTAATAAAATGAATGGTTAAAGATGATATTATAAGTCAAAGGTGTCAATATTTTAAAACCGAAGTAAGCATTAATTAGTGGATGGATTCGTGAATCCATTCTGCAATATTATTGATTTATTTTAGCTATTATAATATAATAATTAAGTTGTATATAACTAGATAATGATTCTTGTACCTCTATCCTCATCTGTCAAAAAAGAAAATGACATCATTCATCTCATCAATTATACAGATATATTGTGTGATCAACTCGTTGACTCAGAACCAAACTACAAAAATAGATGGATTTTTTCCTCGTGTTATATGAGTATTTTTTATATACTATTCATCATCTTTTGACATACCAAATTTTCCGATTTTCCTTCACCATTTCGTTACTCTCTGTTGACTTTAAATTGATATTCTTGCTCTACGGATAGGAATAAGAGAAATAAAAAAGTATGGCATAAAAACGAGCAGAGGGATATAGATGTATTTTAGAAGCCATAGCGTCCTTTCCTGCTTGAGTAATAACCGGCATTGGCTTGAATGAATTATTTGAAATAGCGTGTGTAATATGGGCCGAGCTTTTAACATTTTAAAACGTAGAAGTGGGAAAAAAAACTCCACAAATAGGGTCTCAGCTTAAGCACCGAGAGGGCACGCTAGTGACGCCCTTTCTGTAATGCATGTATGATTTGAAATACCCTTGCTCAGAGATGGATGCAGGATGCAACGATGACCGGTGCTAATCTCTTATTAAGCATCTTAATAAGCATATTACTATATAATTTGTAGGGTTTACCCTTAAGATAAGTATGGTATTTAAGAATAAAGGGTGCTATAACGGTGCAGCACACCTCTGGATCCGCCCCTGCCCCTGCTTGCCTGCCGCACAAGTTCAGACGTTTTCCTTCTAGCTCTGCTTTACACGAACTTTTTATGGGAACCAAAGCGTATGAAACTCTGATGAACCAAGAAAAGAGAAATAGTACTTGTTCAGGAATTACTTAAGTGCTCACACCAGAACTTGTAAATAACTAAGATGTATATAGAAATGGAATTGCATATCAGGATGCAAAATATCAAACAAATCAACCAACCACGTACATACCAGGTCATGACCCTAGCCAGTGCAGAATGCAGTCTAGTAATATGTTACACTAGACGGGCGTGCGCATAGCCTACGTCGACCTTCACAAAGTCCTGAGGACCATGGGAAGTCCATGCCTGGGTCACAGCGTGAGCACGTCCATTGGTGCGTGCACGTACTTTGGGGGAAGCTCCAGCGTGAACATCTGTAGCATCATGGCGACCACCGCCTTGGCCTCAACCATCGCGAAGTTCTGACCGATGCAGGACCTTGGCCCACTCGAGAAGGAAAGCAGCGCGTTTGGGTGCTTGGCTGTTTTTGTAACCCCGTTCTCGAACCTTTCTGGCCTGAACTCACCGGCGTTGTTGCCCCAGACCTCCTTGTCGCGGTGGATGGTCGCAATTGGAATCGTCAGTATCGTGCCAAGCCGCCGATGTCGAGGTCAGAGCTCGACTTCCTGTTTATCTGCGACACGGGGGCATAGAGCCGCAGCGTCTCGAGGAGAAACATGTTGACCAACTTGAGCTTGTTGAGCATGTCGCCGGTGGGGACCTCGTCGCCGCACTCACGCCGCACCTCCTCTCTGAGCTTCTCCTGCCACTCCGGGTGCGTGCTCAGCAGAAACGAGGCCCACGTGAGGAGGTGCGAGGTGGTGTCGTGCCCCGCGAAAAAGAAGGTCTTGCACTCGTCGATGATCTCGTCCATGCTCAGGACCGGGCTCTCGCCGTGTTCCGGGGCGCACGCCTCCAGCATCAAGCCCAGCAGGTCGTTCCCGTACCCGTTGGCGTCCTTGTTGGCGAGCCGGTTCTTGATGATGTTCATGAGCATGCCTCTAACCTTCTTGTCGAGCGTCCATGTCTTGAGGTTCTTCTCGGTTGGAAGGTACCTGAACCCGGGGATCTGGACATCGAAGATGGTGGAGAATGCGAGGAATTACAGCTCCCTCTGCGCCAAGAAAACCTTTTTCCCCTCTACGTAGCTGCTCCCGAATGCGGTGTGGGAGATCACGTCGGCGGTGAGCTCCTCGAAGCGGGCACCCAGGTCGACCTCCACTTCGCCGCCCTTTTTCAGCTGCGCCTCCCACTCGGACATCATGGACCGAGCGCAGTCAGACATAGTGACGGTCATCATCTGCCATGTACACCACCAACGTTTCCACAATTAGATGTCTTTAATTTGATAGTTCCATAAGTAGCAACTAGCAACGATGTGACCACTATATCAACGAACACAAGTAGCAACACGCTCGCGAGTGGACGTACCTTGATCTTGTCCGTGTTGAAGGCCGGGTGCACGACCTTGCGGTGGCGCTTCCACTCGTCGCCGTCGGTGAGGACGAGGCCTTTGCCGAGGAGGCGGGCGATGTGCGGGTTCATCAGGTTCTTTGGGTACAGCCCCGTGCGGTCGGCGAGCACCTGCTTCACCACGTTCGCGTCGGCGACGCACACGTTCGGCCTCGCCCCGGTCCAATACACGAACGTCCGCCCTGCACACAGTACAGAAGCAAAAGCATTGAGCCCACTGCAAAAAAAAAAAAAAAAAAAAGAGCAGAGCGCCACTACAAACAAAGCGATCAATGGGACCTTGTATCTTAGCAAGAGGCACGTTACCATAGAGTTGGATCCACTTGCGGAAGTGCGGCTGAACCACGGGGATGAAGTCGTGGTCGCCGACGTCCAGCGCGGTGCCGGCTGCTTCGGCGCGGAGCCGCTTGATATCGCTGAGGTTCCCGACGAAGAACCTGTACCCCGGCCCGCTCACGCCCTGCGCTCGGAGCCTCTTCCAGATAAACCAGCGCGCTGAACGCCCACGA
>BCLF01000070.1:606450-643478 GCA_001602275.1 Zoysia japonica | reverse complement strand
AAAAAAAAAAAAGAGCAGAGCGCCACTACAAACAAAGCGATCAATGGGACCTTGTATCTTAGCAAGAGGCACGTTACCATAGAGTTGGATCCACTTGCGGAAGTGCGGCTGAACCACGGGGATGAAGTCGTGGTCGCCGACGTCCAGCGCGGTGCCGGCTGCTTCGGCGCGGAGCCGCTTGATATCGCTGAGGTTCCCGACGAAGAACCTGTACCCCGGCCCGCTCACGCCCTGCGCTCGGAGCCTCTTCCAGATAAACCAGCGCGCTGAACGCCCACGACGCCAGCAGCGCCGCGACGGCCGCGGCTGCCAGCCAAGCCAGACCACCCATGGTCACTGGATCTCCGGCGACTCAAGTCTGCTCTACTGATCTGTAAGGGCGAGAAAGAAATCTCCTCAGCACTTGACCGCTTGCTTTCTACTAGCTTGGTTGACATTTCACACTGGTTCTGATTCGAGACTCGATTGGTGTTCGTTTGTGTTGAATGGTGAGACTCGAGCCGGGATGGGGGTGTTATTTATACCACCGCTTTCTATTGCGCCGCGAGCTGCGGGCGCAGGTGCTTGGCGGGCACGCGGGTTGTCGCGTTGAGAGGGACTGGGAGAGGTGAGATCAGTGACGATGCATATGAGCTTCGTCTCGACGTGGACCAACGTCTTCTGGTGGGAACCCGCCGTTACATCCCCATCAACAAGGACTGCCGCACTGCCATTATGGCAAGCTTCTGGAAGAACTAGCAGTTAAGAGTGCTCGCCAACATCCTACGCTGGACTACCTAGATTAAGTTGTACGGAGTATTGGATTCCGATTGCAGCGCATAATTTTGTGATTTCGTAAGGACTGTATGTTACATGAGTGTTTTTGTGGGATTCTAACGCTTAAATTTACTATATTT
Source organism: Zoysia japonica (assembly GCA_001602275.1). Lineage (NCBI taxonomy): Eukaryota > Viridiplantae > Streptophyta > Magnoliopsida > Poales > Poaceae > Zoysia > Zoysia japonica. The sequence goes on along the minus strand of BCLF01000070.1, from coordinate 642,582 downwards.
TGTAGCCAGGTTGGTTTCCGTTGACCAGGTGCCACCGAACCGTATTTAACTGGGAGAAAGGACCGCACGTAAAACAAACTCCAACGTGACTTCCGCCAGTACCGTAAAATAGAATCCAGAAAAGAAAGGGTACTGGACCCAATCCGCGCAAGACTTCAGCGATTTTCCTTATCACCGTAACTTGCGCCGCCATGAGTTTTTTTAATTACGAATTAAATTTTCAGAATATAGATCGTTTTAGTCTCGCCAATCGTAGTGGCGCGACTTTTAAAGGAGCCGCGTCACGTGGACCGGCGCAACTCGGGCCATGTCAGCCGCGGAATCCCCGCTGGACGCCATGCGAGTCGCGCCCATCTGTTTGGCGTGACTCGTGTGGATAACAGTCAGCCACGAGCCCCGCGGCTTCTTCCTCCTCACTTTCTTCTTCCTCACGCACACCCGCACTCCTCTTTCTCTCTTCGTCTCCGTGACTTCACCTCCAAATGTGGCCCGGATCAAGCCTCTCTCTTTCTCAAACTTCGAGAAAAAGTCGAGTGAAGGTACCTCTTTCATTTCCACCGCGTATATTTATTTTTCACGAATGTTTTGTTTGGGTTTGGAGTAGTTAGGGTTTAGTAGAATATACGTAATTTTTGTTACAAGTAGAACTTTTTTTGGGTATTATTGGTATTAAGATGTGTCATTTTGAATCATTTGTTTAGGGTAAGTGGGATCATTTGTATCCGAAGGAGTCGAAGAAAGATTACAGTTCACCGATGTCGGCGGATGGTGAAGTGGCTCCACCGCTTTCTGTTCCGAGGTATGAATGTAATTCCATTGCCGAGGTGATTCAGTCCAGACATCTAACAACGGCAGCACGTGCATATTATACGTGCCCTAACAAAGGCTATGTAAAATTATTGTCTTCATTACCGAAGGATTACATAAAATAATAAAGAAATACATATGATTAACATAGATTTTACAAGGTCATTGGAGTAGTTGCAAATTCTTCCAATGGATTGATGGTCCAGAGATGGTTGATGAGAGAATTCTACTATTTTCACATGACCCATACGAGACGGTCTTTTGAGCTATGGTTACCTCCACCACCAAATCCTCCTCCTATGACGGATGAGGAGAGGGCGGAAGCATCAAGAAGACGTATTCGCAATCCGCCATTGTGCAATTGTGGTTGTCAGGCCGAGCTAGAAAGGCCGTCTGCTGGTTTAACATACACTCCATTTTTTCGTTGTCCTAAGAAGTTCATTGTTAGTAAAGTTAGATGTGAAGTAATTTTTGTGGTAATTCGTGACATTGTTTAATATTAACAAGTATCATGTCGTCATGCAGGATTGTGGGCGAATGCGTGACTTTCAGGAGTGGATATATGGTCTAAAATCTCACTATCCAGAACATGAAGATTGGTCATATTTGGGTAACAATTTACACTTGCCATGCAATGAGATGCCTGAGGTTTTGTGTGACTTCCAAGGAGTGGTTCCGTTGGAGCTGGCATATGGATGGTACTATGGCAACACAGTAGATGATGATGATGTATGGGTAATATACTGATTTTGTGATATTTGTTTGCATTCTTCATGCTCATTTTCACTTCAGTAGGATGTCAAATACAACTTGTACTTTATTATGCAGCATACTCAGAGGTGCAATTGGGAGGAATGGAGGGATCAAGACAAATTTTACGCGCAGCTGAAATTGTATAATCCTAAACAAAGGGAGGAGGTTTTGAGAAGCAGAAGAAAAGAGATCCGGTATGAACATTTGACATGTCCCCCAAGATGGATCATTGAAACAATCAAGAGAGAGTTTGGACTTGATAAAAAGAAGGATAAGCATGATGCCTATGAGATTGCATTGAAGTATTAGAGAGAGAATCGAGAGAAGTATCCTCCTATGGAGGCATGGAATCATTTGTCCCCGCCATGGCATACAACATTTGCTATGGCTTTAGAGTGTATGTCATGGTGTAAAGAAATGATGGAGAAGCTAGCTGATCTAGTGTACCAAGAGGACTGTCGTCAAAAGGAGCTAGAAGCTTAAAGGGTTAGAGAAAAAGGTTACTATGAGGCAAGACTGAAGGACCCACATTTCTGAGAATCATATTTTGCTAGGTTGGAGCAGAGCAAAAAGAGAAGGCTAGAGGAAGAAGAAGAGGCAAGAGTGCAGGAAGAAGAGGAGACAGGAAGAAGAGGAGAGAAACAAGAAGTTGCAATTTGATGTGGATATGATAAAAGAAATAGTGACCCACCTTGACAAAGGCAAAAGTATAATGAACCCACGTGACGATGAAAATGACTAATTATCCTTTGTTTGTTTTAGTTAATGTTAACAATGATCTATGATCTTATTTTTATTGTTGTTGTTAGCGCGATGGACATGTAGTACTTATTATTGTGGTTCTTTCTATGTCTTGTTCTGATGATGTAGTACTAGTAGCATATGAACAATGTTACTAATTTGATGTTGTGCTATTACCATGTAACGTACACTATGTTACGCTTGTAATCACATACCTATGTTGATGTGACATGTCGTATCTATCAATGTGACCTTTCATACTGATCTCTGCAGCAGCTCAGGAATCTAATGCGAATGGAATCAATGCGACTTGTAACAGAGACGTCAGTGTCACAGAGCATCAATATTGCTCTTCTGCTAAAGTTGGAGCATCCCATGCAAGGTGCAGAATCCCGCAGACATAGACTTGATCCATGGACCCTTGCTTTTGTGCCTATAAAACGGAGTTCGCGTGAACAATTCTCATATCACAGATCAGACTGGCATCCAACGCAAATCTGAGGCTAGAAATCCCACCATAGGAAGATCGTCTATTCTGTGAATGTGGAGAGCGAGCTAAACTTTCCATATACCATGGTCGTAGGTATTTTCATTGTCCAGAATTAGAACATTATTGTCAGGTAACGATAGTAGCTCATTCAACTACTTACATTTATGCATTCATATGATTATAATTTGTTATGTTACTAAAGTTGAACTGTTTGTATTTTGTATATACAAGCCATGTGACTTTAAAGAATGGTTAGACAACACTCCTGCGCCAAACAATGTTCTATGTATCACTGAAATAGAAAGTGATGCTGACTACAATACGTGTATGGAAGAGTATGAGAGGATGCAACGCACGCTATTTGATACCCAACTACAACTACCTGAAAGAGAGATAGGACTCAAGATGGGACATGTTGAACTAGTTAGACGTCGATGTGCCCGTATAAGAAGATAGTATTCTGGCACTGATTAGAAGGAAACGTAGTTTATCAATGCTATCATGTATTCCGTAGTATATGTATGCTATGTATTGCCATGTATCTTTCTTTGTCGTTTATGAATATTGTAAACTACTAGACTTGCATGAAAAGTCCACGTACAAATGCACGCATGCGTAAATAGTGCAGATTCGCTGTGTAAACAGTGAAGATTTCTGCGTCACTTTATTTGATGTGACTACACGTCCTTCGCGAATCAATGTAGTTCCAACTACAGACCATGACGGCTATAAAACCCACCCATTCTACACTCCACCCAGATTCAACAATAAGCAACCACTGGTAGTAGTAGTCATGGGAGGAGAGCCGCTGTTAAGCCACCACTTGTGAGATACGATGAGAGTTCTGGTCCATCTTGGTACGACCAACATATTCCCGAGTTTCCGATTCAAACATGGCGAGATTTTGGTATGGGAAATCCACTACGTCCATAAGACAGTCGTAAGGAAGAATGACCTAAGTGCACACATGGGCTGAAATGCGTCGTACAAATGAAGGTGGAAGGTGATGGATCTAGTCGTCGCTTCTTTCGGTGCCCTAAGGGAGAGGTTTGTATGCCGTTACATATTTTGTTTCATTGTCATTGCTTATGTTACAAGTAGTTCGTAATATTCAGTTCATTATTTAGTGGTACTACGATGAAGAAAACTGTTGCTGGAGTTGCTGGATTGACCCAGCTCCTGTTCCTGCGACCGAAGCATACATCAAGTTCCTTGAAAAATGGATTAAGCATTTGTACGAGGACTTACGTGACTTGAAAAGACGTGTTGGTGATCCCTACCACATTATAAGCATCATTGATGATGATCCTACGATGTGCGATGATCCGTTTTGCAAGTGCCCCCACCACAAGTCTGGACCTGTAAATTCACTAGTGCCACCGCCAACAAACTATGCGCAGGGCATGTACTATGCGTGTGGATCGTTTTCTCAGTTTTAGCCACACCATCATTATTGTGGGATGTAATCCTATGTGTATGACTGTTCTATGTCATCGCTATCTTAGTTTATAATTCCATTGCATATGACTGTACCCTGGCTGTGTCCTGTCGTATGTAATCTTATGTGTATGACGCTTCCGTTGTAGTATGTAATCCTATGTGTATGATTATAATGTTTCAATGTTTCAATGTTGAAAAAAAACCAAGATATGGACACAATATTTAACTAGTCGCGCCAGGGGCGTGACGAGAGAGGGCCTGCATTTTTTGGCCCAGAATACTCGCGCCACCTTGCCTGGCGCGACTACTCGGGCTAGTCGCGCCAGGCTGTCTGGCGCGACTAGTCGCGCCACAGGCTCGCCGATTCCTGTGAGTTCCGGGGATTTTTTGGTTGGGCCAGTCGCGCCACGGGCTCGCCGATTCCAGTGAGTTTCGGGGAATTTTTGGCCGGCCCAGTCGCGCCAGACAACCTCGCGACTAGTCGCGCCACTTGCTCGCCGATTCCAGGGAGCGCCAAGGGGAACCAATGGGAACTGACTTAGGATGTCTTGTGGTCTCTTGCATCTTGGACTGCATCGGGGGTCCTCATTCCAATAAGATCCTCCGCTTGATCACGCCACCCCTGCGGTTGCACCAAACCACACATTTCTGCTCTGTCAATGGGTAGCTCAAGTATCATAGCAACATCCATCAAAGTGATGGTGAGCTCCCCACATGGCAAGTGGAAGGTATGGGTCTCCGGGAGCCATCAATCTACCAGTGCAGTCAGTGCAGAGACGTCCATCATCGGTAACCCCGCATTGACGATACGAGCAAGTAGCAGAAAACCAGCTCGTCGTATGAACGACGCATACCTTCCGTCCCATGCTAGCGGACTGTGGGTGCAGGCATGAAGCGGCGTAGAAACTGCAATTTTAAAGCAAATCAAATGTGAGCAATGGTCACCATGTTTACGAAGTAAAAAAGAGTGATGAGATTTGAAAATAAGCTTACACGTCGTTCATTCACCAGGAGGTGGGCTCGATGCGTCCTGTCGTAGTTCGTGTCAAGGAGCAGGAAGACCGGGTGGGGTGCCATGTGCCTGCAATATGAAATAGTTAGTTATTACAAACAAAAAATATTACGTGAAGAGAAACATGAAACCATGCAATGCATTTTTATACCTGTGAGGAACTACTCCCCACTGTTGTATTCCGTCGGCTTTTACTACGACGTTTCGGTTTGTTCTTAGGACCTAACTTATGCCTCTCCATTCGATGGCCCTCTTTATGGCATATAGAACAACATTGCTGTACAGGGTCCTCGTTAAAATCGCCGTAACCGTAAGCATCAAAGCCATAACCTTTTTCCATATCATCCATTTAATTTCGTAGTCGCTTTTTCTTTCGTCTACCCTTTTTGTTCTTACATAAGAAAGCATCTGGAATGTAGTCAAGACCAGTGTACTCCGGCCATCTAGTCTTTTCAAGACATGGTTCAAAGGGGGATTCCCATGTTTTAAAGCATGCTTGCTTCGAGTAGAATGGACTCAAATATGTACTACATTCACTGTCCACACCTCTACCTCGACATGCTGTGATAACATGTGAGCCTCGGACATAGAACAATTGAGGTGTCTTACATGTGCATGTAACATTGTCTCCTATCTCCACCCTAAATACACGACCTTCGGATCTTTCACCACCAATGTTTGTGTGAGAAACAGATCAAACTTCGTACATGAATTGCCTTGGGTTGAAAAGACGAGCTTCTTGGTTAGTTGAGATAAGCCCTTGAGTATCTAAGTGTTTAATTATGGGGGCTCCCCAATTATCTCCTGCTTCAATGCCCCATCGTGCCTTCGACCACCAGTTCACAAAATAAAAATTGCACTTCTGGAAAGTGAATTCTATAATAGCGGAAACTGGCAATCCTTGGATCCCTTTTAGAACATTGTTGAACACTTCAGACACATTCGTTGTCATTGAGCCATATCTAGATCCTCCATCATCATAAGCTAGAGCCCATTTATGTTTTTCTACCATTTGTTGATCTAACCATTCTTTTGCACCGTCATTTAAAAGATTGCGGCACTCTTCGAACCGTTTGTCAAATTGTCTCTCCTCCATAGCCATGCAAACTCTCTTGAGAGATTTGATAACCTTTTTGCTTTTTTGACTTTTCCAGATGTTCGCAACAAAGTGACGCATGCACCACCTATGAACCAGTGCAGGGTATCTGTGGAGTTCCTCTGAGGCTGCATTAAGCAGACCTTTATGCCTATCTGCAATCATGCATATCTGCCTATTTGACCTTATGACATGGAGTCTTGTGTGTCTAACAAACCATGACCAACTCAAGTTGTTCTCACTCTCCGTGATGGCAAATGCTAAAGGAATCAGTTGATCTTTGACATCAATGCCAACTGCTACCATTAATGTCCCCTTGTATTTACCGGTCAAAAAAGTGGCATCCACACTAATCACTGGCCGACAATTACTAAAAGCCTCAAAACACTGAGAGAAGCACCAAAACACACGGCGGAGCACAGGTTTCATCATTCCCTCACCATCGGTACCTAGCATTCCTTGGGTATCTATGAAATATTTTGTTCTAGGATTATAATAAGCAATTGCACTCAAAATTTTAAGTACAGTATTATAAGACTCTTTCCAATCTCCCCAAAGTTCGGCCATAGCAAACTATTTCGCCCTGCATGTCTTGCCATACTTTACACGGTAACCGGTGAAACCATGTATAGCCTCAATAAGAGATGCAACAATGATGTTGTAGTCAGCCCATAACATTGGAACAATGCAAAGTCCAAGGTACCTCGCCGTGCCTTGTGAATGCACTTGCTTAATATGAGCTGTACCGTATGTGTGAGGTTGTCTCACATTGGTCACTTTCCAACGTTCACCATGCTTCTTTCGTATACGGGCCCAAACACTCCAAGTACAAGTTGCATGCTGACACTTGATTGTGTACCTCTCTTTCTTTTTTGAGTTACACACATAGTAAGGTCTATGGTGCTGCACTGCATAGTCCTCGAATAAATATTTGAGATCTTTGAGAGTCTCAAAAGTCATAACCTTATTGATGAAAGGGTTCTGAGTATCACTAGGTTGATCCCGTAACCTAAAGCCATTGTCGGTTATAGCATCCTCCGTCTATTAAGGTCGGCATGCATTAGGCTATCAAGGTCGGCATGCATTAGGCCCTTAGGTAACCTTACATTCATATCTTCCAATGCGTACAACTCATCTTCACTATATATTCTACTTCAATTTATTTCAACATCACCACCTATGCTCTCATGTTTAACAGGTGGCGCTCCATCAAGATCACTAACATCCTCATCTTCGGAACCTAACCTACTTCGTTGTCATGAAAATCACCCCCTTCACTATCTGACACTTCCGAATATATTTCTTCTTGGAGTTCTCACTCCTCCAACCCTTCCGAATATATTTCTTCTTGGAGTTCTCTTTCCTCTACGTCAAAAGTATCTTCATTGAAAGCATTGTTAACAACCGTCCAATCATACACCGGTGACATTGATGGGTTCTCCTCATTCTGCTCCAAACAAGGTTCCGCTGCAGTCAATACCTCAATTGGCTCCTCCTCCAAACACACATCTTCACATGCTAATGGAATATAACCAACTTCTTCCTCCTCAACTATATCAACTATAACCTCAGCACATTTCACTTGAGCATCTTTCAAACAGTCCTTATAAAGGTTCCAATCATCTTCCAAAGCTAATTTCAACAAAATGTAATGTGCTCTACCGCCACTTCTCGCATCAAACCGACCACTAAACTTAAGACCACTATCCACTCCAATAATAGATTTCACTCTTGCCTCAACTTCACAAAAAGAAGGTGGTTTTTCAAATGAAATCACTTCTTCGCACCTGTTAACCACTTCACCATTTTCATTCAAAATGCAATGATGGAACAAATGAACTATACAATCCATTCAACAAATACCACTCTAGATTTCAAAAATTATCTATCACAAAATAAAAAATAAATAAAAATTAGTAAACATTGAAAAATTACAAATGCACACAATCATACACATTAATATCGTAGTGCAATATGATAATCTATCGATATAACATGCCTCAAACAACCACATTCGTGAAAATTATCAACTAAAAATCTCCACATTTTACTAAACCCTACCTACCCCAAAATCTAACAAAACATGCATAAAAAACAAATCTACTCGGATGGAATAGGAGAGCTACCTTCAAGGATCAAATTCTCCAAGTTTGAGGAAGGGGAACGGCCGATACTCGCTGGATTTTTGAGCCTAAGTCGTGGCGAGGAGAGAGAAACCAGCGTAGGGTGCGCGCGCGGGGAAAAAGAAAGGAGGAGGAAGAAGCCGCGGGGCTCGCGGCCGACTGTTATCCACGCAAGTCGCGCCAAACAGATGGGCGCGACTCCAGTCGCGCCAGTCCGATTGGCGCGACACGCGTAGCGTCCAGCGGGATTTCGCTGCTGACATGGCCCGAGTCGCGACTTCCACGTGGCACGGCTCTTTCAAAAGTCGCGCCACTATGATTGGCGCGACTAAAGCGGTTTAGATTCTAAAAATTTAGTTCGCCGCGGTTTTTTTTAAATATTAATTAAAAAATTAAATAAAAAAAAACTCCGCCGCCGCTGGTGCTCCCAACTCGTCGCGGTTCCCCAATCAACCATCGCTTGGCTCCATCTCTGCCAGTCCCGTTCCACCAGCCAGAAAATTAGATCATCCGTCGAGATTTCTATGCACTTAACAACTGATTCCTATACTTATACCGCATTCTCCCTTAACGAATACTAAGCAGCACACTCTTACATAATTTTTCTTGGTTTAATAAGACACTTTGAAACCAATTTTCTTATTGGACAATTCTGTAGCATAGTTGAAGTTCAGAAGAGGTTCAGTTGTAATTCACATACGCTGTCCTGCAACTGGATTACATAGCATGACTGGTTTAAGAAAAATTATTTATCATTTGTGTGAAGCACTTACTAGCCATCGCAATATATATTTGGTTCATCCTTGTTGAACAGCGATCGATGCCTTTATTATAAATTAAGGAAAAAATTTCATTGATCATTTGAACATGTTCACCTTCACCTCTTTAACTGAGCTACCCACTTGAAGAATAAAAATAGGGCCCTGTTTAAGAGCTACACACTCAGAGAAATGAAAAAGAAGGCCCTTTTTGAGCTACAATTTTGCGGAACAATACACAACGGGTGCAATAACAAAACATCACAAATTGTTATACAGATACGAGTTGACACGTTTTGTGATGTTCAAAAGAAAAATTGCTATACAGATACGAGTTGACACAAAAAAACAAAATTCCCAGTATCAACCGAAGATTATTCTTTTGTCTCGGTCATCTGAAGCTCATAGTCAGCATCATCTGCTTCTGGTTTGCTGGCTGTCTCACCATTGACAACAAGCTCAGTATTAACGATGAGAGTTGCACCATCTGCATGCAGAAAACTGACAGCGATCAAAGAATTGCAATAAACTGTAATGGTAAAAAATTAAAGAACAAATTGTTAATGTGATTACGCTATCTCAAATCTGTTAAAAATGACCTAAAAAACCATGTACTCAAGATGAGTAGCACAAAGTATCATACCAAGAATAGTTGGCGGGATCAAGTGATCCTTGAGGACCATAGCCAAGCTTTGCAAGGATCTTTGGTTTCTGTTTCTCACCAACGCACATTCCCAAATGTCCCTGATCCCATCCTGAATGAAGTACAGAAAGCCAGACACAGCACTATATCACAAATGAAATATCGAGGGACCAACGCAAACAATTGTTGATGTGATTACATTTGATTGCTTGGCCAGTGCCGAATTCAAATTCAGTTGAGTCGCCCCTTTCAAAGCTTGAATAAAAAAGGGCTGGTTAGAAATGTTTCCAGGTAAATGACCAAAAAAAAGAGTATGATAGCTCAGACGAAAACTACTGTTCAACATGATTTGTTCTTTAATATTAAAAATTTCTTTAAGCAAAAAGGGTTTCCTGAATTCTTCATTGCCAAAACAGAAGGATAACCTATATGACAAGGATGACATCAGGATAATCTACACTAGGCCAGAAACATCAGCGCCAACCAATATCAGACCCTTCTATTTCCTGAATTCATATGAGACCTTATTGCTTATTGATGTGTGAACTAGATGATTAAAAGACCATTGACTATTATGTAAGACTTTTTTTTGTGGCATTTTCAGTACAAGCACTATCAAAATGTCATGAATTATGTGCATTCTGAGTCCCAAACAGCCTAATACTCTGAATGTTCTGCACACTATTGATCAAATAAGAATTTTATGACAATGGAATAATTGAGATCATCATAATAATCTGTTGATAGTTGCAAAGCCAAGCCAGATGCTTCTGCAGATACTGGTTTTTGCCTCATCGTCCCTTGAAACATCAATCTAGTACTTTATCAATAAATAATTTGAGTATACACATAACTCTACTTATTTCTGATCCAATAGTAGTTGGTTTGAAATGATTTTTTTTTTGGGGGGGGGGGGGGGGCACAGCCATCAGATTCATATTGCAACTGAGAAAAAAGTAAACCAATTTGGAGAAAGAAAAGAAGAAAATGAATCACCTATGCTCCGTCTGTGTCATGCGCCATACATCTTGGTTCCTAGTGAGTTTCTCATTCATCTACAAGGCATATGTAGAAGATTAAAGTTACAAAAACATGTGCACAACTGGCTCTATGCAACAAACATATATAAGATAAAATGCTCGCATGAGCAACTTTCTTTTTATCCACAACTAGATTTTGAAGCTTAAGTGCATCTCTCTCACTGTAGTAGATTCAGAAACGAGTTGCTTTCCTTCTCTCGTGGTTTCAGATAACTGGACTTCATAACACTGTAGTAGAAATTTTATAGGAATAGTGGAAGGCGCATGCATCGAGTAGAAGCTATATTTTCGACTGACCAAGAAAATACAATGAACAGCAGCAGACAAACTTAGAGCGTAACTGAAGTGCACCTCTTCAAGCTGGTTTGCGAGGAGGTGATTGTACTCACCTCTAATGTGAAAAGCGCAGCATATAAATTTCAGTAACGAAGTACCAGCAGGAAAGACAGTAATTCAAGTCACATGAATAAAAAGTTTACTATTTCAGATTTTCTGCTGAATAGAGATCCACCAATATCTGAGTTGTCATTGCATAAACAGTTTACACAGTTGTCCCTAGAGTAATCGTTGCTCCAAAGCGAGAACATGAGCTCAGAGGTGTTGAACCTGAAGCTAGAATCCACCCCCTTCCTTTCCGCATAAATTACTCTCCAGAATCCTAAAATTCAGCATCGAGCTGATCACTCGTGACTAGCATGAACACTCCTATCATTGAGTAAGAACTCAAGAAATTAAAGCATGATTTGCCACGTTAATTAAAATACAGCGCAAGAATATTGAACAGGGGATTAAAATGCAATCCCAATCCAGGACGCCGGGATGATGGCGTTGCCACGCCTCCCCTTACTCTCTTTGTATAGATCCATCTTATTTGTACGATAAAGGTTGCTATCAGGAATTACAGCCAATAAAGGTTGTCACGCCGGGATGATGGCGGCAATGCAGATGTGGGCAGCACGGCGGCGATGCTGGCGCCCGACGCGGATGGCTCGGCAGCACGGCTGAGATTGCGCCGGCAATGTGGACGCGATGCAACGGCGACTCCGGAATCGATGGACTCCGCCCAGCAGCTCACCTGTTCAGACGGGAGCAAGACGAGGAGATTGAGGGAGACACACCTGGGATGGGGCAACGGGGCCCGCTCCTCTCCCGCCAGGGAGAGGGAGACGAGGCACTGCGGCGCCAGATCTGCCACCGGATCCTCCTCCACGGCCTTCCTGGTAACTACGCTGTCGAGGTCGGTGGCCGGCGTGCGGGGAGTGGTCGCTGTAAACGTGCGACGCACGTCGAGACTACGAAGCAGCTGTGCGGCGTGCGTCGCGGTGGAGCCGGGTGCATGGAGCAGTCGTGCACGTAGCTCCTGGGGTACGCGGAGTGCAGAGGGGTGACGGCAGCCGGCGGGGAAAGGAGCAGCCAGTGGGAGCCATCGACATCTAGCGAGGAGGAACCAGGTGAGATAGCGGCAGCCAGGAGCAGCGGCGATGGATCTAGGCACATGGGGTCAGCCGCGTGCGGACCCGAGCGGAGAAAGCGCGGCTGCACGGTGGAAACAACGTAGAGGGGATGGCGGCGCTCAAATCGCGGGATCATGCAGAGCGGTTATGAAAGCCGAGCTGGACGGTGATTGAGCGGGTTGAACCAAATTTGAATCTTTGGCCTGGTTCTGTAGCCAGTTATATATATGAGATCAAAAAATTTGTAGTTCTTTGTCAGCTACTCAAAATTTTAAATTTCCTTATCAACTATTAATGTTAACTTTGTTTCTATAACATTCACAAGAAATAATGTTAACTATTATCGTCACTCTTATACATTTGGAGACTTAAAAAGACCTTTCTACCCTTCTTTCAATTTAACTTAAATTTTATCATTACTCAGGTTTGTGGATGTTATTTAGTTTGGCGGTATGTAAAATTTCACAAGAAAAAAAATTGTACTTACAATTTAAATTCAAATTCAAATTTTAAAATTTAATCTAAACCATTTTATTTTCTTTTAAGCTTGTGGGCTATAATGTGAATTTAAGAGATAAAATTGATTTCTATAACATTCACTAAAATGGGTAATAAAAAAATTAGTAAAAAAATAATTGAGGTGCAAACAAGTCTTTGAAAGTTGGCTACAGGGGATGAATATAGGCAACGACTTGAAATTCGAGTCTCAAAAACAAATTGTTCAGTAAAAACAGAGTGCGAACTAGTCCGATCAGTCAGACTTGTCCGATGGCGGACAAGTTCGGCCCTTACAGATAAGCCCGCTAATCGCAGTGGAAATAAATCAAATACAAAACTAAAAGAAGACAAGAGACACAATGATTTTTGACCGAAGTTCAGCTCCACACAGAAGCCTACGTCTCCGTTGAGGAGTCCACAAATGACCGGGTTTCACTCAACCCTAAACCTCTTTAAGTGACCACAAAGATCAACTTGATTTTCACTAGATCAATGAAGGGTGATACAAACCTCTCGGATCTCACCACAACGATCTTGATGGATTTCGAGTGACACTTAACAGTCTAGGAGACAAATCATCAAAAGTAATAAGTCCTGCAAGACCTGCAATGAAAAGATCAAGTGCTCAAATCGAATCAAAAGATGAAAAGACTCACGATCTCCTCCGCTTTCAATCAAAACCCTAGGGGATTCAATGAAGAACGAGGGGAGGAGGAGAGGTGGATCTCAGAGAGTCTCAGAGCGTGATTTGAAATGATATGCAAGCTTTTTGTTAACCCTAAGATGTGGGGGTTAGGGTTATAGATCAATCAAGGATGACCTTTCAAAAATGTCAAGAGCGGACTAGTCTGGAGGTCCGAACAAGTCTGGACATCGTGCTCAACGGTAACATGGTCATTTCTCTGGAGTCTGCAGAGGGCACGGATAATTCCACTAGCAAACTAGTCTGGTCGTGCAGACAAGTCCGGTCAAGCTGTGGTGTAACCATTCTAGAGTCCGCCCGCCCACCGGACAAGTCTGGAGAATAACGGAGTGCTCCTTCTCTAGAGTCCGCAAGCCTTGACGGATAAGTCCGGACCCGGACTAGTCCGAAAGAGCGGACTAGTCCAGCTATGCTGAATGGAACAAGAGGTTCGGACAATTCCGAAGAATAACGGGGGGCTCTTTCTCTAGAGTCCGCAGGCCTTGACGGATAAGTCTAAGCTCGGACTAGTCCGAAGGGGCGGACTAGCCCGCAGCTGGGCCCAGACAATGTTCGGTGCCGGACAAGTCCGGGCACTTGGATAAGTCCGGGCACTCGGATAAGTCCAGCCACTAGGTGGACAAGTCCATTTCCGAACAAGTCCGAGACACAAGTCCGGAGCTAGTAACCAAGACACGAAGATTAAGATTAATGTTGAGTGGGAAATGTTAGAGTACTTAACTATTTTTTAAACATAAAATGCAGAACCCCCCTTGTTACTACGGTGGTCCTATGACTCAATAAATACAAAAGCTAGAAACTCGAAAGCCAAGGAGACAACATTTCTCTTTTCCTTTTTGGAGGTCAATAAAGTTCCATGAACATAGTTCCTGCACACATACTCACAAAATGTCATCAAATGCTTCTATTGTTTGTCACAATTCATCTTAAAATCCACAAGGGATTCTAGATGCACTTTCAATCTCTCCCTTTTTGGGTGATTGATGACAACCAATAAGAAGCTACAAAGATAATCAAAGGTTACAATTTAAAGCACATATAAGCTCCTCCTAGATCCATGCACAACAACACATACTAAGATAATGATAGAAGCTTATACAAATTTCAACTTGTAACTAATAGCAATATGTAATGAGATAGATAAAGCGCAAAAGCAAAAGTCATGATGTACAAAATATTACAAACCAAGTTTTAAAAACACACATGTCCAAATAGTTCACACTAACGATAGATAAAGGATGGATAGATAGATATGAGCATAGATAGGAGCTTCTCTATTCCTCACCCTTTGGCATCAAGACACCAAAAAGGAAATAAAAAAAAGAGAGAGAGAATAGCTGGCGGACTAGTCTGAGACTGCGGACTCGTCCGGTTCTCGCAGTCTTGAATCAAGGAGCAGATTTTTGATGTTGAGAGAAAGTGAACCATTTGACAATTTTTCAAAAACATCATTATGCCTAGTGTGATCAGAAACAATCAATCAAGATTACACTTTCCATAATGAAATTTTTTAAAACTTTTGAAATTTCGAAAAACAAAATGCAAGATATTTTGCAAATCTTTTATTTTCAAAATCTATCCTATGTCACATCAGATGTGCAACATCTCAAGCCACGTTCTGAGAATCAAAGATATTCAGCTCATTCCTAAGTTCACAAAAGTGTCTCTCATCTAGAGGTTTCGTGAAAATGTTGGCTAGTTACTTTTGTGTGGATATATGAGAAATTTCTATGTCCCTTTGATGGAGTGTCTCTTAGGAAGTGGTGTCAAATGTCTATGTATTTGGTGCGAGCGTGCTCACATGGATTGTAAGCCAGCTTTATGGCGCTCTCATTATCACATAGGAGTGAAATACGGTTCAAAGTGTAACTATAATCCTTTAGAGTTTGTCGCATCCATAGAAGTTGAGCACAACAACTACCGGCTGCGACATACTCCCTTCGGCTGTGGAAAGGGCAACGGAATTTTGCTTCTTAGATGACCAAGACACTAGAGATCTTCCCAAGAACTGGCAAGTCCTCGATGTGCTTTTGCGGTCCACTTTACATCCGGCATAATCCGCATCGAAATAGCCAATGAGATTGAATTTTGAGCCTTTGGGGTACCATAGTTTTAGGTTTGGTGTATGAACTAAATATCTTAAAATTCTCTTCACGGTCACTAAGTGACATTCTTTTGGATCGGCTTGAAATCTTGCACACATACACACATTAAGTATAATATACGGCCTAGATGCACATAAGTAAAGGAGGGATCCAATCATGCAACGATATACATTTTGATCGACAGATTTGTCTTTCTTGTTGAGATCAAGATGGCCATTGGTAGGCATGAGAATATTCATTGGCTTTACATTTGCCATATCAAACTTCTTGATCATGTCTTGAGTATACTTTGCTTCTTGATCAAGATGTTCAATACATATGGATCAATATTCTTGCGCAATAATGTAAGCAATGAATGCATGATTAACTTTATACATTATATTTAATAATATAGATTAGTACCTTCAGATGAACTTGTAGTTTTTCTCTTTCACTCCGGTACCTCACAAACTAAAAGTCAAGACCAAAATAAAAATAAAAAGCCGAAAATTTGTGACAAACTGCACAAGACTGCAATTCATGACTTTATTTTAGCCAAGTTCTAAAGGCTTTGCTGCATAGTCAGGGCTTACCTATACCAAAGGTGGATTTGCCAACAGAGTAAGGTAGAAGGCTGCCTAATCTAAAAACAGTCTTTGAAACTGTGTTTTTAGTGTAATTAGCATCAACAGAAAAATAAATTAGAATCTATCCGAGGTAATGCTGAAGAAAAGATGATGACGGATGTGGACCGATTGACGAACAGAAAATTACCGTCGAGGAAAAGGGGAGGGCCGGATAGCTAGTGCATCGAATCGATGACTATGAACAGATGGCGACAAACAGTGCTCCACATTTTTGTTGCCTGTCCTGATCAGTTGACCGTGTAAACTCGCCGGCAAAATTGGATATACAAAACACTATACAGTTGACAGTTTCGTATCGTGCAGCAATCGCCCAAGTCCCTTCAAACAAAAAGTAAGCCGAGAAGCTGAGGCAGAAACCTCCATTACAGAGAAGAAACCGGGCATATGCATATGCTCCCTCAAGTTGCAAGTGAGGCTTGCAAACCCAAGTACTCGTCCCGCAAAATTTATATTAGCGGCTTAATAGTGATCCACCCGCGAAGCTCACTGGACAAGCCATAAAAGTTCACCACTTTATTATGTTTGTTTTTTTATACTAATTTACATAAAAATGCTTACTATTATTTAGAATATTTTTCAACAAATTTTAGTCAAATTCGTTGAAATTTTATAGTGTGAACGCGGAGTTTTAATTCTAGGGTCTAACTTTAAACTCAAAAGAATAAGTAAAAAATCATCACTTTAAAGTTACTAATATTTTTGAATTAGATGTATATGTAATAATAGAGTATGTGTTCAGTGGATAAGTTATAGGTTCACACAAAGACCACATATTTTCTCTATGTTAAATGATGCGGTTTGCGAGTTCTCACAAAGCCCGCATACTTAATTTACGGCTAATAATACGGTTCGCGGGTACAACGAACCCATCCCACTTGCAGCTTGAATGCTCCCCCGTGTTTCCCCCTGCTCCGGCGCCGGCGTTCACGGAGCAACAACTGAGGCAGCTCCGGGCACAGTGCCTCGTGTTCCTCGGCCAGAGAGCATCATCTGGTCAACACAGTGATTCATAAGGCAGACTTAGTACGAGGGGGCAGGGACGTAGAAATCGTTGTTACTGCACAGAAATCGTTACTTGGTACGAGGGGCGTATAAAAAACCTTAGAGGTTGCTGATGAATTACTGATAAGAAAATCATTGATAGGATCTCTTTGTTTGAGTTGTGACTATTGGCTTTTGCAACATATACATGACTTCTCTGCACAATAAAAGCTAAAAAAAACAAACTGCTTTGGGTGAGCTTTTCAACTTTTAGTTTATTTCTTCAGAATCTAAATTTTCAGTGTTTCAAAAGTCAGCTTTTTTAATTTAAACTTTTTAAGTTTCATTTTTTCAGCTGCAAAAGCAGCTTAAAAAGCTGAAACAAACAGTCTTACTGCATAGAAACAACACGGAGCCAAAAGGAGCGGCATCTAGAAATCGCGCTGGGCGGACGTTGATGTGCACACGCCTATGCAGCACGTGTGGCAAGTTGTTGTGGCCCGATCTTCTCGAAGGATCAACGATCTTGATAACTTGTCGTTGCGTGATCTGGTGAAGAGGCAATGCACCGCGAGTCTGCTGCGCGACGAACTACCGAGACAATCACCCTTCCACGTACCGACGAAACAGCCCACGCAATCACGCCGAATAGACGTGAAGGCACGAACTGGATGAACCGCAGTTCGGCGTTCTACAATTCCCTCAGGAATCGAAAGAACAAGTTTTGCAAGCCTCTCAAGACTCACGATGGATCAAGAACTCAAGAGTTGTATTCCTGAATTGCAAATTCGAAGTGTCCCATGAAGTCACCCATTACACGGCTATATAATACTAGTGGAGTTTCAGTTTTGGAAGAAAATAAATGAGAACATGTAGTGGGAAGTTGTAACACTACTTTTATTAGTAGCCAGACCTAGTGGGACGCATGGATGGTTGGCATTCTTCTGCATGCAAGTGGAAACGTGTGTGAATAGCATCCTGGTGGCTGGCCGCATGCATTCCTCACTTCCGAATTATTTGCTTGCTCTCCAACGGTTGTTATTCATGGTAGCTAAACGTTATTCTCTCTTGCACGTCCAGGTTCCTTGCTGATATTTGGTGGACAGAATCCATCATCATCCCATGTCCGTTCATGCACACCATCATTCCTAAGAACATTAAAACAAATACTCAACAGAACAGGTTCATTTAAATTAATCTGATTATTAACCACAAGGTTAGCGTTCACCTGAGAATGGATTTCCTTCTCCAATTGTTTGGCTCTACTCCTTGTAATTGGGCCCACTATATCAGCTGCAGTTTCATTAGAAAGTGGAGAAGAGTGGATGCTAGTAATGTCCTCATTAGCCTCCCCCTCTTGAGAAGGAGTCGTCCTCGACTCAGGCTCACCAATAAATGGAAGCAAGTCTTTGACATTGAATGTTGAACTCACATTGGAATATTCAGGTGGCAGCTCAATTTTGTAAGCATTATCATTTATCTTGTGTAGAACCTTGAACGTACCATCACCCCGAGGAGATAACTTACTCTTGCGCTGTTGTGGAAATCGATCCTTGCGTAGATGCAACCATACAAGGTCTCCAGGCTGTAATGTAACCTTCTTCTTACCTTTGTTCGCTTGCTTTGCATATTGTGCTGATTTCTTCTCTATATTCCTTCGTGTCTCCTCATGTAGCTTCTTGATAAAGTCTGATCTCTTCGCAGCATCCAAGTTAACTTGTTCCTGTAATGGTAAAGGCAAAAGATCCATGGGCGTATGTGGTTTAAACCCATAAACAATTTCAAATGGACAAAAATTTGTTGCAGAATGGACTGCCCTGTTATAAGCAAATTCAACATGTGGAAGGCAGTCTTCCCACAGCTTCAAATTCTTTTTCAGCACGGCACGCAGCATGGTGGACAGGGTACAGTTGACAACTTCAGTTTGCCCATCCGTTTGTGGGTGACAAGTGGTGGAAAATAACAACTTCGTGCCAAGTTTAGCCCATAAGGTCTTCCAAAAATAGCTTAGAAATTTTGTATCCCGGTCGGAAACAATAGTCTTCGGTACTCCATGTAAACGAACGATCTCCCTGAAAAATAAATCAGCAATGTGTGAAGCATCATCGCTCTTATGACATGGAATAAAATGTGCCATTTTAGAGAAGCGATCAACAACAACAAAGATAGAATCCCTCCCCCTCTGAGACCTAGGTAACCCCAAAATAAAATCCATAGATATATCTTCCCAAGATACATTTGGAACTGGTAATGGAGTATATAAACCATGGGGGTTAAGACGGGACTTAGCTTTCAAGCAGATTATGCAGCGCTCAACATGTCGCTGGACATCACGTCGCATATGTGGCCAAAAGAAATGGTCAGAGAGCAGGGCTAATGTCTTTTTGATGCCAAAATGACCAGCTAAGCCGCCAGCATGTGCTTCCTGCAAAAGAACTTGACGAATCGAGCAGGCTGGAATGCATAATTTGTTAGTCCGAAATAAGAAACCATCATGCACATAATACTTGTCCCAGCCTTTTCCAGCAATGCAATGAGAAAATGGTTCTTTAAAATCAAAGTCAGTAGCATAAAGTGTTTTAATGGATTCCAAACCAAGCACTTTTGTATCTAATTGTGTAATCAAGCCACATCTTCGTGATAAAGCATCAGCAACAATGTTATCTTTTNNNNCTTTTGTATCTAATTGTGTAATCAAGCCACATCTTCGTGATAAAGCATCAGCAACAATGTTATCTTTTCCACGCTTATGTTTTACAACATATGGAAATGTTTCAATGAACTCAATCCATTTAGCATGTCGACGGTTCAACTTGCCTTGGCTTTTGAGATATTTTAAAGCTTCATGATCAGAGTGGACGACAAATTCTTTCGGTAATAAATAATGTTGCCAAACTTCCAAAACTCGAACTAAGGCATAGAGTTCTTTGTCATAGACAGAGTAATTCAGATGTGGACCATTTAATTTTTCAGAAAAGTAGGCAACAGGTTTACCTTCTTGAAGTAGTACACCTCCTATGCCAATACCACTTGCATCACATTCGATCTCAAAGGTCTTACCAAAATCTGGTAGTTGTAGTAGCGGTGCTTCACACAGCTTTTGTTTCAGCGCGTTGAAGGCTTGGTCTTGTTCATCACCCCACTTGAATGGAACATCCTTCTTTGTTAGATTGTTAAGGGGTGCAGCGATGGTGCTGAAATCTTTAACAAATCTTCGGTAGAAACCTGCAAGACCATGAAAACTTCGAACTTGGCTCACATTTGCAGGTGTAGGCCAATACTTTATTGCTTTAATCTTCTCTTCATCAACCTGAATGCCATCTGCAGTCACAACAAACCCAAGAAAAACAACACGATCTTGCAAAATATGCACTTAGCAATATTTCCATACAGTTTCTCAGCTCTCAAAACAGCAAGAACTTCACGGATATGATCAAGATGTTCATCTAATGATTTGCTATAGATCAGGATATCATCGAAATAAACAACGACAAATTTGCCAATGAAATCTCTTAAAACATGATTCATTAAGCGCATAAAAGTGGAAAGCGCATAAAAGTGGAAGGAGCATTCGTCAAACCAAAGGGCATCACAAGCCATTCATAGAGACCAAATTTAGTTTTAAATGTTGTTTTCCATTCATCACCAACTTTCATGCGAATCTGATGATAGCCACTACGTAAATCAATCTTGGTGAAAATAATGGAACCACTCAATTCATCTAACATGTCATCAAGTCGTGAAATAGGATGGCGATATCTAACAGTTATAGCATTGATAGCACGACAATCAACACACATGCGCCAAGAGCCATCTTTCTTTGGGACTAAAAGAACGGGAACAGCACATGGTGATAAGGATTCACGAACATACCCCTTGTCCAAAAGTTCTTTCACCTGTCGCTGGATTTCCTTAGTCTCTTCAGGATTAGTGCGGTAGGCTGGACGATTTGGAAGAGAAGCACCTGGTACCAAATCAATTTGATGCTCAATTCCGCGGAGTGAAGGAAGTCCAGCTGGTACCTCATCGGGAAAAACATCTTTGAAATCTTGTAAAAGATCAAGAATAGCACCAGGCAGCGATGAAGGTAAATCGTTAGTTGAAAGTAGGACCTCCTTGTGCAAGAGCACACAGAATGGGGTTGTGGTGTTCCTCACTTCTCTCAAATCACTCCTGCTCACAAATAGGCACTCATTTTGGCGTGGCTGTTTTGAAGTGGAATGAGGCTTTATGTGACTTGATGGGTTAGAAGTCTCTCCCTTACTAGTGTTGGGGCCCTCACTCAATTTTCTTTTCTCAGATTCTTCTCTTTTCATGCGAGCCACATCTGAAGCATATATCTCTTTTGGAGATAATGGAACAAGAACCACCTTCTTGTCTTTGTGAATGAAAGTATATTTGTTAGACCAACCAAAGTGCACTGAATCCACATCAAATTGCCATGGACGACCCAGCAGTAAATGGCATGCTTGCATGGGTACAATATCACAATCAACTTCTCCATGATAGTCACCAATGGAAAATGACAGGCGGACCATAGCTGAAACCTTCACTGTCCCAGAATTATTCAGCCATTGCATGTGATACGGATGTGGATGGCCACGTGTCTGCAAACCAAGCTTCTCAACAAGCAAGGCACTAACAATATTGTTGCAGCTTCCACCATCAATGATGAAGCGGCACACCTGTCCTTTCACTTTGCATCGAGATTGAAACAAATTGTGGCGCTGCCCTTGCTCAGCAGCAACAAATTGTGTTGAAAGAACCCACCGAACCACCAAAGAAGGAGTTGGTGTGTTCAGAGTAGAAGGCTCCAAATCAGGCAAATCAGCAAGCAACTCATCAAAATCAGAGCAAGTAATCTCAGCTGGATACTGAGAAACATCATCTTGGGATAAGTCATCTTGAACAAAGTTTGGAAGAGAGCAAATGGCTAAACAATTCAGACCTAGCTCAAAAGTACTATCCTCTGCCGAATACTCACAAGTGTCAAGAGAAAGATCTGCGAGTTCTTGTGTAATAGGCTCATCCTCCTCTTCACTTAGAGAATCATAAGAACCATCTGCAAGTGCAATAATAGTGCGTCTATTGGGACATTCAGCTTGCTTATGTCCATGACCACCACACTTAAAACATTCAATCTTGCTTGTCTTCCGTTGGGCTGCTGCAACAGAGGAGTTGGAATGAGTTGAACCCACAGCTTTACCTTTCACATCCAATTGTTTGGTAGAAGGTTGAACAGATCTAGAAGTTCCACGCAATGGAGGTTTGGGCATTGCAGCCTCTTGTTGTTGCGAAGAATGCCATGATGTAGAACTGTTAGGAGATGAAAATGAAACTTTGTTTTTATAAGACACAGCAAGTTGCCTTTCTGCCCGCTTTGCAAATGAACTAATTCTGTGAGAGTTGTGTAATTCGTCATGTCCACTTTATCGGCAATTGACTTATTGAGGCCAACCAAGAACCGAGCCATCGTGGATTCTTCATCTTCAGTTATCCCAGTACGAAGTAGGCACATTTCCAATTCTTGAAAATATTCATCAACAGTGCGAGTACCTTGCACAAGGCGTTTGAGCTTCAAATGTAAGTCACGGGAATAATATGCAGGGACAAAACGACGTCTCATTTCCCTCTTCAAGTCATCCCAAGTGATATGATCATGTCCAATTCGCTGATAGTCAGTACGAACTTGATTCCACCAAGTTATGGCATACCCTTTGAATTCAATGGCAGCAGGCTTTGCCTTCTTTTCAGCAGGGTAGTCATACAAATCAAAGATTTGTTCCACCTTCGTCTCCCATTCAAAATAAGCATCAGCATTCTCCTTGCCGCTGAAAGATGGAATGGAGATTTTAACCTTACTCAAGCCATCATCATTTTGGCGGTGTTCAGGATTACGGCAATAGTGATCATGGTATCTGCCAATCTGGTTATCACCATAATTATCAAAGCGTCGAAAATTATCGCCACCATGGTGACCACGGGGGTTTCTTCCATGTTCCTCACCATACTCAGAATGATCATCAACATCAAAATCTGCAGCACCACCAATAGGAATACGTCGTGCACGACCAAAAAATTATTGTCTCCTATGAATGCCACGAAAATTATCAAATCCAGCAGCAAATCCTCTGCCACCACCACGGCCACGGCCACCGCCACCTTCAAGAGCACGGCGTGCAGCGTCAGCCTGACGACGAGCAGCTTCGGCTTCCAATGCTTCAGGATCATCATGTTCAACATTATCATTTTCATGATTTGGAGGTTCCCCGCGCTGTTGCTGAATGTATTGTTGAAGTGTTTGCATCCCTTGCACCAATTGACGCATTTGTGTACTCATCTCCTGAATTTCTTGAATAGAAACAGTGTTTAAGAAGAATCTTCGTTACCTGCCATGTTAGTAAAGAAGGAAAAGATAATAGGACCCTATATATGTGGAATCACTCCCTCACCACTTACTCAACAAGTTCTTTCTCTTCCTGAAAGGGCGAGAACCAGGGCTGCAATCTGTAGTGGAAGAGTGATTGTACCAGAGACGATGGTGCAACAGCTCACGGTGCTTTTTAGTGAACCTTGGTGGGGATAAAATGGAAAAATAGTGCGCTGAAATATAGTGATGCAAAACCGAATAATAATCCAAAAGAGAAATAACAGAAATTTGAGTTGCTGAATACAAAGAAAAAGATGCAAAAGAAAGGAACAGGATGGAAGAGGTGGAAACAACTAGCACTAACCAAAGTACTGGTCAAGCCCCTTTTGGCGTGCTGATCACAAGTCTCTTTTGTTTCTTCTTCTTCTTCTTTTTTTATCTCTTTTTTTTTATATATCTTTTGAGACAAACACAGCACAACTGTCAACTAAAGGGCGCAGCAAAGACAAAATAGAGGGGTGGCGCATCACAAAGAATACTAATTATTGGTGGAAAGGATGGAAATTTGTGGCGGGTAAAAAGAAAACAAGGGTGGGATGGGTGGGGTTTATTTATATATATATATATATATATATATATATTCAGCAAGCAATTGACGATCAGATCAAGGGTGATAATTAGAACGATATGGAAAAGAAAATTTTCAGCAACTAGACAAGTCTCAACGGATTGAAAACTCGATAATGCAAACCACAAATCAGGCACAAATGAGAGGCTGTAGGTTTTCTATTTGGCTTTGTTTGGACTGTAGGTATATAAAAATCTATCCTACCAAAGACAAGAATGATCCTACCGAGTCAATGGAGGCTCTGATATCAGATGATGTGCACACGCCTATGCAACACGTGTGGCAAGTTGTTGTGGCCCGATCTTCTCGAAGGATCAGCGATCAGTCAATGCCAAGTCCTGCTCCAACGCTGGCATCTCTAGAGTTCGTGTCCCCGCTATTTGATGATGATGAGCGGGTGGACGCGTACCACGACGAGGAGCCACTACGTTATCGCACTATCGACAACATCATTGTTGTTGCACCAACCCCTAGCAAGGCACAACGTGACCTCGACACTGGCTCCCTCCTCCTTGCTAGCAAAGGAGAGCCGAGTTCTTTCGTAGAGGCTGAGCGTGATGCAGCATGGCAAGCTGCCATGAGGGAGGAGATGGACTCTGTCGAGCAGAACAACACATGGAAGCTCGTGGACCTACCACGTGGCCATCGCCCAATTGGTCTACGTTAGGTGTTCAAGCTCAAGAAGAATGAGACCGGCACCGTGACCAAGAACAAGGCACGCCTCGTCGCTAAGGGCTACGTGCAACATGGGATCAACTTCGATGAAATCTTTGCTCCTGTTGCATGCCTGGAAACAATGCGGCTAATGCTCGCTCTCGCCGTGCACCAAGGTTGGCAAGTCCATCACATGGATGTGAAATTGGCATTCATGAACGGTGTGCTCAAAGAAGAGGTGTATGTCTCACAGCCACCAGGATTCGTCATCGCTGGCCAAGAAGGGAATGTGTTACGATTGAAGAAGGCATTCTATGGCCTGCGTCAAGCTCCACGCGCATGGAATGCTCGTCTTGACGCAACACTAAAGGGCCTTGGCTTCGGGCAAAGCCCATATGAGCATGTTGTCTATGGACGCGGCCATGGCGAAGGGCGTCTACTCATCGGTGTCTGTGTCAATGATCTAATCATAACTGGGTCCAGCTCCAACGAGATCAAGCGCTTCAAGGATGGGATGAAGTTGAAATTTCTCATGAGTGACCTTGGCCTCCTCTCCTTTTACCTGGGGATTGAGATGCACCAACATGCTAGTAGGATCGCATTGAACCAAAAGGCCTACGCCAAGCGGATCCTTGAGAGTGCTGAGATGCAGAACTGCAATTCAGTCTCCACACCGTTAGAGACACGACTCAAGCTAAGCCGAAATAGCACAGCGTCGGAGGTCAATGCGACGACGTATCAGTGGCTAATCGGGAGCCTACGCTACCTTGTCCACACGTGACCCGACATCACCTTTGCGGTGGACTATCTCAGCCACTTCATGGAACGCCTCACAGTGGAGCACATGGGGGCAGTGAAGAGGCTGCTTTGCTACATCGCCGGCACAATTGACCACGGCCTCGACTACCCGCGTGGCTCTAGAGAGTCAAAATTGGTTGCCTACACTGATAGCGACCATGCCAGCGACATCGACACTCGCAAGAACACCTCTGGTGCTTTGTTCTTCCTTGGTGCTAGCTTGATCAGCTGGCAATCGATGAAGTAGCGGATTGTTGCTTTGTCTTCCTGCGAGGCAGAGTACGTTCCCGCAACAACGGTGGCATGCCAAGCCATCTGGTTGGCATGGTTGCTGGGTGACCTCACAGGAACGGGAGCTGCCACCGTGACGTTGAAGATGGACAGCATGTCTGCTTTGCACTCAGTAAAAATCATGTCTTCCACGATAGAAGCAAGCACATTGATCTGTGCTACCACTTCATTTGGGAGTGTGTGGAGAACAGGAGTATTTCTACTAAGTTTGTCACTACCAAAGACTAACTCGTAGACATTTTAACAAAAGCACTCGGGTGAGTCAAATTCCAAGAATTGAGAGCTAGAATTGGAATGGTCCAAGTTAACGAAGAACACAAGGATTAGGGGGAGAAT
This sequence comes from Zoysia japonica, assembly GCA_001602275.1. Taxonomy (NCBI): domain Eukaryota; kingdom Viridiplantae; phylum Streptophyta; class Magnoliopsida; order Poales; family Poaceae; genus Zoysia; species Zoysia japonica. The sequence goes on along the minus strand of BCLF01000070.1, from coordinate 616,235 downwards.
TGTTACTTGTAAACCTTGTGTTTATTAGTTCTAGATTGTACTATAGTTAGTACTATCCTGTTAGCTCTAGCAGGTCAGCAGATCATTGCTTAGTAAGCTTTAAAACTGTTTACAGCTAGATGTAGTAGTCAATTTTGCTTTTTCTTCCTGCTGCTGACATAGATAGCTGTAGCAAGTTGTAATAGAAGTAGAATTAGAATTCTCTTGCTGAATAGCAGCTAAGACCAATGATGGTTCATAGCAGCCATCTTGTACTATAAATAGACCCCCATATGCAATGAAAAGATGCAAGCTTGTGCTGCCAAAGTTTTAGTTCTATTAGCTTCCTTCACCTTCTCAGCTCTCCAATAGTTCTTACCCCAACACCTCCTCCTCTAGAATTGCCTCTACTCCCAGTCTCATGTATTCCTGGTCTGTTCTCTTAGTCCCCTTGCTTTGCTGCCTATCCCGTTCTCCATTCCCTCTGTCTGTGTTGACATATCAGTGTTCGTGTGATGTTCATGGTGGAGTTATGATTAGGTTGCTAACAGATAGCTTCTTTGGTACCTATAGAAACCATCACCTTCTGATTTCTACTATATTGGCAGGTAGCTGAGCCAAGGGATGTTGGCAGGGCTCGTGAATCCGCAAAATATATTATTCCCCATTCCTCGTCCTAGTCCACCCAAAGCCAAACTCCCTCTGTAGTTTAATTGTTCACATTGCTGGCTTTTACTATCATCTTTAACCATTTATTTTATTAAAAAAAGTTGAAATCTGTAAAATCATAAGTTATTTTTATATACCTTTCATGATAAAATAAATTATAATAAAATATATGATCTTGCTGTACTTTTTAATAGGATCAATAGTTAAATATGAGGTAGATTTTAAAATAGACCCAAATGATTGTGGATCGGCCATTTATATTTTTTCGAGACTTAAATTGTTGTTCTTTTACCATCTAGGAGGTAAAAGTTCTCTAATAATTATTAATTATAATATCATTCAACTTGGAAGTAAGTAGTGAGTTTGGGTAGTTGACGGTAATCTGGGACACACTGCTGTTTGATATTAATTTGTTTGTAGTATGTATTTTCTGCATAAATCAACGGTTGAAATCGATTTCGTGTCTTACCTGTTAGGAGGTGAACCAACAGCACTTAGTCTACTTTAAAAGTGCTAAAATATGATGTTAAAAATCAACTTTGACAATAACTAAAAAAAAGTGGAGAATTCTTTGGAGCACTCTCCTGTTGCCCACGTGTTGCCCCATTTCCCAACTCCTGGTAGCACTTGACAATACCTGTATGGTTTCGAGGCCTTCATTAGCTCTCAAGATGACTTAGATTTTCATTCTCTTATTCTTTGCTATAGGTTTTGTCTCCATCAAAGATGACTTAGATTTTCATTCTCTTATGCTCCCAAAAACATTCAGCTACACTAACAAAAATGTTTCAGGTATACATTTGATTTGCTCCAAATGGAAATACGTAAAATATTTGACTTAACTATAACTACAAATTAATTTCTCTTGAGCGTTAGCACGGCACTCCTATTAATGAGATAACTTCGATTTAAGTAGTACTTGTGGGAATTCATATATGATGCATCTTTCAACATGCCAAACAGCCTCTGAATATGGTTCGACCATGATGAATTACAAGCATTACAGATCTTCTGTTTGACTTGTTAATTCTGCATAAGTAATAGATCGGTTGTTTCACTTTTTTATTCAGTGTATTTGCCACAATTCATATCTGACACCAGCAAGAAGCATGATTGTGATGAAAAATTTATTGTATACTTTTGATCAATGGAAAATACATATGGTGGATCTCATATTTTGATAGCAGATATTATCTGGCAGATGTATCTTCCTTCAAACATCTTGGTGCTGTCTTGGCCTGCATTGAAACAGAAGCAGAGGCATTAACAGGAGTAATCAATATATTCACTTATTAATTAGCACACTCCTGCATATGCTGCAGTAGTTGATACATACTCCCTCCGTTCTTTAATTGATGTCACCATTGATTTTTACAATCAACTTTGATCATTCGTCTTATTAACAAGCACAATAGATTCCTACCTGACGAAGAGCAGGTGGGGCCATGGAGCAGTAAAATCTAAGATTTTGAATCTTTGTAGCCACGTAGCTTGACGATGCATTTCATGTTGGTGTTAGGCACCTCTCTCACTTTACCACAGCAGGGACCATTTAACGCAGGAACCAACATGTGTGGTGGTTTGTGAGAAACATAGTCATGGCAGATGCTGAGGATGGCCTGCTTTTGCTCCTCTGTGCATTCTAGCTCTTTGGCATTCACTGGGCACACATATACTACTAAGATGCAGAAGAGCAAGAGAAGAAGTGAAACATTCGCAGGCTGCATCATGCTAGTGCTTAATAAGCGCTGGAGATGCCTGAATGCGAGCAAAGGGAACTCCAGCATCTGTTCTCCTATAAATAGGACTAGAAGGATTGCAACCAATTTATATGAAACTATTGCAAGTGAAAGGCGGATACTCCCATATCTCGGCCAAGATATGGTATCATTTATTGTGATCCATTTTAATAAGACTCCAATATCTATAAAATCGAATTAGATCATTTAATTCTGTGGAATCCTCCCTTGTTGGATATGTGTGATTATCTTCTAAAATAAATAAATAAAATATGGTTTTGCACTCCCTGCAGAAAACGGCTGAAGCAAAATGATATAAAAATAAGGTTGCTACTGTAGCACATGAACGGAGAAATATACGAAGCTTTGGAACCAAATCGTCTGTTGTAATGCTCATGCATTAGCGGTGGCTCACAGGTGGATCTGAGCCTACCAGTCAACGACCGCTAATGCCTGGGCATTACTGCAGAGAACATGCGGAGTTTTAGTTGGGCCTTTTTTAAAGGACGTTACAGGTTACATCAATGGTGCAGGCTCTGCACATTCTGTGTTCCTGCTGTAGTGCTGTGGCGCGGGATCTACAAACACTGGATGACAAGCAAGCTCCCGATGAACGCGATGACGCCACCGCCCAGCACCGAGCGATTCCTGCGAGTCCACCATGATCTCCTGCTCATAGCTTGCGGGGCAGGGGAAAGCACACGAACACACCCAGGAACCCACAGCTAGCGATTCAGCATCGCGACCAGGACAGATCGCCAACACGAAATAAACGAAGAGGCGCCATGGTCTCCTGTTGATTGTGCTCTGAGTTCTTGTTTGAAGTATTCTGATATGTTTTGTGCTGGCCTGGCAAGAGCTTTTGATATACCAGCTATGTTCTCAATTCTCGTGCCTGCTCCATTCCCACGGCTTTTCAAATTTGCGTCTCATTCTGGGCACCTGTTGCCTGTAGAAGGCATCATCCTTGTTCCAGGAACCAATATTTTGAAGGGACATCTTGAGTCAAGCTTTCTGCAGTAGCTGCTGATTCTTCAACAGAAATCAGGTTAATGAATCATAATCGAAGACTCAGGTTAAGCTTCTCTGGGAAACTAATCCACAGTTTTGGATTAAAAAAAGGACATTCATGCATGGAACGTAAGATAGTATTAAAAAAGAAACTCTTGATACATGACATCATGTGTTATTAATGATAATATTTTATAATAACAAAATATTACTTAAGATGACATCCATATCCAGATCAATTATGATTCTTATCGGAGCGATGAAAATGCCCAACATTGTAATGGTATTCAAAAAGTGCATTAAATGTCATCTACTTCGTAATATCTTGCTTTATCGTTAAAGGTACTTAAAAGTTCAACTTATAACTTTACACTTTTAAAATATTCTTTTGAATAAGATGAATGGTCAAATATAATATTAAATTCAATGGTAACAACAATAAGAAAATGAGGGAGTATAGGAGAAACTTACTTATACTCCCTCTCTGATTCTAAAATATTATCATCATTGAATTTTAATCTTTAGCCATTCATCTTATTCCAAAAATTATTCAAATGTGTAAAATTACTAGTTGTATTTCAAATATCTATAATGATAAACTAAATTATAACAAAATATTTTACCATGCTTTTTGTATAAGACGAATGATAAAAGATAATGTTAAAAGTCAATGGTAATAATAATATTTTAAAATCGGAGGAAGTATATATATGTCGTGTGGTGTTAATTAGAGCATCAGCTTTATGTTTCATTGTACTTTCCATCACACTAAATCCACCAAAATATATATGTATCTTCTTTTGCAGTTTCTTGAAGGTGCCATACCATGCAGCTATATCTGATTATATAAGACACCATTAAAGAAAATGGACTAGTCTATGAAAACAAAAACGAGACTCCATTTTACATTTTCATTGATCGAGAACTCAATTTGAATATGCTATTCAGCACTATACCAATCGCTCCCGCAAGCCTGAAGTTCAATATCCCCCACCCCATCATCCGGAGATAGAGTCACCCTTTACTCAACACCTTCTTAAACTCTGAAGGGGTCATGCGGCTAATCATTGCAAGAACATGGATGATGGGTTGCCACAGGCTTGTACTTAAACCATGCACGCTCCTCAAGCTAGCATCTCCAAAAGTGAAGCGGATGTTTCCTTACCTGTCTAGGGTAGACTTTCGTTTGAATGCTGCTACAAAGTGGCCTGGATCGACATTGATAAAGAGTGTAAAAGGATACTGCTGCCATGGCAATCACTTTACAATTCCACCATACCTAAAGCAACATGTTAAGGCCTTTAGGGTGCTGCTCACCTTTCAGATCTACTTTGAGTTGTTTTACTCCTGTAAACGTGGAACGATGCTTCCACAGCATGGCAGTCACAGAATATTATGATTGTTCATGCTTTTTCTAGTTTACTGTAATAGATGTAGACACAGCAAACACTGTGGAGTCAGGAATATTGTTATCAGTGCACAGCAATCAGTCTGTAGTTAGGTGTCTGCCGATCATGGCAGTGTCGATCATGGATCACCAATGATAGCTTCAACAGCCACAAGCAAAGAGTCCTTGTGCCATTGGGGCTCACCCAGACAATTTGTGACAATTGCAAACCTGCAATCCAGCCATCGCGAGTGATTAAAAAATCGAACAGAATTCATAATTTGATTCTGCTAACACAGCTTGAAACCCAACAATATTCATTGGCTGAGACAGCTGACAACTACTGTGAATAATATACACTTCGTAAGTGATTCTTATGTAGATATGTGGATACTACTATGCAAGCGTCTGATGCAGGTGGTGTTGATGCCTTCTGCAGCAGAATCCTAGGGAGGAATCGGACAAAGCTGTGTACTATAGATAATGAGTCGCAACAGTTTAATATTTTGTGACCCCTCTTGGGATTCTTGAACGATGCATTACGCTAAACTGGTTATGAACATTGGGTAATGGAAGAATTCAGAATTTTTTAGTTAGAATTATAGGTCATATTTGATTCAGAAACAAGAAAACTGTTTCTGGAAAAAATTACAGTGTGAAACGGATAAGTTAGTTTAAGTTTAACCTAAACTATCTGGTAAGAACTCACGTTATCTGATTCACATTTGCAAATATGTAAAACTACACGCTTCAATATGACCAGTGGCCCGGAATTCATCAGTAGCACAAAAACTGGCAGCAGAAATACAGACATATTACAAGTTAAATCAACTAGCAAGACAAAGCAAATCATATATGGTCAGCACTGTTAATAGCATAGGCACTGCTTATTTTTTAAAAAAAGTCATAATGAAGTTATTAACAGGAACATAGCAACGGCTGAAAATACAAGAATCTACATGTACACCTCAAGCCTTCGGCTAATCAAAGAAAAATGTAGACTCTATCCGTAGCAATACATCTAAACTGTACCGAGAGCTCACTAAAAAACTTCAAATTCCAGGTCCTCAGAGTTGCTTCTGAACTCAATACATTTGCCTTCTTTCTTCTGCGGCTTTGCCAGAGTCACAACATTGCAAGGTTGTGTCTCTGGTGGAGCGGCGGACCTTATCAGGGCCCAATTCAAGCCATCAAAGAAAGGGTGCTGCTTGATCTCAGCTGCCCCTCTCAAAGATCCCAGCCTGTTCTCTGGCTCCTTCACCAGTAAACTTCTGATGAGGTCTTTGGCATTGTTGCTGACAGATGGACTGTCTGGGAACCGGAGATTCTGAGATACCACATTTGCCAAGGTTTCGTCGTTCCCAGGTCCTCTAAAGGGGGTTCTACCATACAAAAGTTCATAAAGGAAGACACCAAATGTCCACCAGTCCACAGCACTTCCATGGCCATCCCCTTTGATGATTTCTGGTGCAAGGTACTCATGTGTGCCAACAAAGGAATTGGAACGTGCTTCAATAGGTTCTACAACAAGTTGAGGGAGCTTTTTATGGGAAGATTTAGGCTTCCGAGGCTTTGGAATAGATGGTAGGCGTGGTGTGAAGCAAGATGTTTGAGCACAAGAGGGCTGGAGGCATGATGAATTTATGCAGTAGTTCTCTGCACATGGCCCCGTAAGTTTCTTTGGTTGGTGGCTTGCAGCTCTAGAGGATGATCGAAGGAGCACAGGGTTGACAGAGCATCTAAGTGAGAGGTCGAAGTCTGAGAGCATTATATGTCCATCGTCACGAACTAGAATGTTCTCTGGCTTCAGATCGCGATATATGACCCCCAGCATGTGAAGATATTCCAGAGCAAGGAGAACTTCAGCGACATAAAACCTGCAAAGCAAATATTGATTTATTCATTATTAATATTAAATCAAAGTAAGAAACAGATTAAGTAGATACGTGCAGGAACAAGCAGCAGTGCTTATATGATTAACATGTAAAAAAATTAGATGCAGAAAAGTGCAAAAGAAAGTAGTGTGTTTAGGTCCAACTCTTAAGAGCATTTTTTAGTGTCTGTTGATGACATGTAGGATTTCTTTGCTGACTGTTGAACACACAAGAAAAAAAAAGGGTCTATACAATGGTTTTTGTTTCTGATATAGTGATGACCATTTGAGTCATATTGAAGATGAACCAAATAAGACAATGTGATCCCAAATGATAGTGCATTTGAATCTGACCCCACGTGAAGTACAAAACTTCTGTGTCTACATCTATTTAATAACAACAACCATAACAAAGCATTTGAGGCCACGCACCAGCTATGTCATGTCTGCATATTTCAAGTTCCAATTCTAATATCAGCAAACAAGAAAAACTTTATAAGGTATCCAATGCACAAGATCAGATTGTACTTATCACTGATCACTAGAAAAATTTCAGCTCTCACAGAGTGTTAATAGAAGTTGGGAAATGAACAAAAAAAACAATGGAGAGCTTACCTCGCTGCTGGCTCTGGAAAGCTCCTTCCAGGCTGTCTTTGACGAAGAACATGCAAATCACCACCTGGACAGTACTCCATGACAAGGCATAAGAGATTGTCTGTGGTAAAATGGGCATAAAGAGTAGGTAGAAATGGATGATCCAACATCTCCAGTATTTCCCTTTCAGCCTGTGCACGCAGCATCTTCTTTCTATTAATCAGGTATTCGATATCCATAACCTTCAATGCAAATAAACAATCTGATTCAACCAACACTGCGAGATATACGGTTCCAATGTCCCCACAACCAAGCCTCTTCAGAAGCTTGAAATTATCGAGGCCCAAGGATCCCTGTTGCAATGCCAACTGGCGAATGGTTAGCCAGCGCAGATCCTTTGCCATGTGCGGTCTGTTATTATAGGCACACAACCCGAATTGGCTCTCGTCGCTGATACTCGTGCTGCACCCATACTCACTAATGCTGCTGCTCTTTGAATTCTGGGAACATTCACCTTTTTCCTCAACCCGCAACCACTCAGATAATGTTTCATCAGATATTTCAGGTCCATCAATTGCCTTTTCTTCTGCGCAGCTGGTGGGATTGGTAACACTAGATATTGAAGAGCAGCTGGTTGATGCAAGGGAGATTGACTCCTTTGAAGAACAGAATTTAGTACTATTAGAAGAATCACCCAACGAAGGTGGTTTCTCTTTAACTTTCTTACTCGTAGTCTTGCAACGGAAAACTGGCTTAACAAGTCGAGATGTAGTGATGGGTTTGCTCAAGATTGGGATTCTGGGAGAGCCGTCATCATTTGCCGCAGAAACTTTATTTCCTAATTTACCATTTCCCATAAAGGTACTCTCAATATCATCTATAGGATCGTCACTGATGACATCTTGAATCCTGATCTTTTTTACCTCCGCTGATCTGGAAGATGCAGAATGGATGGAAGTGACTGCACTTCCATCAGCTGTCTCGAAATCAAAGTCTTCACTGAACTCGCTTGTTCCTCTAGATGAACAATGATCAATCTTCTCTGGGGTAATTGATATTTCAATAAGGTTCATCTTTTCATCATCATGAAGATGATTTTCATCGTTACTTTGGACCATTAAAGAGGCGAAAAGCTTGTGGATGGTTCCAGCTTCAGATGAACATGACGATGCAGGTGACATCGACAGCCTCTTCATTGCAGCCATTTCTGATGCCTGGGAAATGCACAGCCTTCTCAGAGCTTGCTTCATATTAACTGTCTTTGAGGATATCCCAATGCCTGCATTCTGAGATAAGCCTGATCTCGTTGGCTTCTTGAGAGCACTCTTTCCTGGCGCACCTCCATCACTGTTGGCAGGACTAAGCGCCCGACGGAATGTCCTGCTGTCAATCGCTTTCAGAAGCTGGTCCAGGTCATCTTCAACTGGGTAATCACGATAGCTGCCATTTTTGCCCACAGGTTTTACTGCAATATGCTGCAAGCTGGAACAAGCAACAGGCCCGCTGTCGATTTCTTCTTCGGTGGACTCAACTATCTCGGAGCTACAACCAGATGACCCCATGATCCAAGCAGACCGATTCAACAGCCAGACAACGAGTATGACATCTTAGCCCGTGGCCGGCAGCAGACAAGTCATCCCACAATGCTTGTACCTTTCAAAGACGTTAATACAAGACGGTAGCCCGGAGAGCTCCCCCCAAAAAAGCAGGCTTTTTTAATAACAAGTCAAGCAACCTGTGGCCACCCTGCAGAGATCATGAGATCCAGAGTTAGTGATTGAGACACGGCAACAGCGGAGGAATTTTAGAAAAAGAAATCCAAACGCGAGCACGAAGCAAGACTCCAAGAAGAAAGACGCGCTGGGCAACGGCACTAACTGAAATCGGAACTGCCAAGAAGAGGCAGTTCAAGCGAAGAACTTAAGCAGCCCGAGCTCCGGCCTCCGGGAAGAAGACAGCTAGAAACGGCACCACCAACTGAGAGCGCATCCCCGTTTCCAAACGTTAGAGGCAGCGGGGAGCCGGGGACGTTAACTTTCGTGAACTAGCGCAGCTGAGTCCACAAGAAAAGGTTCGAAAGGGGAGAAGAAACATCGGAACTTTTCCACTCAACAAGCACGCGGAGCTGGCTCCAGATCCAGGAGTCGGCGGCGCCGCCACGGCACCGTCGACCCCGCATTTCGCTGGAGCCGCTACAAACTTTCTCCAGAACACTAAAATCGCGTTTACTCTGGACGGCGGCGCGCGCGAGAACAGGATGCGGGATCAGGAAAGGGGAGCTCGAGCTTACTGAGAAATGCCGTCCCGGATCTCCAAGCGACGGCGAGCGGCAAGCAGCGGGGCGGTGCCGGGGGGCGCCTGGGTCTGGATAGACGAGCGCGGCTGCTGCCCGGCGCTAATCTCGGGAATGGAGGCTTTGGAGGTGTGGCGAGGAGAGAGAGAGGGACAGGAGCGCGAGAGTCGAGAGAGAACACGGAGCGCGAGAGGAGAGAGAAGTGAGGTAGAGAGAGGTGAGAAGGAGGTTGGGGGGGGG
>BCLF01000070.1:576956-595446 GCA_001602275.1 Zoysia japonica | reverse complement strand
CCGGCCTGGGGGCCTCCGCGCGACGCCAACCTGGGGGGCCTCCGCGCCGTGGCTTCCACGCCCCGGCCGCGCCGCCCCGGCCTGGGGGCCTCCACGCTACGGCATTCGCGCTCTGGCCTCCGCGCCCCGGCCGCACCACCTCAGGTAGATGATGACGACGAGTTCAAGATCTAGGGACGCTAATCATTTGATGTGTGAATCGATTTTTATGTGAATCATTTGAATCTACGATGTATATTATGAAGTGACGACGAGTTCAAGTTTCGGTGAGGTCCGTAAGCATATTCCTCTCCGCTGTTTGCACTTCACAACAATGTCATTCATATATGTTTTGATATTTTTTCTAATTTGATGTTTAAAAACGATATGAACACATTTTTGATACATAGCCTCAGTGATTTTAGACCGAACAATATTTTTACATAACAATAAACTCTGAAAGGAAAGGAGTGATAAATACTGTTTTTTCTTCATCTTCAATTCGCATATTGATTTAATGATAGTCGGAGTAAGCATCAAGAAAATTCAATAATTTGCTCTACAATCTGATCAATTCGAAGCGGAGAATACTCATTTTTAGGACATGCTTTATTCAAAGACGTATAGTCGATACACATCCGCCATGAACCATCTGGTTTTTTCACTAATATAGGATTTGCTAGTCATGTAGGATAATCTACTGTTCTAATGAACCCGACTTATAAAAGCCTAGTGATTTCGTCGAGAATAGCGTCGCGTCTGTCTGAAGTATACCTCTGTTTTTTTTTGCTTGACCGGCTTAAGAACCAGGTCAATTCCTAACTTGTGCTCAATCACCTCTCTGGGGATCTTGGGCATATCCGAAGATGTACATGCAAAAACATCGGCATTTACCCGAAGAAAAGTGATGAGCACGAGTTCTTATTTCGGGGATAAGGAACCTCCAATGACAACTTGCTTTGCTGGCTCATTAGGGTCCAGTGAAATATTCTTGTTCGGTGCTGGTGGCAGCACAATTTCTTCTTCAGGAGCCGGGACTTCGGGAATTGGTACTTCGGAAACTTTGATAATGGGTTTTGGTACGACAAGTACCGCACCACCATCTGTTCGGGCTTGCTTAAAAGAACTGGCTTTCAAAACTCCTTGCTTGAAGTGACCTGCACGGGTCAAGAAATTAATGTCGCACTTGACCGCCTCTTTAAGATCAGAGACGATCGTGATGACCCCTAGGGGTCCTGGCATCTTCATCGTCGCGTAAGCTGAATGAACAGCAGCCATGAACTTCAGGAAAAATGGCCTCCCAAGGATACAGTTGTACGCCAAATTGAAGTCCGCCACCTCGAAGGTGAGGACTTCTCGGTGCTTGTCTCCGTGACCGCAAGCAACGGTCAGATCAATCTTTCCCAAGGGCTTTGATGAAACCCCTGTAATGACTCCATAGAATCTTTCATCCACAGGCTGCAATGCTGCTAATAGAAACCCATTTCCTCACAAATACGCTTTATAAGGAGGTTCAAGGCCGCACCTGTATCGACGAGAGTCTTGACAACATTGCTGCGGTGGATTGGTATCTTGACAACGAACGACAAGTTCCTGGTAGACAGCTCCGTCTTCAGGTGATCTTCAGGGCCGAACGTGATCGGGATTTCATGCCACCGCATCTTCTTGCTAACAGGAACGGCATCGAGCACCTCCCGCTCGTACTTCTTATACTGGATTTTAGATGGAACCATAGTACTTTCACCGAAGATCATGTTAACTTCGGAGAATTCTTCTTCATCTTCCTCCTCGACCCTCCGACAGCCTCTGGCCGGAGCCTCAGGTCGAGGTGCTGCTGGAGGTTCTGGAATATCTTTTTTCTTTTGATCAATGTAATAAGGGCAATAAGTGAAGTTATGTAACCTGGACGGATGAACCGGGCACCATTTCTTTGCATCTTCGGGTCTGTCAAAGGGTCGCTTCTTTTTTTCATGACGTTCACTGCCTTCTTTTTTTGCGACATTGAGCTCCCAATCATCAGATTTTTTGCGAGAACTCTTAGTCTTGGCTTCTCCCGTAATCCAGGTTCGAGCTTCTGATGCCATGATGCAAGTTTCAGCGATTGTCAAGATGTGGCCCACTGTTCGTGGTTCCTCGATGGCTAACTGTTTTGCGGTGTAAACATCAGAAATTCCTTCTCTGAAGGCTATAATGACCTTCAGATCTTCAATATGAGGAATAATATTCCTCGTCTGACTGAACCTCTTCACATAATCCCGAAGACTCTCATCGGGCTTTTGCTTGATGGTTCGAAGGGTTTTCGCTGTCGAGGGGCTTTCGAAGGTCCTCTAGAAATTCTCGATGAAGGTCGCGTAGAGCTAATTTCAATTCTGGAACATGGATTCGGGAAGATTCACCAGCCACGATCGGGCTGGTCCTGATAGAACAGTAGGCAAGTAATTAGCCTTTACTCTATCATCTCCCCCAGCAGCTTCTATAACTGTGGAGTAAACCTGAAGAAATTCTTTAGGATTTGATGATCCGTCATACTTCTCAATCGAGTCTGGCTTGAATTTCTTAGACCACCGAACTTGACGAAGACTTGGGGCAAGAGCCTTAAATGAGCTCCAGCTCGATCGAGCCCGATGAGGAGCAATTTCAGCTGCCTCTCTATGACGCCTGTTGGTATCAATGTCATTACGCGCATCATGTTTGTGCGGGTGTTCACCAGATTGACCCCTTTGACTTCGTTGGCTGTCGAGGCTGTGTCGTAAATCTCCCACAGAAAGATAGTGTCCCTGTCAGGGAGATGTGGCCGAAGCAGAGGGTGCTCTTCGGGACGATATACCTACATGAGAATTGGTATGGCGTGAAACCTTAGGCTGATTTTGACCTGACTGTGTAGCATGGCCTATACAACCCGTAATCTCCAATCCTTGCTGAACCAATGGCGCCAAAGGCGAACCAGCATCTGCCAAATGCTGCATGCACTCTAGGATTGTTTGAAGACAAGTAGCTTCAAAATCAGTTTGTAGATTTCTTACCGAGGGACTCAACAAGTTGATCCTAAGTGCACTAGAACCAATGGTGGGAAGATTACTCGATGACCCAGCAGAAGGTGCTGGATCATTCCTCGCAGCCACATTGATCTGTCGCATCACAATGTTGTGATTTCACTCCGGATACCCCATTCTTGAGGGATAATCCTCATCGGAGCCGAAATCATCGTCGGTGTAGTCGTTGTTGCTGTTGCTATTGGAGTTGTAGCATTTCAGCCCCAGCCCAGGGAACGTGCCATTGACAAGGTTAAAAATCACCTTGGACTGGGTTGGTAGCTGCTCCAATTGATCCTTTGAAGGACCAACAAAGGATCGAGACCCAAGTGGAACACTCAGAATCTTAATCGTAGTAGGCATCTCAAACGAGATCTGAGAAAAAAACTTCTAGGAACTCCGAACGATGGGCCAAAGAACCTTTTTCATCGGCGACAAAAACCAATGTTCCGAAACAGAATGTGGTGCCAGCCGGGAACACGAGGTTGCTTGCGGAAGCCATGGATGAAAGTTGGACTAACTTCACCTCATACTCTTCTTCTTGGCGCACGTGTGTCGACGACCGAAATACGAGTTCGAAAGATCGACAGATATTGTAAATAGGGTTGAATGTGTGAGTATTGTGAAGCTAATCACGAAAAGCACTGACACGAGAGGTTTATACTGGTTCAGGCCTCTCGGAGGATAATAACCCTACGTCCAGTGAGTGTGTGTTCTCTTGCTTTTGAAATAGATGCCTTGCCCTGTTGGGCAGGTTATATATTTATAAGAGAGACGCGCCTCCCGTGGTAATGACAATTACCACGTCATAACACTGATAACATCTATTTTTAATTACAACGAGCGTGGCTATTAAGTGTAACGGTCCTTTAATTGGCGTTAACTTCCTAGCAATCAATCATGCTTCAAATGCCGCGTCATGCATCGTGGTGTTATGGGTAGCCGTTCCACGGATCACTGTTCGTATTTGGGCCAAAGCCCACGAACGTCTTCGGTAAATCTTGGTTTCAACCCACGCCTGTTCGAAAGGTGGAAATTGAGGCATCGACAGGATGCAAATTGATTTGGGGATGTAAATTGATGTGTGCATGGCAGGCTAGGGGTCAAATAATTTTTTTTTTATTTTTGGACGTGGCTTTGTGCAGGCGGCGGATGTAAGCCTCCGCTTGTACTAAATTTATTAGTGCATGCGGTGATTTTAAGACATCCGTCTGCACTAATACTATTTGTACAGGCTCACTAATGCCAGTGGAAGCCGAAACCTCCTGCAGAAACGGGTTTATATCCGCCGATAAAAACCGTCTTTCTAGTATTGTACCCAGAAGCTATGCTTAGGTGTAGTGGTATTATGAAGCAGAGACAAATGAAGCCAGAAAATGATGTTTAAATGACAAGAAATTGCATGAGAATGGGAGGAAAATTTGTGGCCTATCTTCTCCATTCAGTACTACAATCTACATCTTCGGTGTCTCTTGTAATTTTATTCCAGAAGGGCCTCGCTTAGCTAATGACACTTTATATGGGAACTAAAGTCATGTTCTGGAAAGTATGAATAAATTACTGGGCTATACCATTAAAAAATTGGAGCTAAATAATTGTATAAGGATACATCACAAACTCATGCAAGTTGCATTAATCTTCGCATCAAGAAAAGAACTAATACATTATACATGTAGATCGCCCACCCCCACATGACTTGCACTTAGCCACCAGCCAAACAAGTGCACACTTCATCACCTTCTTTTCCTAGTTTGCCTAGCAGCGGTTTCTTCGAATTCCAGAATGTGTGGTCCTTCATGGCATTGCCATTGTATTTCCATGTGCAAGAACCTTCAAAAGTTTATGTACCATGCACAGCAAGCAATGAGCTACAGCTCTCTTGAACAGGGCTGCAAATTAATTGCGGGATACAAAGGTTTGGCAGCGCACGGTGTTCAAAAACTTTTCAAGATACTTATGATAATCACAATACATGTGCTTGTTTCAAAGGAGGGCAATTTGTCAAGATAGCAAAAAGGAATTGGTCCAAGGATGAAATCTTGGTGGGTGCCATCATTATGAGAGTTGGGGGGGGGGGGTCTCAAACATCGTGTGGGATTTGTAAGGTTGCACATAATATGGTAGGATCATGGTATAAACAAGAAAAAACTAAGTATATTGTCTAGTACTTCCTCCGTTTCAAAATAGGTGTCACTCTAGGATTTCAGACATCTACATTTGACTATTCGTTTTCAAAAAACTATGAAAATATTATTTATTTTATCTTGAAATGATTTATTATTAGAAAAACTTTTAGCATGGCTTGTTTGTTTTTGTATTTTCGTAAATTTTTTGAATAAGATGAATGACCAAATGTTGATTTCTAAAAGTTAAAATACTTATTTTGAGACGGAGGGAGTACCTTTATTTAGGAATATATTTATTATTAATTAATTCTAAAGCTGGATTTGATGTAATTTTTCATTACCGAACGATAGGTGTGGTCTAATCATAACCCTGGTAGCTAGGTCGTTGCTAATGATGACCTCCATAAGCAATAAGGGTCCTCTTGCTACTAGGGCACCAAAAAAATGAAATGCTGTATGGTCCTATCGAAGAAGAAAGAGACTCATACGATTTGTGATAATTATTATGCAGGCCTAAAGGTACCTTGATTCTTTGAATACGTTCATTTTCTCTTTCAAAGTACATAACGGCCATAGCATTCATTAAAAATCAGAAGGCTTGTACAATCTGTGGTCCAATTCGTTGTGAAGTTTCAGTTGACACTTCTGCAGAACAGAACTTAGCTCAAACAAAAGGTGGTTGTCCCACAGTGAAATCAAAGTTGTTCACCGAACGATTTTTCGACATCTGAGTAACTTAAATTTAAACTACACCCCCAAGAATCGTAGACTCTTGAATTCATCATCATCGCCCGAATTTACGTTATGGACACGGGGATGCATGACTGCTTTGTAGGGCCACATTTTCAGGCAGGGCCAGAGAGAGTACGTAGTAGCACAGGCGCTAGAACAAGTCAACGACGTCGTCATTGAACAAGTGAACCAAAGCCGGGGGGGCCCTGCGGCACTGTGCTTCTTCAACCTCTGCCTCTGTTCTTCCATTTCCAGGTTTCCTAGAACATTTCCATGGCTAAAAGAAGGCCCATCGTCTAGCATCTAAGAAAGCACACGTTACACAGCATCAATCTATAATTCACCAAGCAGTTCTTGATCGACTTCCTTTCCCATCCCTCAACTGATTGTATGACTATTAACAGATCCTAGCGCCTGGCGGCCCCAGTTACCATACACCTACCGTCTGATTGCATTGCTACGGTCCAAGGCTCCAAATGCAGACATAGAAGAAGCCTCTGCGGTTGACGTCGCGGAAGTGCACACCAGCATCCCCAACAGAACGTCCATGCGGCTGTTCTGGTGGCCTGATTGGGGCAAGGCTGGATGGCCAGTAGCTTGATTGTGATGTAGGACATGGTTGGAGTCATTTGCATGAAACGAATCATGCTACATGGCATTTTCTGTCCTGATGTTTGGCATAGTTTCTCCGTCTTAAATAGGCTAGGCTAGCCTTAACGTCATGCTCAACATCGTCCTGCTGATAATTGTGATACTTTAATTTTACCAGACAAAGTTTCAATTGTACATAAAAAGAATGTCTTTTTGCAGGCGATGTATCAGAGGACCATGGGAAATATTTTCCTTCGTAAAAGGCAGATTAATAAAAGTATTGTTCAGTTTTTCCGTTTTGAAACTGTGAACTACTCCCTTCGATTTTAAATTATTGACACTGTTGATTTTTAATATTAAATTTGACCATTCGTCTTATTCAAAAAATTTGTTTAAATGAGTAAAATTATTAGTTGTGATTTAAATTTTATTAATGATAAATTAAATAATAACAAAATTTTACATATTTAAATATTTTTTTGAATAAAACGAATGGTTAAAATTGATGTTAGAAATCAACGGTGTCAAAGAGTACTAACTAATGTTATCTTAACAATTTCTTGCTCTATCTACAAGGTGACGACATTCGTAAATCCTGACGGGGTGATGAAAATTGAAAGTGAAGGCCCATTGCATTGTTATCTGAGTTGGCCAGTTAGGCCGCTAGGTGGGCTGCAAAAGCTTCAGTTGGACTGACAGCAGTAAACTACACGAATAAGTGCTATCGTCCTCCCTCAACTTATTACGATAAGTATTCTAATCCTCTCAACTTTTTAACCTATTCGTTTTTCCTTTCTAATAGTTTTGATGATGATTTTAGCCTATGTGGCTGAGTGATGTGAATGTTTTAGCCTACATGCAGGGTAACGGGCTGAGGATTATAAATCTTTTTTTTTAATTTTGTAAAAATAAATCTATTTCGAATTTAGAGATGAGTTCAAAACAAAAGTTGTTCTTCATGAAGATATCTATCATTCTGCAAAGTTTGAAATTCATACAAGTTCAAAAAGTTATGTTTTTGAGATAAAATAGAATGCTGCTGCAAAATTTGGATGGGTCCGTGGGGCCTTTTATCTTTTTCTTATTTTCTCTGTCTCCTGCGTTCCAGTTTCCATTCACTTTCGGCGGCGGCGCGCTGGTAACTCCAACACTACTAGCGAGTTACCTTGCGAATGAGCGTCTAATCGATCCATATCTCAGTAACGTGACGGACGAGATGGAGATTATCACCGGATCCCTCGGCGAACCTCCTGCTCAACGGAGGGCAGGCTCACTGCCCTCCAGGAGCTACGAATCTTCGTCTGCCCGGCGTCGGCTACTCTCCCCTCTGCCATGAGGCAGCTTCTGTTAAGGACATGAGCTCAAGAAATGATTGGGAAGGCTAGCTACAGAACACGTTTCTGAGTAAATACTTTTGCTTTGATGTTATGTACCGTCACAAAATAAAGGTTTGCTTATATTCCATGGCGTCTAACTTTAACTAATAATTTATATAGATTCTATTTACTTTAACAAATATTATGAGCTTTGTACTTTAATATTCATCATAAAAAATATTTTTATAATATATTATATATATATTTCATAAAACTAATTTTATTTGTAGAAATCATTGATCAAAGATATACTGGTTGAATGCCCGTACATTGCCACCAGCTATGAAATATTATCAAATGATTTGGCATCACCCAACATCAGGAATCATCAATGCTTATATTATAGATTCGGCGACTGAAATTGGCTGATGGTAGTCACACCATTATCACTAACTTAGAATCCTTTGTTAGAGCTCTCATCTCTTGATTCTTAGTCAAAATCAGAGAAGCTCTGCTAAAGATTGTTTTTAAGAGAAGTATTTTTTGTCTGATTTTATAAAGTGATTCTTTGAAATGAATTAAGAGGCTGAGAGCTAAAAAACATAGCTTCTCTTGATTTGTGAAGTGATTCTCTGTCTTAATTCTAAAAATTTATCTTACAGAATTCAAAAGAATCACTTTCAGACACAGAATCACTCCACAGGAAAATCAGCAGTGAATCCAAATAATCATGGGAGCTTTGCCAAATAGAGCCTTAGAATTTTAGATTAGCAGGGATTTCGAGAATGCAATCATAATACCGAAAAATTGTATGTCGTACGGATTTTTAAAAAATAAGGACTAAAAATAAAGACCTAGGACATAAAAACAACAATTATTTTAAACCAAAGGGAATATCTAACAAAAAGTCACTGAAAATACTTGTTTCTGCTACGTGTGCACGGAAAAGATGTTTTGTGTAGACAGAACATATTTGTCAGCGTTGCAATGTACTTCCTTCGATTTTAAAATATTAACACCGTTGACTTCTAACATTATTTGACCATTCGTTTTATTTAAAAAAATTATTCAAATGTATAAAATTTTGGTATTATTTGATTTATTATTAATGAAATTTATATTACAACTAATTATTTTACATATTAGAACAATTTTTTTTTAATAAAACGAATGTTAAAGTTGATGTTAAGAGTTAACGGTGTAAATATTTTAAAAGCAGAGGGAGTAATTGGTTGAGATGCACGACTGCCGAAAGAAGGTTTTACAGATAAATCATTACCTATAGCTACCAGAATTAGGGGCCACACAATATAATTTAAAACCTTAATTATGTTAAAACGTTTTATATTGCATATATGTATTTTTTTTTCCATATTTTAAAATCATGCACATCTCATGTTACAACGCTTGTCAGAATTTTTCTTCGAATTTATTTTTAAAAAATATATATTTTCTTGTAAATCTATTAAAAGATCAGATATCGTCCAACTGCTTGCGCTTGACCCAACGGGAAAAAAGATATTACCGTATTCTTGAACTCGCCCCAACGGAAAAAAGAAGAAAAAGAAAGAAACAAGAGAGGTTATAATTGTTCAAGTTAATCATAATCATCCACTTAATCATATTTAATAGTTAAAAATAAATAGATATCTAGTTAAAATATCAAAATAATGAATTTGATAAAAAAAATGAACTCGATACTAATTTATAAAAATCAATGGTTAAAATTAATTGAAGATGTCCGCTCTTCCCTGTTTCCACCTGCTGCCGCCAGAGCATGACCGAAGACTGCAAGCTCCCTGCCTACAGCTACATGTGAGCTCACCGCCTCCCTGCCCCGCCGCTTCACCCCACCCCCATTTCTCCCTAGCTCGACACCTCCCTGTCTCGCCGCATCACAGCAACCACCTCTACGCCTGCTGTGGATGACCACCGCGAGCTAGCACGTAAACCGGTGCAACCATTTGTCAAGTTCCCAGCTGGAGTTCGCCGCAGATTCGCTGTCGGCGAGCTGCCTCCGCGCCCCTGACCTCAGACCCCACTAACTGAGGAAGCTATTGGCAGTCATTGATGCCGGATCCGATGGAGGAAACAGTGAGATGGCAGAATCACCGCATCACATCCCTTTTTAAAGTAGAGATTTAACTAAATCCAGATAAACACTTATTATAAGAGAAGGGAGTACATCTTAAGTTGGTTTAAAAAAAAAACACCAAGACATTAAAGAGCTTGAAAGTTGAGAAAAGATCCTCAAGAAATATTTTACTCGCACTACCGTTGTATCTGCTTGAAAATGATCTTGCCTATAACTTTATAAGCCCTTTTCAATGGCTCTGGAAACTGAGCTGCGGTTGCCGGGTCCCAGATTAGGTGCCTAACCCTCTCGGTGACAACCAGGGTTCATGATCGAATTTAGTAAACCGCGAAAACTCAAAAACCACTCCAAATTGAAAATTCAAAATTTTAACAATCTGCTACAGTAAACCTATCGGTTTCCACAGTTAACCGACCGATTTCTTCGATTTTTACAGTTTCAAATTTCAAAATTGATTTTCGGTATTCCAAATTTTTTCAAATTTTCAAAATTTTTTTTAAAATTTTTAAAACAAAAACCAGTCGTCCGATAAAACCAAACTGTACCGGTTTCATAAAAAACCGGCCGGTTTTAAACGGTTTTGTAAACCTTGGTGACAACATGCTTCACAACAGTAGCAAGCTCTTTCTGTGAGACCAATACTGTAAGATTATTGAATAAAATCACGTATTTTATACCTCGTAGTGAAGCCATCATATATAACAATTTGGTCCTGGAAAAGAGATCTTCCAAGAAGCTTGGGGATGCATTTCGATCCAATGGCTAATGCTCTCTCACTTTCCCTAGTTATGGGCAAATCGACGCAAGAGAAAAACAAGAATAGGTGACAATCCACGATTTTTTAGATTGTGGATAAATCTCAGAGATAAAACATGACTTGAGTGTTGGTACATGACAATGAGAGTTTTACAACTAACTAATGCAAGGCACAACATCTGGATCCTGCCATTTCATGAGGACCTGTCAAAAATGAGTATGTTGACAACCACTAAAAGATGGTGAGTCTTCTACTTTCTGCGTTTGTACCTGCAAAAAAAAACTCATAAGTTATAAACTCGGTCACCAAGTGGCTAATACTGTACTTTGTATGTGTTTCTATATCAATACACTGACAACGCAAATTGGTCTATCGAAATATCAGTCACATACATACCTCGATTTACTCTTAAATGCATTCTTTGATTTCTTGGTAAAATTATTATTTTTCTTCAAGGGCCGTCCCTGTTTCCATTCACACATATCATTCTGGAACAGCTCGTGCATTTCCTCCTGCCTTGACGGTACCTTATCAGAATGTTGCTTTGCCTTCTTCTCACTCTTCCCTTTGCCTGCACCAGGAACCCGTTTGCTGATTGTCTTCATTGACTTTGCCCTACGATAAGCCGCATCCACTAGAGATTGGCCTTTCTTTGCTTTCTTTCCACCTTTATTTTCCTGTAGCAAGATCTCCAATAAGTTTTGAATACAGTCCAATGCAAAAGTTTTTGATGAAGCATCTAAGCGAAGACCTCAATCAAGGTGCACTTCCTAGTGATGAATATACCTTTAGAATGTGCCTACCAAAGTATAGTTTTGAACAGAACTTTGCATTCTGATTGAAATTGCTATTTCTGGTAGTAACTATCATTTGTACACAGATGAGAGAACAATAGCTCAGGCATCAGTTTGTGATCAAGTATTTAGTTTATGAATACTGTTGAATTATATTAATGCATACTTGGAATATTCTAAAATTATTTGAAGATTACAAGAGATATGATATTTGCTATGGAAGATTCAAGAGCTACATAGCGAAGAATAGTGTGGAATCTAGATATTTAGATATGGCAAGAAATACATAGATAGTGGTTAAGGATGAGAAGTTTCTAGAGTTAGGATGTTTTGTATGGCGTGTTTCGATGGTTGTCACTTGGCACCAATCCAACAGTCATGTAGCAGTATAAATAGGGGGCCCCTCCCCTCATCCAAGGTGACCATGCCATGGAGCCATAAGTTCATACATTAAGCCATGAGTGTCATTTGAGTCTTAGTGTGTAGGTGTGTCATGGTGAGTTGCAGCTAGCCACAAAGTGTGTACGTTGTATCGACCTTGTGTTATGAATAAGATTGAGTTACTTACGAGTGTTGGTCTCCTAAGTTAAGATTAAGTGAAGGTCTTCTCGATTTAGATTGAAGCAATGGAATAGGATCCACAGAAGAAGTGGTATTACTACAATTTGGTACCATTTCTTAGGAGTCGGTGTGAGCCTAAGGACACCGAAAACTCAAGAAAAACAAAAATGAATAGAACAGCCACTCAAAACTGAATAATCAGATCTAATTAATTCTACAAGGACGACACTATTACTTTCATCAGTTCACAGTTAAGATTTCAATATTGTAATTTCAAAAATATAGTTCAAATCATTCAAATTATAACATTCAAAGCTTGAGTTCTCTTTTGAACTCAAATCCAAGGGCAAGTGAATAGTTACTTTCATCAATTAGCCAACGAAGACATATGTCGATACATTGATAGTTTTCTTTCGCAACCATGTCATAAGTGGCATACCAACACAACAATAAACTATGATAAAATAAGCACACACCATAGTTTTTTTTAGTTTTGTGAAAATAGGCATCGGTTCAGATTCAAATAAGTAGACTTCACAGAGTACTGCAGAAAAGCAGCTGAACACTGGCTCTAAGTATCACCGCTTTTCCAACATAAGTAGGTAAGCATAAAAAAAATTCACGGCATGACCTCTATCTAGTTAAGTGTAATTAGTTTCAATTCAAATGTTACGTCTAGGTGATTCCTACAGACTGGAAATAGTTCTCATGAACGGAAGAGAATAATAAACTAGCTGAAAGAACTCAACATACCTCTGTATCTTCAGCATCTTCACTCTCTAACATCTCTCGCTGTGCCTCTAACCTTCGGCGTTTCTTCCTAGGTAAGCTTTTCTGTGTAATAAATAAGCAAAAAAGACATCAATTAATAAAAATCATGTCAATTAACATATCACTCAGATATCACTTTCATAGGCAGACCTCATGCTCTCTTCTCCTTTTCTCCTTCAGCCGAAGGTCTTCAGCTTGCTTAGCACTAATAACTCCAGAGCTATTTTTACCTTTGTCCAGGGCTTCCTACACAAAAAAAGGAAAGTCAGGTATTGCAGATGGTAGTAATGTGTACGAATATTGCTCACATATGTCATTTGTGCTCCTAAGAATACAGCAAAATATGAGACATGCTTTTATAATGCAAATGTTTCTGGAAAGTTCATTTGGTCATGAGCATGGGAAAATTACATGTGATTTACTATGTTAAGCGCAGATGATCTGAGGGCACATCATCATCCTCGATAACAGATGAGTTTCCAAAATAGATAGTCTTTTATCCTTTATTGCATTCAGTAGCCAAATGTATACTTTTTTCATCCCACAATCATCTTCATTGGTTGCTGTTATCCAGGCGAGCTCCTCGCAACATATGCATGCAGCACTATTTTCCTCACTAATTAAGTTGGTTAAGGCTGTTTGCGTCCCGCATGCACAAGCCTCTTGTTATCGATGCACTCTTCATCTCCCAGCTGCTGCGCTCTTACTCCTTGCTGCACCGTGCTCTGGTGGCCATGGAGTGGAAAGAGATATGGGAGACGCTTGGAGAAATGGTTCGAGCTGGTCTCTAAGGGAAAGATACATAGGCCTTCTTGGAAAGTGCCCAATACACGCGAAAATGGAAGGTGCCCTGCGAGCGTGAAAATGGAAAATTTCACCAAAAATTGTGGCGTTTTGTTTCCAAAATTTCGTGGCTAAAAACCGGAAAGTTCTCAGAACCTGCCATGGTGAATTTTCCAAAACATGGGCTGGCAAATGGACAGCTTGCTTGGTCCAGGTGTGATCAGCGCACGAGCAGATTTTCCAAGTTTTGGCCGGTAGACGAGTAGCCTGGCGTGATTACTGCTTGATAAATGGGAGCAGTGGCCAACAAGTGATTAAATGAGAACGGTTGCTACCTTGGTCTTGGCGTTTTAGCTTAGACGAAGATGATTGTGGAATGGAGTATTTATCTTTCAGACAGAAATAGTCAGCAGTACACATTTATAAACTAAACCAAACTCTTATATTCTACTCCCTCCATTCTTAAATTGTTCCTGTTAGGACAACAAATTTACTTCATTTTTTAACTAGAATTATTGTCCTAATGACTGCAGTCTAAAAAAAGAGGGAGTAGCTCTCTGCAAGAAGCATAAAAGCAAGGACTATTCATGTAGGAATAAGCATTTGGCCACAGGTACAATGGACATCAAATTATCATGCAAATAATTCATGTACATCAAATTATATGCTAAATATAATGCAGATGCAATGTAAATGCATCATACCTCATAAAAGACAGATAAGTATATAATATGATATAAAGTTTAGGACAGACTTACTTTAGCAGCCTTGGCCAAAAGCATCTTTTCTCTTTCAGTAGCAAACCATGTTCGTTTTGGGCGTGAGTATATTTCTTCCCTATGAGCTATCATATTCTCTGCCTGATTAGATTCAAAATATGTAACAGCAAACAAAGTTAAAACAATAGATTATTCTTTCTAACAGAAAAGGCATAACTATAGATAGATTCAAGTATGCAACTGTAAATAATGTTACATACATATATAGTTATAAAGGGCCTGCTTGGATGCATATAATTTTCAGAAATTGAGCGCCTAGAAGCGCTGCCTGCACCAGGCAGTTTCACCAGGACGGCAAGCAAATAAGCTCTAAGGATGTCTAAATTGATTTCTAATATGCTAAATTATGAAAAAAAAAACTGACACATTTATGATGAAAGATTTGAGATTTCAAAGAATAACCTTGGCAACTTCCATTTCAGCTTTCCGCAGAGCCATTTCCTCCCTAAAATGCAAGGGATGTCAATATTAACTTAGTTTTAACAAAAGTCAACAGTAAAGCAGCATGAAATTACAACCTTTCTTCTCTAATTATGGTTGAGATTTGGTCTTCCAAATCTTCAATTAATTTTGCACATTCAGCCACAGGTTTCTCTGCAACGATGCGACTTTTCAGCTGTGAACCAGCTTTTTTTGCCTGAAAATATTCATAATTTAATAAGAAATACCAAAACACGGCAGCATGCAGGAAATTAGAAGAAAAAGTATAATCTGTGGTTTTCATGCCAACAATAGAAGAGTTGTAATGAGATGGTTACTTAAAATACTATGAGTAATAGAAGTTAAAAAACACAGTTACGATAATAACTTACAACAATTTTCTGTTCTTAGATTATCAGCATGATGTAAAACAGAATGTACAGTACAGGGAGAAATATTTACGATTGCTTTTAGGAGGGATCTATCATCATCTGTAACAAATGTCGCCGCGTATCCTTCTCTACCTGCTCGTGCT
The DNA here is from genome assembly GCA_001602275.1 of Zoysia japonica. Classification (NCBI taxonomy): domain Eukaryota; kingdom Viridiplantae; phylum Streptophyta; class Magnoliopsida; order Poales; family Poaceae; genus Zoysia; species Zoysia japonica. The sequence continues at coordinate 580,175 of BCLF01000070.1, read as the reverse complement.
GTGCGGCCGACACGATGAAGATAGCTGCAATAAATGAATTGAGCCGAATGAATGTGTTTTTTTTCACGATTGTAAGGCCCAGATTAAAATGAATCACCAAATATCTCTTGCTAATCACAACTAGCATTACGTAATATATATAACAACATCTGTCATCATAATAAAAAATTCTGAAACAATTAAGAAGAGTTTTATTTCACACTCTAATAACTGAGTTGAACAGATATTCTACTAATTGGTTCAAAGATTTGTATTCACAACTCATAACATAGAGAAGCATCAGCAATGAGTTATAATAACAACAATAAAAGAGTGTTGTCAACGAATGAATTAAGGAGCTACAAGCAAACAAGAATTCAGTAAACAATAATGAGAAATTCTAACATCATTGATACTATTGTATGTTGTGAAGCTTTAAGCTAAAAGAATGGTAGCATAATAGAATTAGTTTGATGGTAAAACAATCTTCACATATTATGTCCTTACTTTTTGACATCACGTGGACAAGAAAAATTTATTACAGTCTGAACACCAACAATATCAATTCCCTACAAGTAAAACAAATGACAACGTGAGACTAATATTAGAAATCTTGGAAAGAAATATCTGACACACAATGTCACTTACACGAGCGGCAACATCAGTTGCAATCAGAAAGTCTACTTCTTGCTTTTTGAAAACTTCCAAAGCCTATGGAACAATAAAATTAATCAAACTGGTGAAGCTACAAAACATTACTTCACTGCAGAAAAATGTTCAGACTTACAGAATGCAATTTGAATAGCAACAAATCACAAAACAATTTGGGTGCATATGAATTATTATATGTAACATCAAACTAAATATTCCGAATCCAGCCAACTGTAGATCATTTTTCCAACCTGTTTACAATCATCAATGCTGTATTTTAAGGATGTTTGGTTGAAACAAGACAGCAATATGCAATTGTTCGTTGAAGAAACAGAACTCAACCTTTTGCACTCAGGACCTTGTACAAATCAATGAGGTGTGGGAATCCAGTTAACTGCAGATGCTAATCAAGTGGTACACGAGCCAGCAAAAGATTGCCCAACAACAAATTATGGACACAAGCTTATGCTCTCAACAAGCAATAGGTGCTGTTTAGCATCAGAAGTTTTATACAAAATTTAAAAAGCTGGAGCACTGCAATAGTGATGGTTCAAATTAAAAGTTTTTTTTTAACCACAGACAAAACTATTGGTGAGCATTCAGGAATAATGGAATTTCATAGCACAGCTATCAACATAATATACAAGGAGAAAAGGAAGAGACACCCATGATTTATATCACCTCAAGCCTCTGGGCCTGTGTAAGGTTGCCATGAAGTTCAGCAGCTTTCATGCCAGAGAGACCAAATATTATTTTTAGTCTGTGTGCACATTGCTTTGTTCCACTGCAAGAAGACAAGAAATATAAGCATCATAACAATTTAACCACAAAATGCATGACCAAATTGACCGACACAAAATGTTGTAAAATCTTCAGCAAAGGAAAGCAACAGCAATTGCATGCACGTCTGCAAAAATTGAGCACAACTTCTTGATTAACTATTAGAATATTACGTGAATCAATACATGGTATGGCCAGATCATCTTTTCAACCACTACACTTGGTGCCAGTTCATGTTTACCCTATTCCAGGTTAGCATTACAGGAAACAATTCCACTGTATAACCCAGAAAGAAGCCCCTCGAATGGCGAAAAAATGTATAAAGTTGAAAGTTATCTTGATTACAAACCTAAAAATGATTACGTTCTTCTTGAAAGTCTTCAAACAGAGTGCAAGAAGAACAGCTTCTTGATTTGCTTCACGTGATCGTCGTATTCTAATAACCCTGCAAAAATTCAGAGGACAATGATACTACATACAATTTCTACAGTTATAACAAAGACCACCATAAGAAAGATGATAATCATATTTCCGCTACTGTAAAAATAAAAAAGGGCTGATGATAAGAACAGAATGAGCATACTCTTCAGTCAACGTTGCAGGCCGCTTCAGAGAAGGATCAGCTTCAAGACGTACTGGCTTGTTTAGTGAAAGCTTTATAAGATCATTGATTTCTTCTGTCATCGTAGCAGAGAAAAGCATTGTCTGCCTTCGTTTAGGGCACATGCGAATCTATATCAATAATTAAAAAGTTGCTTTAGAGACAAACAAAGTTCGGACCATCGCTGTTCTTCAAATCCAAAGAAGTTTGGGCTCAGCATCTAACAACAGTATCATACAGTGCTGGATGTTACCATGAAGTGAAACATAACAAGAACTTAACAGGAGTCTGGTGGTTACCAATTCTTGAATATCAGCACTGAAACCAAGTTCCAGCAAACGATCAGCCTCATCAAGGATCACAACAGCTAAATCTTCGACACCAACAGATTTAGAATTGCGTATATGGTCAATTATACGCCCAGGAGTAGCAACAACAATGTCAGGCATTGACCTCAAAGCAATCTCTTGCGCCTGTGTAGCATTTCATTAGCAAGATAGTAAAATTTTAGGCACCTTTTCCCATAATCCATAATACCCAGTAGATGACAATTAGCCAAGCATGCAAACAGTGATTACAATTTCATGACAAGAAAGGTGTCAGATCATAGTATTCAAAGTAACAAAGGAATCTTATATCATAAAAGAAGATGATGAGCCCTAAACTAGATAAAGAATATTGAAAGGTCAGCTGTTAGAATCGTTGCTCGGGGGATGGGTGTAACATCCCGAATTTCTCGAATTAATAAAGTGGCAATTTCCCCAATTTTCGTTCCAATTAAATTGTCTGTTCCAATATTTCGTTCTGTTCAAAATTCTTTCGTACCGAATTTCGTTTCGTCCAAATCCAAAATCTGTTCGTCTAAATTAATACGGTGCCGAAATAATTTAGTCCGCGTATTTTTTTTACGTTTGGCTAAAATTATTTCTCGAAAATTCCCTAATTAATTTTCGGGTCTCTAAATATCTCTTCTCTAATTAAATCTCTCCGGCCTTTTTAATTATTTCGCGATTATTTATTAATCCCAGATTAATCCCTAACCCCTTATTCTAATTCCCTCCTATAAATACCCCCTCTCAACCCTAGCCCCAAATCCCCATCTCATTTCTCCCCATTTTCTTTCTTCCACCGCAAGTTCTATTTTTCTGACAACCGTCCTCCGCGCCGCGCGTCGCCGTCTGCCTCGTTTTCCCGGGCATCGCCCGTCG
>BCLF01000070.1:465490-567350 GCA_001602275.1 Zoysia japonica | reverse complement strand
GCTGCCGCCGCTTCCTCTGCTGCTCGTGCTGCTGCCACCTCTGCGGCCGCCAACCTCACCGCAAGAGCCGCTGCTGCCGCGGCCTCTGCTGCCACCCGCTCGCGCTCCTCTGCTGCGGCAAGGTCAGCCTCTTACCGACGTCGCACGCTCGAGGGGACCGAGTGGTGAGAGCCTCCTGCGGACATGGCACGCCGCTAGCGGGGAAGAGTCGCGGAGGTTGCTACTGCACTGGGAAGAAGCCACCGAGTCGATGGCTGCCGGTAGAGCACAGGAACCGACGGGGGAGGGAGTCGAGCAGGAAGACCGACGCCTCCGCTGGAGAGAATCACAGGTGAGATTGGATAGATCACAGAACCATATGGCTCTGATACCAAGTGTTAGGCGCAACACTCGCATTGTGAAGGATGACACTCAGTGTTGGGGGCAATTTTCTCCATGTTTCTTACTAGAATGCCATGACCAACCTGAAGGGTTAGGTACATATATATATATAGGCTGGTGGGCAGCCAAACATATGCTAAGATGCTAAAGCATAAAGTTGAAAAGATAGTCTAAGATGCTTAATGCATAAAGCTGAAAAGCTAGTCTAAGATGCTTAAAGCATAAAGCTGAAAAGCTAGTCTAAGATGCTAAAGCGAAAAACGTAAAGCATAAAGCATAAAGCGCCTGCACTAGACTTATTCCATCATGCTTATCTCCTACTTATCTCCTAATAACCTGGCGCACATAACATCAGCAATGTCATGTCACATTGTTATCATCGTCTATCAGCTATACAGATCAAGGTTTTAGAAACCGCTCCAAACCCAGTTTTCTATAGTTCAAAAGAAGGCTAGCCGGTTTTGCTACAGTACCAGGTCCGGTTTCGAACTAAAAAACTGGTCGTCCAGTGAAACCGGACAGGACCGGTTTTCACAAAAACCGGCTGGTTTTGAACAGTTTCTAAAACCCTGATACAGACAATAAGTGAGTACATACAAGAAAACACTGGCAAGCAAGGTATGCAGCATTTCTTAGTGGAACTAAAAGTCCTAACGCATAAAACAAAGGAGTCTCTGCATACGAGTAACTACCAAAAGGGGAACAAGTAAAAAATCAAAAAGCATCAATTAGCTTAAAAACATAACAAAGAATACCTTCAATGAAAGCCCTCCGACAATAAGACAACATCGGATATCTGTAAACTGAGCTAACTTCTCAATCATGCTATGGATCCTGAATACATAGGAGTAGGAGCAAGGATTGTAAGTATTATTTATTGGCACTGAACTGTAAATGGTAGCTGTTATATTGATGATTACTAAGGTGGGATACTTGGTAGAAATATAAAATCAAACAAATTTGAAGAAATTGAATTACAGCAAGAGGGAATTAAGTTTAAAGAGGAAAATACTGATTGAGTGAAACTTAAACGATGATGATAAAAATAAAAGGAAAAAAAATCCAACATCGGTATCCCCAAAAGCACCTCACCAGGACATATGCAATCTGTGGATAAATAAAAGAAAGGCAGCCAAGGGTCTGGTCACTTTGGGTGTTTTGTATGAAGCCTTTCTCTGCATTTCTGCAAGAAGCTTTTTCTAGGACTCAGATGACCGCATGGTTACAAGGCAACAAGTTTACCATTGAGCCAGAAATAACAGATAAATAGTTAAGGAAAATAGAATGCACATTGCCGCTGTAGGTTCAGCCATATCTTATGGCACATCAATATAAAATTGAGCTAACATTGGAAAAGAACATATGTTGAACTTACTGTGCAGCTAATTCTCTGGTTGGAGTAAGAATAAGCACCCTAATTGCAGGGACACGTTTTGGACGGAAAAGAAGGCGTTCCAGTACAGGCAAAGCAAATGCAGCTGTCTAAGATAAAAAAATTAGCCAAAACCATACATAATCTACCTAAAGATGCTCCAAAAGGTTTATTTGTATTAAATGGTGATACCTTCCCGGATCCTGTAATAGCACTACCACATATGTCCCGTCCAGTTAATGCCAAAGGTATGCAAGCAGCCTGAAATACGAAGTAAATTGAGCAAAAAATGATAAAGAAAAAAAACTGCATGTGTAGATAACAAATTTTACGTAGCAGAAAAACTGTTCTTTAACCAAATAAAAGATTAGATTTTGTTAGCCATCGTTGAAGAAAAGAAATCTATAGAAATTATAAACAACAAAAACAATGCTGAAAATGTATCACTACCTACCAACCAACAGAAAAACATTAGCAGTCATGAATTATATGCAGGAATGAGTTTTACATACAAATTTCTAAGGTACATTCAGAAATAATTGTAATGGGAAATGTGAGCATGCATATTAGTCCCAGCTATAATAAATTATATTACAGATAGTGTGGGAAAAATAGGGAACTGCTTTGTGTTTAGCAATACGAGCTAGCGTATATCACAGCAATGAGATGGATTCATCTAAAAGTTTGGCAGGAGTTAAAAACTTTCATTATATGTTAATAATTTCGCCATCAGACAGCAACAATATAGGACATTTCAGATTATGAAAAGAAATATGAAGTGTATTGGGAGCAATAGTGGCAACATATGACCTAACAAAAAGTTGCAAGTGCAAACCTGAATCGGAGTTGGCTTTTGGTAACCAAGTGCTTCACAAGCTCGAACTAGTGGGCGAGACAGGTTCAGCTCCAGGAATGACTTTGCATGGAATGATGCTCCCTCTGATGAAGCAAAGAAGTTAGAAGGATCTAACTGGCCATCCTGCTCAGCTTCGTCATCTTCCTGCCATTACAGTGAGGGAGCATATCAGAACTCCAGAATCAGCAGAACTTGCGTTGAAATGCAGCAATTGTGCTCTCAGAATCAAATTGCACTGACGGTCTGCCACGCTATTGAACGCCATGAAACACCATAACTATACAGAGCAGCTGTATTTAGCTGAAGAGACCTAGGTGGGGAATCAAACTGCACGAAGCTCACCTCTTGGGCATCCTCGTCATCCTCCCCACCGTCTTCTTCCTGTTCGCCTCCTTCCTCTTCGTCCTCCCCGTCGCCGTCACTCTCAGCCTCAACCTCCTCGTCCCCGCTCCCCTCCACCGCCTCCTCCTCGTCGTCCTCGTTCTCCTCTAGCTCATCCTCCTCGTCTCCGCTGCCCTCTCCCTCCACCAACGCCTCGTCCTCGTCGCTCTCATCGTCCCCACTGCCGCCGCTCTCATCGGCCTCGGAGTCATCGGAGAGGACGGGATCCCGCCTGCCCTGCCGCGCCAGAGAGATCTTCTCGTCTATGGAGGTGGTCCGGCGCCGCGCGTGCTCCGCCGCCACGGACTCTGCGTACGAAGAGAAATCCCACGCCGACTGTGCCGGCTTGCCACGTGCGTGCGGCCCCGCCGCCGCTAGCTCGTCGTCGGAGCCGTCCGGGTCGAAACGAAAGCTAGGGTCCATGTCGGGGCAGGGGGGAGAGAAGGAAAGGGGGAGGGGAGAGGCGGCGGCGCTTTCCGCTGGCGTCCGGAGGTGGGGAACGCGAGCGAGGGTTTAGTTGAGGGTTCCGTGAGGAAGACATGTAATTTGGGCTCTAATGGGCCGAACGTTGAGCGCACGTGGGCTGGAGATATATCAGGCCCAGGCCTTGCAGGATGATTTCGGTAACAAGCGGGCCCGCGGTGACCTGAGTCACATTCCCCATCTCCTTGCCGCCGCCGGCAGCCGTAGCGGCGCCAGCGGTGACCTTTGAGCCGCTGCATTCATCCTCTCCTGCCTGTTGGATCCTTGTTTCTCTGTCTGCGGCGGTTTCTCAGCGGCGTGCTACCCCCGTGACGGCATCAGCGTTGCGGCGATGGACCGGGTCGGCGGCGGCGAGAAGCAGCTGGAAGACTGCACCGTATCAAAGTAATCTCTCTCTCTCTCTCTCTCTCTCTCTCAATCGATGCTGTTGGAGACTCAGATGATCAGATCCCCCATCTCCTAGTCTAGATTCACAAAACAAGGAACTCCAGTTGTTCATTGCCTCCTCTTGGCTGCCTTCATGTTCACTAGAGCGTTCATCGTTTACAGACGGTATCTTTTCTGCTCTGATTCAAAGCCATGCTGTGGTGCTCCTGTCCTGTGCTTGTTTGACTTGCTTGTGTGGATTGATTAAGTAATTGTCTGATTTTTGTGCTATGACCGCAAACCCTGCTTGCATTTAGAGCAAATTCGTGCTTTCGAGTGTGGTACAGAGTCTGGGTTACCATTGCCTGGTACTACCTCCGTTTCAAAATATCATTTCTAGGTTTGGATAAACTAAAATTCTTTTAACTTTTCCTAATAATATCTCGAAAAATTATATAATTTATAATAGAAAAAATTACTTTTTTTATGAAAGCTTATTTCATGATGAATCCAAAAAATATAATTTTTATATGATAAAATATTATTAATTATACATTATTAGTAGTCAAAGTTAAAGAAGTTTGACTTTGACTAAATTTAGAAATACTTATATTTTGAAACGGAGGGAGTATATCGTTATTGAGCTCACAAGTGTGATAACTGTTTGTACATAGCAACTCTCTCCGAGGCCTGACTTTTTGTTGGACGACAGGATATGTTGCGAACCCATTCCCTAATTTCCTCTCAAAACGCGAGTTAGCAATCACACATTATCTTCTGTTTATTTTATCAAAGGTACTACCTCCGTTCCAAAATATAAGCATTTTGAGGTTTGGATAAGGTCAAAAAATTTTAACTTCTACCAATGATATCTAGAAAATTACATAATTTTTAATATAAAAATATATTTTTATAAAAGTTTATTTAATGATGAATCTAAAAACTATAATTTTTATATTATAAAATATTATTAATTATATATTATTATTGGTCAAAGTGATAAATTTTGACTTTGACTAAACTTAAAAATGCTTATATTTTGGAATGGAAGAAGTACATACCCAGCATCGCAAGTAAAAAGCTGAGGCAAAAACACTGAGAAATGGATGTATCAAATTAATCCTATTTTTAACCAGAAATATGCCTTGCAAAGACAGGAAGGCTTTTTTGCTTATCTGGTTCAGTGGCCAAGTAAATTGTAAGCATAGAAGTTCTGCTCAGAAAATACAGCCACTAATTTTGAGTTAGTGAGCATCATTATGTATAGTGCAAGCTTTAGTTTAAATCTTGTGATGATGAAGGATTCAATGTTTCTTGTGGACATCAGTCAGTCTTACTGTGTTGCTTGCGTTACTCATGCATTTTCATAAATCAGACTATTATGTTTTGTGTACGTTGACCATTCGGTGACAAGTTACGGGCGCAAAAGAGCTAGGAGTTTATCCTAGATGCAGCTGACCGTTAAAAAGTGTGCAATAGCCCATGTTTTCCTAAACGATTTTAAATGGGCGTTTAAACCCGTTTAAACTATAAACGGAAGGTGACCGTTTAGGCCGTTTAAGCCGTTTAAACCGTTTAATCCCGTTTTGAGCTTGAATAAACCGGTTTAAACAGCCGTTTAAACTGAAAAAAACCTAAACGGTGGGTCACCGTTTACCGTTTAGGATTTCATGGGCAATAGCTCACCGATTAAGTGCCCTTGCACCGAAGAATGAACAGGGTTAAGCAATGTGCTGGAGATGTGTGATGTTAAGGCAGGGTTTGATTTATTTGATCTTATATTTGTGATATTTTTTAAGCATGCATACCTTGGACTGTTTGTGAGTACATTATCATATGAAGTCCGTGCAACTATCAATCATCTCAATTGAAGGTTGTATATGTAACTCTTTGATTATCGCATAGTTTATAGAACAAACCACATTAATGTTTCTAGGTAGGTGTTATTAAATCACTATACAATATCTTGCTTTTGCTTGAATATATGCTAGCTACTTGGTTCTTAGGGGTTGTCAGCTAGGGACAATTAAGCGCTAAGCTCTAGGCGAGTGTTGGTGCTCCACCTAGAGCTTAGACGAGCCTAAGCGCTGTAAAATACAAAAATAAAAGTAAAAGGGGGATTAAATTTAGTGGCCCAGCCCATCAACTCCTCTCAAGCAACCCCAACCCTAGCACATGTCTCCCACAGTCCCACTCCCACGCAACCGCCTCAGGCACTCTCTCTTCTCCAGCTTTCTTCTCCCATGCAACACGGAAGCAGCAGCCGGCGCCTTCTTTGTCACTGCCGCTGGTGTATTCTCTCCTCAACTGACGCCGGCGGCGGCGCCTTCTCTCCCTCAACTGCCAACATCGCCTTCTCTTCCAGGTGCCCTCCTCTCCCCGCCGCCTTCTCTCATCTTTTCTCAGCCAGCGCCGCCAGATCTACACCTCCACCACCCACCTCCCTTGGCGGCATCCGCCTAGGACGCGTCTACCCCCTGAAGCAAGGCGGATGTCCATTGCTCAGCGCTTAATCATGCTTCAGCGAACACTTTTTAGCGCCATTTTTTTCAAGGGTATGTGTATCGGTATCTGTGGATATGGATACAGCGATACATCATTTTTTAGAAAAAAAAAACCTGACACGTTGATATGTTTTTTTAAAAAATAATAGAAAAATCCAGCCTAGCAGTCACAAGTTAGAACATAGAAGTCCACGAATCAGGCCCAAAGGATGCAGATCACAGCAGGGATAATGTAAATGTAAGTTCAATGGTGGTCCTGTTGCTGAAATCTAATAGGATAGGGAGAATGGGGCAGCGCATCTAACATTTCAAGGGGGGTTGAACCTTGTTCTTACTGGGCCAAAACATATCCACTAGCAGGCCGGACTCGGCCAATACGTATTGGCCCAAGTATCCAATTTTCTCCTATTTATTTTTATTCTAATACTTGGTGGATACGTACCCACCACGTAACCATCACGTATCAGTATCGGATACGTATCCGCATATTGGATACTCCCCATATTGAAGTATCAGTGTTTCATATGTGTTATTGGTTTTGTTCCTGTGGCCATCATAACTAATAAACCCTTACTCTTAGGTCCAATGGTAGTATTTGGCACCACTGGAACCATTCTTGACATTCATGGGCATTAGGCGGTATGAGCTGGAGCATGCTCAGCAATAGATGAAACATCTGGAAGCACAAAACCTTTCGGCAAATGCTACTGCTGAGAATGAAAGCACTGAATCCTTAGTTTTTTTCGGCTCTGCCACTTGTATAGCTCTTTCTTTTTATATATATTAATATATTACCATAGCAGGGGTTTCCCTTGCTGTGCAGTTTAAAAAAAAACCATATTAGGTACTTTCAAGTAAAAAAATGATATCTGAGTCATGGTTTATCAATGTTTTTTATAACTGCTTTCTTGTTTGCGCAACAGGTCCTGTCCAAATATTTTTTTAATTAGAGCAGGGATCTGCATCTGTACTTATTGGATCAGTTATGACATTTATATGTCAGGGTATTATGCTTTGTGCGCATTGACCTCTGAGTGATAAAGGAGGAAGGGGTGCAAAACTGGTAGGAGGTAATCCAAGATGAAGCTACCATTTAAGGAGCATATAATAGCTCACCCATCGAGCACCCTTGCGCTAAAGTATAGGTGTTAATCGATCCGCTAGAGAATGCATGATGTTAAAGCAGGGTTCGATTTATTTGATCTTATAATTGATATTTTTTTATAACATGCATACTATGGATATTTCTTTGTGTACGTATATGTATGAAAGTCCATGTAGTTCTCAAATGTCATATTTGGATGCACATGTTACATGATTTGTTACCACATGAATGTTTCTGGCTTGGTGTTCTTAAATGGCTTTACCATATCTTGAGTTTGCTTGAATGTATGTCCTGTTTTTAACAAATCACCAACACTGAGGCACTAGAGGCTATCATAGGAAAGCAGTTTGGGCTTGGAATGAATGTGTTTATACCATAGAAAATTTTTAAATTTCTTAGCGATTTGTTAATTGAATAAAGGTCTGCTGATGTAACTCTTCACATGCATTTCTTTCAGTGCGTTAGGTACTTGGTTCTTCTCGGTTGTTGGTGCTCTTGTTGCTATTCCTGTGGGCATAAAGAAGAAATCCTTAGCTCCGCTGGTCTTCTTTGGCACCACTGGAACAATGCTTGACATCATCATGGGTATTAGCCAGTGTGAGCGGGAGCATGCTGAGAGGCAGATGAAGCTTCTGGAAGCACAAAGCCTTTCGGGGAATGCTGTTGCCCAGAACGAAAGCTCTGAATCCTTGGGCAATTCCGACAAATAAAATGCACATTTTGTTCTCAACAATGTATAATTGTCTTGGAGCAATGGCCCATCAACTTGCTCAATCTTACTTCTTGTAATGAAAATGTTGTTTTCTTAACTTTCGGGGAATGCTACTGCTGAGAATGAAAGCACTGAATCCTTTGGCAATTTAGACAAATGAAATTAATGTCTTGGTTCTTTTACTATGTGGCATCACTTATTGACGTGGACTTCTTGTGCATGTGCCAATTGACACGTCACTGAACTTCGAAAAATGGGCAATCAGTCATCAGGTAACTCAATCCCTTTGTACGAAGAGTAGGAGCATAAAAAATACTACTCCAGTTTTACAAGACGCCATTAATATCTAACATCAATGTTTGTGTTATTTAAAAAATATGAGAAATATAATATTTTTATTATAATTTGCTTTATTATTACTGGTTTTGAAACATGACTAATAATATTATATATTTAAATAAATTTTTTGAATAAAATGAATAGTCAAAGTTAATATTAGAAGTTAACGATGTTGATATTTTAAAATTGAAAGGAGTATATGATATTTTATCTGATTCAAACACACAGTGAGGTCGTTGTCTCTAAAGTGATGACACCAATGAACTCATTTGATAGTCCTGATCCCCTACCTAGCTACATGTGCTAGATTCTTACGATGGAGCACTTTCAGAAAGAAAAAAAAATATAGATGCATCTAGCCATGAACAGTCCTATACCACTGGAGCTTGGGAGTGCTGCGTGGAATGCTTCACAAGATTGCTATCGCGTGGCTTCTGATTAAGGCCTCGTTCGGCAGTCATAGATTGAGTGGTTTCATATATGTCACTCAAACTCAGTGTTGTTGGATTGAATCTTGACTTTCTCTAATCTATCTATAGAATTCATGTGTTCGGTTGAAGTATTGGTTTGAATATCTCCTTCTAATCTATGTTGTTCACATCACTCGATTTTATTTCTGTCGGCGTTCTAACTACCGGCACAGTAAATATACGATCGTGGGGGGTGGTGTGCCTTCGGATTCGATATGGCCTAGTCTGAGGTAGACTCAAGAAGATTTTAACCTGGTTCGGGCCACCTCGAACGGTGTAACACCCTACGTCCAGAGAGCGGATTATCTCGATGGTAATGCTACAAAGGCGGGATCCTCTCTTCGCGGGAGGACCCAGAACGTGGGCGAATGGGGGTGCTTGCTCGGAAGGATGCAATGATCCCCGGACTCTAATGGAGCACGTATTTGTCTTTTGTGTGTTTGTGGCTATTGCTTGTGGGGATGTTCGACCGACTCGTCTATCGTTCCTCGGGTCTCCCTTTATACAGGAGGGGGCCCTGGGGTTACAAGTAACGGGTCCTACGCGATCCTACCGTCTCGTCGACAGGTGGGCCCTCCCGTCGTTGTCGCTATCATTTCGTTCCGTCCAGGCGCGGTCGTGACCCGTCGCGTCGTGCGCAGCGGCGGGTACAGTGATGCTCGTCCGGCGCCATTGTGCCGGCTACAGTGCTGTCCCGTCGTGTCTGGCAGCCGTCGCAGCTTTCTGCTGGAGTGTTGCCGTGGTGAATCTCGTCCCGTCCCGTCGGGACAGATGGCAGCTGGCCATCAGAGTAAATGTACCATAACGCGGTACCTACCCTTCAGGGGTCGCCCTCCGGGGGTCGGCCTTCGGAGGATGGAGTCTTCGCGTGCCCGCACGGCAGACGGCCGTCGTAGATCGCCGTTGGGGAGGGGGGTCGGAACCTGTGATCGCCCGACCCCTGACCTCGTTAGTGGTCGTCCTGTTGGGTACCCGGGGTACGCAATCCCGACAGTAGCCCCCGAGCCTGACGCCGTTTTCAATCTCTAGCTGAGGCGGCGCCGGGCTGGTCATTCCTGAGGATTGTCGTGCTCCTACGGGTGCGCGCGAGCGCCCCGTAGGGCGTAGCCCCCGAGCCCTCGAGCGATTCCGGAGGGTCGGTCGTGGGCTGAAACGTCGCGCGGACCATCATTCGTCGATGGTTGATCATATCGGAACCGTTTCGCTGGCTCTGCCCTCGTGCCTAGGAGGTGATCTGGGGAACCGGCTGCGCATCACGCCGACGGTCGAGCTCGGGTCGAGGTCGGTCTCGGTTTTTTCATTTGATAAAAAGGCTGGGAAGGGCCGGTTTCGACGCGGTCTTTGCCCATGATCATCGTTGCGCTTAGGCCCGGGCCATGATCAGCGCACGATCGTTTGGGTTGGCCCGATGGCCTCGGCTGTCGGTCAGCCGATCGTTAGTGGTTTCGTTCTGAGCCCAGCCCCCGAGCCTAGAGGCGATCCGGAGGGCCGACTGGGCATAGCGCCGACGTTCGGGGTCGGACCCAGGCTAGCCTCGGTTTTTTCATTTCGCGAGATGACTGGGAAGGGCCGGTTTCGACGCGGTCCCTGCCCATGATCATCGTTACGCCTAGGCCAGGGCCATGATCAGCGCACGATCGTTCGGATTGGCCCGATGGCCTCGGCTGTCGGTCAGCCGATCGTTAGTGGTTTCGTTCTGCGTGCACGCATTGTTCCGACCTTCGAGGTCGGGCCGGGTCGCTCTCGGTCTTTCATTCGGGAAGATGCCTAGGTCGGACCGGTTCGATGCGGTTCCTGACCATGATCAGCGTCGCGCCTAGGGTCGGCCATGATCAGCGCCCGAATGTTTTATTTGGCCCGGTGGTCCCGGCTGTCGTTCAGCCGATCGTGGGGGGCTTCGTTCGGTCGCCTCCCCTCGTTCGAACCCGCCGTTATGGTTACAGGGATCGGACGGCCTCCGTGCCTCCACGCGAAGGGAAATTGGACCGTCCGAGAATTTGAACCACCGGTCGATCCGAGCGGTTGATTTGAATTCGATCGGACGGTGTCGTGGGTGCGGCGGTTCGCGCGCCCGCGTCACGTTGCCTGCCAGACGTGCTCTGGCAACCGTCTCGTCGGAGTAATTGTTACCGTCCTATCCGCGACGGAGGCGGCAAGGTGCGGCCCGGGCCCGCTCGTCAGCGGGTCGCGGGCGGATGGCCGGGGTGCGTCTCGGGTCGCGACCCTACGACCGAGCAGTTACCCCTCGGCCGATCGTGGGGGGCGCAGTAATTGCTCGGGCCCTATAAAAGGGGGAGCGCGGTAACTTCGCGTTTCCATCCGGCTTTCTCGCTTCGTCTTCGCCCTTTGCGTAGGAGCTCATTCGCTCTGCTTTCCCTCGTAGCACCGCTGGGCCCGGCGATCGTCGCAGTTTGCATTTCCGTCGCCGTCATCTGCAAAATGTCTGAGTGGGAGGCTTCGTGCGTCGACGACGCTCTGCTCGAGAGGTGGACCACCGTTGGGATGATCCCGCCGAAGGAGTCGGCGGGCTGGGTGGCCGGCTATGGCCATGCCGTGCCCGCGCCGCCGCCAGGGAAGATCGTCAGCTTCCTGGCGTACCACGAGCGCGGGCTGGGGCTGCCCGTCTCCAGCTTCTTCCACGGGGTCCTCAACCAGTACGGCGCCCGGCTCCATCAGCTGGCGCCGAACGGGGTTCTCCATGCCGCCGTTTTTGTCACGCTTTGCGAAGCGTATCTGGGGATCCGGCCGAGCCTCCTGTTGTGGAGGTACTTCTTCCTTGCCAGTCTCCAGACGTCGAAGGAGACGAGGGTCGGCAGGCGCGTCGGCGGCGTCAGCATCAAGCTCCGGGCTCGGGAGTCTCAGGAGTACATCGAGGTTGACCTGAAGACCTCGCTGAAGGGCTAGCGGGGGTCGTGGTTCTACATCGACAACGCCGATCCTAAGCTCCCGGCCTTCGAAGATGCGATGCCCAGAGCGACGGGATCCTGGAAGTCGAAGCTTTCGGCGGCCGAGGTCGAGACGATCCGACCTCACCTGGAGGCTATTCGGCGCCTCCGGGACCAAGGACTGACTGGGACGATGGTCTTCGGCGTCGCCATGCTTCGACGGATCATGCCGCTGCGCCGTCGGGTGCACAGCATCGGGGAGTACGAGGGGCCGGACGACGCGATCTGCGAAGTCCGCGGCCGGCCTCTCTCCGACAAGGGAGTCCTGGCCCGGACCTCGGCCGTCTTCAAGGATGCCGAGGACGGCCTTAATCGGGGGCCGCGTCCCCTCGACAGGGACCATCGCCAGCTGGTAAGCGTAGGCTTTTTGTTTTGGTCGTAGTATGTTGTCGTAGGAGGTTGACTTTGACGCCATTCAGGGTCCGCCGGTCGCCGTGATCGCCAGCGGGGCCGAGACCAGCTCCGCTGCGTTGCCGACTCAGCGGAGGGCCGAGCTCAACCCCACGACAGCGCCGAAGCCGAGGAGGACTGGCAGGAAGCGGAAAGCGAAGGCGGGCTTCCTGGACTACTTGTCCAGGGGCGCGGGAACCGCCGTCTCGCCCGCGAAGCCGGCGGCGAGGTCGCCTCGTGGCTCGAGGGCCGAGGGAGGCTCGTCGGTGAGCCAAGGCTCGGTCGCCTTGGCGGAGGTGACCGCCGCTGTCGCTGCCGAAGAATCGGACCCTTTCGAGGGTCTGAGCTCTTCCTCCGAGGAGCAGGAGCAGGTGTCAGCCGTGAAGAAGGCGAAGGTCGGCCCCTTGGAGACGGCGGCCGGCAGCTCCGGGAGTCCCGTGGACTCCCCACCTCGTGCGGTCGTGGTGGCCGTGGTGGAGCCTGCTCGAGCCACACCCACAATCGCCTCTCCGCCGGGGGGCCAAACTCCGCGCCGTCCAACCATCCGGATCCGGCGTCGGTCGGCGAGGTAAGGTTCTTGCTCCTTTATCTTCGCATCTCGCTCGTCGGCTAACTGTTTTGTGGGCAGGGGTCCGACGACGCTCGGGGCGCCGCAGGGCGCCGCCACCCCGACGTCAATGTGCGGGTCGCTCCCCGGGCGAGGGCCCCTCCCACTCGAGGAGGTCGGCGCTATCTGATGGATCGGGTGGGAGGTGCCCGAGCTCTCAACATGCGGCTGGTTGCCGGCCTCCGCCAGCTGTTGGGGGTCGCTGAGGAGGTCGGCGCTATCTACGACGAAGACCACCTCGTCGAGTGCTGGGTAGGCTCGAGTCCGGTTCTTTGGCTTCCGTTTTTCCGATTTTTGGGCTGATAATTTTTTGCAGGACAACTTGTACGTGGTCCTTGGTTGGCCGCCGCGTGGGTTCGTCGCCCAAGCCGAGGTCGACAGCCTGAAGGAAGAGCTGGCGAAAGCGCGGGTCGAGTCGGGGGAGGCTGCGGCTGACTTGAAGTCGCAGCTCTTTGCTGCGCGGGAGTCGGCTCGTGTTGCCCTTGAGGAGGCGAACAAGGCGCGTGCTGAGGCGGCGGCGTCTGAGGCTCGGGCAACTCGGACCGCGGCGGCCCTCGAGCAGGCCAACCTCACGGTCGTCGGTAAGTTGTTGCGATTTTCTCCGACCTTTGGGTCGGACTCTGATTCACCCTTTTGTAGGTCTTTGTCGCCAAGCGGTGGAGCACGAGACCGAGATGCGGCGGCTCGGGCTTCTCCACCAACATGCCGAGGGGGCCGCTCGACCCTGGCGTTCACGCTGCGTATGACGAAGGATGAGCGCGACCGTGCCTTCGAGTAGGTCGACCTCCTGAAGTCGGAGCGGGTGGTGCTCCAGTCCGAGGTCAAGCAGGCAGTGGCGGACCTTGGCCAGACGCGCGAAGAGGCCGCTAAGGTCCACGAGGAGCTCTCGGCGGCCCAAATCTGGAATGAACGCCTGCGGAAGAGCCTCGATCGGGCAGGGCAGGCTGCGGAGGCTGCCGCTAAGGAGCGGGATGGTAAGGGTTGGTCCCTTCCTGATTGCTCTGGTCACCACCGGTCTTCTAACGTTTCGAAGTGCAGGATTGGCGGGCGAGGTTCAGACCCTGAGGTCGGCGGGTCTGAACCTTATTGGGAGGTTATACTCCGGAGCGCCGGACTCCGTCCCGACGGCGGTCGTCGCGCACGCTCTATGGCAACTCTCGGAGATCGTCTCCAATGTCGTGATGAGGACGCTGGAGGACGGGTCCTCGACAGCCTTGGCCCTGGTCCGCTCACATTACCCGGACGCGGACCTTGGCAGGGTCGTCGAGGGCTTCGCGTTGGGCTACTCGGACGAGCAGCTGGATGCGATCGCGGCAGAGACGCTGGAGCCGGGGGCGAAGGTCGTTGCCTACTTCAAGACGGAGGACTTCCTGCCCGAGCGATTCGGGCCGTTTCCCTATGTATGGGTCAAATATGTAAAGTGTCATTGTGTTAATAAAGAGTATCATTCAAACAATATTGTTCGAGAAGAGGGAGTTTGAATGTGGATTTTCGACCCTCCTGCGCATGTTGCGTCTGTTTTTCGCGCCCCCCTGGCATCAATCAAACGAATGGGCCGAATATAGCTCGTAGGGTCGGGTGTCGGACCCGATACAGCCGTAGAGCATCATCAGCTCCTGATTCGTAGATAGCTTAGTCACGGGAAGGCTTCGAACGAAAAATACGCGCGAAGTGTCGTTTGAGGGTCACCCGCGAGTTTGATGCGGGTCGGGGGTCCGACCCCGAGGAAACAAAACGGACGAACAGACGAGTTAACGGGGAGCGGCGCCTCGGCGCAAAAAGTCAATAAATAACGAGCGAAAAACGAGGTCGATCGTTTCGACACTGAGTAGGGTGCGGGTAAGTAGCCCCCGGGTGCGGAGAGTGGCCGGGACGGCCAGGGCTCGCATCCCAAAACGAAAAAGAAGTTACAAGAACTTAGCTGTTTTTATTAGGTGTAGAACCGTCGGAGGTTCTCGATATTCCACGCGTTCGCAAGCTCCCGACCGTCCTCGGTTGCCAACTTATAAGCACCGGGTCGTAGGACGTGCTTGACTACAAAGGGTCCCTCCCAAGGGGGGACAATTTGTGCTGGTCGGCTTTCGTTTGCACCCTTCTCAGCACGACGTCTCCTACGTTGAGCGCCCGACCTCTGACGCGCCGAGCGTGTAGTCGCCGTAGACTCTGCTGGTACTTGGCAGAGCGCAGGAGAGCGACCTCGCGCGTCTCTTGCAGCTGGTCGAGGCCGTCCTGCAATGCGGCCTGCGATCTTTCCTCATCGTAGGCTCGGACTCGCGGAGAGCCGTAGTCGAGGTCGGTTGGCAGCATCGCTTCTACCCCGAATGTCATGAAGAACGGCGTGAACCCGGTGGTTCTGTTGGGGGTCGTTCGCAGACCCCAGAGGACCGATGGGAGTTCGTTCACCCATCGTCCCGCTGCCTTTTTGACGGAGTCGTAAATCCGTGGCTTCAGGCCTTGGAGTATCATCCCATTGGCCCGTTCGACCTGCCCATTCGTTCTTGGGTGCGCCACGGAGGCGAAGTCCAGGCGAATGTGATATTCGTCGCAGAATTCCCGGAATTGCCGACCGGTGAACTGCGTGCCGTTGTCGGTGATTATGGTGTTTGGGACCCCGAACCGACATATGATATTGCGGATAAACCCGACCGCTCGGGTTGAAGTGATGTTGGGTACCGGCTCGGCTTCAATCCACTTAGTGAACTTGTCAATGGCGACGAAGAGATGGTGAAGCCGCCGGGCGCTCTCTTGAATGGTTCGAGGATGTCGAGCCCCCAGACGACGAAGGGCCAGGCGATCGGGATCGTCTGGAGCTCTTGTGCCGGCAGGTGCGTCTGCCGGGCGTAGAACTGGCAGCCCTGGCAGGCTCGGACGAGCTTTTGGGCGTCGGCCACGGCCGTTGGCCAGTAGACGCCTTGTCGAAAGGCCTTGCCGACGAGGGTTCTGGGCCCGGCATGATGACCACAAACGCCTGAGTGGATATCGTCTAGCAGGTGCATGCTCTGCTCCTGAGGGATGCAGCATTGCAGTATACCACTCGGGCTTCGCTTGAAGAACTCGTCGTCCGAGATGATGTATGCCTTGGCCTGTCGTGTGACCTTCCTGGCTTCGTCAGGGTCGGCCGGGAGAGTGCCGTCTTGAAGGTAAGCGAGGATGTGGCAAGACCAATCTGGGGTGACCGCCATGATCTCTGCCCCTGGTCCGAGGGTCGGCTCGTTGCGCGGACCTTCGGCGAGCGGCCCCTCCGTGATCCTGATGGAGGGTTTGGTGAGGGCTTCGAGGAAGATGCCGTCGGGGATCGACTGGCGTTCCGAGCCCATCTTGCCGAGGGTGTCCGCGGCTTCGTTGTCCCGACGTAGAACGTCATGGAGTTCGAGTCCATCGAACTTGTCTTCGAGCTTGCGAACTTCTTGGCAGTAGGCTTCCATCTTAGGATCTCGGCAGCTGAAAGTCTTCATGACTTGGCTGATGACTAGTTCGGAGTCGCCTTTGATGTAGAGGCACTGAACGCCGAGGGTGGTGCCCATTCGTAGGCCGTGGAGGAGCGCCTCGTATTCGGCCGCGTTGTTGGAGGCTCGGAACTGCAACTGCAGCACGTATCGGAACCTGTCTCCCTTCGGGAAGATCAGGATGACCCCAGCCCCCGCGCCCTTGAGCATGCAGGAGCCGTCAAAGTACATGGTCCAGTACTCGACGTTGTCGGAGGCTGACGGCTTTTGAGCTCCGGTCCATTCGGCGACGAAGTCGGCCAGGACCTGGGACTTGATGGCCTGCTGCGGGGTAAAAGCGAGGTCGAGCCCCAGGAGTTTCACGGCCCACGTGGCGAGGCGTCCGATTGCGTCCTTGGCACCGACGATCTCCCCGAGGGGGAAGCTGGTGACGACGTGGACGGGATGGCTCGTGAAGTAGTGGCGCAGCTTGCGGCTCGTGATGAGGACGGCGTCGGCCAATACCTCGCTGACGACGAGTCGCAGCGGCGGGTACAGTGATGCTCGTCCGGCGCCACTGTGCCGGCTACAGTGCTGTCCCGTCGTGTCTGGCAGCCGTCGCAGCTCCATGGACGAAACGAAATGATGGCGACAACGACGGGAGGGTCCACCTGTCGGCGAGACGGCAGGATCGCGTAAGACCCATTAGTTGTAACCCTAGGGCCCCCTCCTATATAAAGGGAGACCCGGGGAACGATAGACGAGTCGGTCGAACATCCCCACAAGCAACAGCCACAAACACACAAAAGACAAATACGTGCTCCATTAGAGTCCGGGGATCCTTGCATCCTTCCGAGCAAGCACCCCCATTCACCCACGTTCCGGGTCCTCCCGCGAAGAGAGGATCCCGCCTTTGTAGCATTACCATCGAGATAATCCGCTCCCTGGACGTAGGGTGTTACACCGCTCGAGGTGGCCCGAACCAGGTTAAAATCTTCTTGAGTCTACCTCAGACTAGGTCATATCGAATCCGAAGGCACACCACCCCCCCGATCGTATATTTACTGTGCCGGTGGTCAGAACGCCGACAATTTCATTACCTAATATGTATAGTTTCGTTACAGGCTAGAAAGAGTTGGAATGAGTGGGATAGACTGATTTTCAAACCATGGCTAACCTTAGCTAACCAAATGGTCATTTTCGATTGAGCTATATTTTGAAACCAATTCGACTAGTCCCACCCATTCCATACCGTCCCGAACTAATACGTCCGGAACTAATACATGCCAAACCGAAACGAGCCTGTTAGCAACCTCGCCGTGGAAAGGAGCGAGATCGCCGGAATTGGAGGAGGAGAGACTTGGAGAAAGGGAAGAAGATAGGAACTAGGGAATAGGATAATTGTTTTGATTATTTGATTGATTGATTCTCAGTACAACGCAACACCCTCACACATATAAGCCGATTTGGTCCATGGGTTCTATGGCACGGCAGCCCACTCCGGCCCACCTGCGCGAAGCGACATGTGCTTGCCCTCCACTGTGGCGTCCTTTGCTCTGGCGCTGACGGTAACACAATCGTCGTGCTCCCCAACCATCGGGGTAGGTCCTCACAGAGCCCTAATGTGGCCATGCACGTATGAACTTCAATCCTAGCAATGGTATTAGCCCGCGTCAATATGTGAACAGAAGTCCGATCATTTTTTGGGTCTCCACGTATGTGGACACATTACATGCTTTTAATTTTGGTTGTTAGAACCCAAAATGTATCATGTCACATTAAACAAATCATATCCACACGAGACTTTAGGGAATCTCTCTTAATAAATAAGTTTGTAGACGTCGTTTATCTTATTTTTTTCATAAATTCTATCTCCAACAAAAAAAAATAGCAGATCCTAACACCGCACCTTAACAACAGACTGACTAACTAACCCCATGTAATGCCTCGCGTCTAAAGTCTGTTTACCACCCAACTCCCACACGTGTAGCGGGCTCGCTTATTCATGCATAGCACTTCTCATGCTTTCGGCCTCGCTACGTATAAAAGGGTTAATCCGATGGTATTATGGTTAGAATAATGGGGTTATAAACTGGCCTGCACCTCACTACACAACCAATGTGAGACTAATCACACCTCTCTACTTCAATTAGGGGTTATTAAGACCCAAACCACACCCTACAGCTACAGCTCTAGACTTGGGCTGGGGTGTTACAGTCACTCCCTTTAAGGCTGACGCCATCGACAGCCTACCTATATTTCAATGGCAGCGGACATCCACAATCCCCTCTCGATATAAAGCCGTGCCGTGAGACTAATCACACGCGCACGTGCACATACAGCGAAAAGTTCGCTCTGATAGCACTGTAACGTCCAGCGTCTAAAGTTCACTTACCGTCCAGCTCCCACATGGAATGGGCTCGTGTATTCATGCATACCACTCCTATGCTTTCGGTCTCTCTTCGTGTAAAAAAGTTAACTCGAAGGTGCTATGGTTGAAACAACAGGGTTTATAAACTAGCCTTCACCTCTATATACAACCAAGTGGGACTAATCTCACCTCTCCACTTCACTTCAATTATGGACCATTAAAGCACAAACCACACCCTACAGCTACAACTACAGGCTTGGGCTAGAGTGTTATACCCCCTCACCTTCTTTAGCAATGGAATTCACTTTTTGTTAGACCCCTCCCCACCCGCACCTCCGCATAGGACTGTGCAGCGACGCCAACTCCCGCAGCGCTGGTACGTCGCCATCCCTGTCATGGACCTCTAACCTCCGTACAGCGTTGCACAACAACTCCAACTCCTGCTGCACCGGCATATCACCATCCCAGTTGCGGACTCCCCACCACCACCTGCGCACAGCACTGAGTGGCGACTCTAACTCCCGCAGCGCCTACGTGTTGTCATCCCCGTCATGGACTCCCCCCGCACAACCCTGAGCAGCAACTCCAGCACCCGAAATGCCGGCGCATTATGGTTCCTGTCGTGCTCACCAGAGGCGAAGCTACGTGTCCTTTTTGGGGTCAACTGACCTCAATAAACTTTGATAAAATCAAAGTAAATTAGTACTTAAGCACTAGATGACCCCAGTTAGATAAAAAGGCTGACCCTGATGGAGAACTCGCATGGCTTCGCCCCTAGTGCTCACCATCCTCATCGTCATCGCGGGTATGGGTCTCTGGCCCCATCCGCAATGGTCCTTTCGACTTGACGGTACTCAATCTTTACTCTTGAACATCTCATGTGTGACCACTAGAAAGCGAAACCTGAAAGATAGTTTCGTTATCTTTGTAGTTAGGCTGATGGCATTATTATAGGGAACGTGGCCCGCGGTCTTTTGCCGACTCAGGTAGGACCCCCCCCGCGGTAATAGCATCGTCGGTCTGCTGCTTCAGTTGGCAATAGCATCGTTTGTGCGTGGTGGTTTGACAGGCTCCACTTGCAAGCTCTGCGTCAATGTCCACCGTGTTCCGGCATCGGGTTGAGGAGAACACCACGCTGACCAGCATTCAACAATTCAAAGTCGAGCTCAAACTGCAACCATGATGCTGCTTCGCCTCGCAGTATTACTGTAGAAATGAAATCAGATTTATCTATGCATCTTTGAATCGGATGGGTGACGTATTGCGACCAAGCTCATAATATTAGATTTACATTTTTTCATATAGTTTAGGTACTAATACAAGCTGTCATCACAGTATTGTATTGGAATTGTATCACATTGTCTTTTCTACAGTCAGTGATGGACCAGAAATTTTATATACCCTGGACGAACATTGTTAAAATAAATTGCTCTCTATGAGTATGAAATAGTTGCATTTTCTGATTTACAATTATGTGGAACTATAAAAAAATAGTAAGCATCATAAAAAAAAATAACACGTAGGGAGCTTGGGCGGGGCGTCGGTGCCTGTAGTGGAGCGAGAATATGTCACATTGTTTTTCTGTATTGGAAAAGAATTGCATCACTTGTCATGCCCGTGGTGTAGCATAGACACTCGGTCTAATCTCTCCTAATAAATAAATTTGCAGATCTTGTGTATCCCACCTTTTTTATTTCACAAATTCTAGCTATAAAATTTTATCTCTAATGAAAAAAACAGTAGATATATCTCTAACTCCCACAGCATCAGCGCGTTGCCGTCTGTGTCGAGAACCCCTAACCTTGGTGCAGCACTGAGCAGCGACTCCAATACTTGTAGCGGCAACTTAAACTGATGATATCCTTCTTTATAATCTCTACATTCTCACATTTCAACTAACATCTTAATCATGAGAAAGAAAATAGAAAATACATATTGCTAAATATTTTTTTCCTGTATATGCTTAAACGTCACCCGTTACTTTTTTGTTATCTCGGACTATCATAAGAATCTACCTAGATATGAGCAGTGGAAAGATCCTGTGATATATACTGACTCTTTTATTTATTCAGTTGAGATTAGTTTTGGTTTCGTTCAAGTCAAAAAGACATCATGCAAAAGTTAAATTAGAGTAAGTATTGTGTAATTTTTTTTTTAGCTCAGCTTATATTAATACAAGTTGTCATACTTATATCGTAAGAATTGTGTCATATTTTTTTATCCATAATGGAGCGAAAATAAATTATATTGCTTTTCTGTATCGAAGAAAAATTGCATCATGTTACCTTGTTCAGAGCGTAGCATGAGCACTCGGTCCAGATTAAGCAAAAAGATGAGGGTAGAGGCGTATAGTTGGGTTGCAAAAGCTGCAAGGGATGACATTAGTCTAGGGGTCGAGAAGCATCAGCCATCAAGTTTTGAGACTCAGTTCATTGTTAAATTATATGACTTTATTAGATGCATCCACGCAAAAAAAGGAAAATTCCTTATCACTGTCACTGCTACTTAAAAAACACAGTTTTTCTTTTCTACGTACATCTGGTAAAACATTCTTAACAGAGCTAGTAACATTAGATACACACGAAAAAATGCACCCAGAGTTATCCTTTTTATGAATATGATGAATCAAATATCTTCTCCGACACTTTTTACAAATCTAACGGTTAACCTCTTCCAGATTTCCTCTTTTTTGGACCCACTAAAACCATTGTTTGCTAACAAAAAATATAAATTCATCTTCAGTTTGTTTAATTGTTCACGTTTGACTAACAGATGAAAAAACAAAAGGAAAACTGAAAGTTGTTGAAACGGCAAAACAACCCCACCGCCACTTTCCATTGGGCAAGCTCGTTGAGGTCACGGCCAAGGCAGTAGGGCTAACGTGTATTTACTATAACTATTAATATTAACATAAAAATACTTAGAATCTTATTGTGTGTCAATAAATACTTGATATATAAAAAGTATTAATTTAAAAATAATATATTAATATTAACAAAGCTTTTTCGGATCTAAAATACAAGTTTTAGATGTGCGGAACGCTATTGTCAAAAGAAAAATATTAACTTAAAAATTATACATTAATATTAAAATTTGAAGTTTCTCGTTTTAAAACTGGATGTATCATATCTAAAACTTGATGTGCTTTAGAACTTTCTTAGCAAATATAGGTATATTCTCTTTACACTTATTATTTTGGTACTTCAATAATCATAGTAGAAATTCCTGAACAAATATAGGTATATTCACACTTATTCTTTTGGTCCTTCACTACTACTTAAAAAGTATAGTTTTTCTTTTCTACGTACATACCGTAAAACATTCCTAACAGAGACGGTTACATTAGGTACACACGAAAAAATACATCCAAAGTTATCTTTTTTACAAATCTGACAGATCGAATCTCTCCCCAGACACCTTTTACAAATCTAACGGTTAACCTCTTTCAGATTTCCCCTTTTTTGGCCCACAAAAACCATTGTTTGCTAACAAAAAATATAAATTCATCTTTAGTTTGCTTTATTGTGCACGTTTGATTGACAGATGAAAAAACAAAAGGAAAAAACTGAAAGTTGTTGAAACGGCAAAACAACCCCACCGCCACTTTCCATTGGGCAAGCTCGTTGAGGTCACTGCCGAGGCAGTAGGGCTAACGTGTATTTAGTATAACTATTAATATTAACTTAAAAATACTTAGAATCTTATTGTGTGTCAATAAATACTTGATATATAAAAAGTATTAACTTAAAAATAATATATTAATATTAACTAAGCTTTTCCGGATCTTCCGGATCTAAAATACAAGTTTTAGATGTATGGAACGCTACTGTCTAAAGAAAAATATTAACTTAAAAATTATACATTAATATTAAAATTTGAAGTTTCTCTTTTTAAAACTTATCTAAAACTTGATGTGCTTTAGAACTTCCTCAACAAATATAGGTATATTCTCTTTACACTTATTATTTTGATACTTCAATAATCATAGTAGAAATTCCTAAACAAATATAGGATTAAATTCTACTAGAATTATTGAAGTGCCAAAATAATGAATGTAAAGAAAATATATCTATATTTGTTCAGGAATTTCTAAAGCGCATCTAAGTTCTAGATATGATGCATGTAAAATGTAACCTTTTATGATGATAAAGAATGACAAACTTCAAATTTTAATATTAATATATTATTTTTATTAATTTAATATTTTTCTTTATACCGTAGCGTTAGCACGGGCATCAAGACTACTGAACAATAAAAAACAATAGAGATTCTCTATCGGCCAATTAAAATATTAAATTTCCTTTTAAGAGCCATTAGTAAACTTTATTCGTCTATCAGTCATTGTCATCCAGGACTGTAAGCTTTTTTTTCCGTTGATCTCTGTGTTGGAATAAGTGATATGCAAAGCAGAAAATAGGGCATGCATTCGAAATACAAAATCAGTCAAACCCAGAGATAATGCAGTCCATAGAAACATTGCTATGCACATGCAGATGCTAAGTACTCGTGTCCTGATCCGTAGGCGCACTCATGGTTATGGCCCCAGGTCGAAAAGCACCATATAAAAAGGGGAGGGTGGCAGCCACCAGAAGACACTCACGAGCTCTCTGGCAGACCACCCCAAAAGATTCAATCCCAATAAAAAAAGACGCCAGATCGAACTGAAGGCCTTAACCCTTCCAAGTCCATCCCCAGGCAGTGTCGTTGGAGACCTGAAGAAAGGAGGTACCCTACATGAGATCGACCACAGCAACCTAAGACGAACTCAACAGATCGACTACAGCGACATCAAATGAATTCAAGCGTCATGGACGACAGTGAAAGTAAGAACCCAATTCTGCATTATGTTTATGTGTTCATGTGTCTAGGCATTAGATCCGAGGTTTAAGTCCCTAAGTTTAACCTACATTTGGTAATCAGAGCTAGACTGCCTTAGATCATGAACCAATTAAGTCTAATTGCACTTATTAGAGGTCCTAATGGTGCTAATTAGATCTAATTATGGTTGATTAGTGTTAATTATTATGTTTAAGGACATTGTCATGATCATTACGTCAAGATCAGAAGGCATTAGGTTAAGATTAGAGTCAAACCCCTCTGTCAAGCCCAAAAACCGAACACAAACAGACACCATCAGTACACCCTAAACCTAACCCTAAGAAGTAATTGGGATTAGAGTACTTAGCTTTTTTGATCTGGTCGTAGTAGCCTCAGATCCGCAGTGCTGGTGGTCGAAACCGGCCGCCATCTTGAGAGTCTGCCGTCCCGGTGCCACCCTTGCCAGTGCTGCCCCATAAGAACGTGCGGCAGTGAGACCTGACCGACCTTTAGATCCTGGCGCTAGGGACCAGATCTGGCCCGCCAAGACAACAGATCTGACCACTGACCGCCGGATCGGGCTGTCAGCCATCAGATCCAGCAGCAGCCTAGTCCTAAGCAAGGTGCGGCAGCATGGCTGGCCGAAGTAGGGCGATGGCGCGCGGCGATGCCCGGTAGGTCTCAGATCCGACCGCCGGGGACCCGGCCATCCAGGCATTGTCGGCGCACGGCGAACGGCATGCGACCGGCACGGCTCGAGCGGTGCCCGACGGCCTTGCTCCTCTCTCTCTCGTTCGCCATGCGACTGGCACGCCCGAGCGGTGCTCGATGACCTTGCTCCTCTCTCTCTCTCTACCCATGAAAGTCGGAGGGGAAAAGTGGGGAATAAGCTAGGGTTTCTGGCCCCGAGGTTTTTATTCGGTGCATGACAATTCTTAGCCGTCGACCACGATTGACGGCCACGATTAAGGCGGGGGGGGGGGGGGGGGGGGGGGGTGGGCCGAAATGGCAGCCTACCCATTAGCTGCCGGGCTAAGGCCCAGGAGGGCAGTGCGTGGGGCGCTGGCGGACTGGGCTGAATGCGGCCTAGTTTCGCTCGCCCTTTTTTTTAGTGCGCGGCCCATTTTGTTTTTTCCTGAATTTTTTTATTTCCCATTAGCTTACCGCTAGAAAATTAAGAAAAATAGAGAAAATTCAAGAAAATAAATTAGAATATTCTGGATAAATGAAACCAATGGAAAATTTATTGAGAAGAATTTATATGACATTTTGGGGAATTTAGTTGCATTTATTTTCTTACTTTTATGCATTTATGATAATTTCCCGTTTTAAATTATGTCATATGTACTGTTTTATGAGATTATTTTAAAACTCATGTTTAATTTCTCACCAACGTTGATTTTGAGCATGTGTTGTGCCCATTGTTTAATTAGTTTAATTCTTGCATAATTATTTATGTTTTTTATGCATGATTATGGGATTATTTTGGCACATATTTAATTTCTGACCAATGTTAACTTTGATTATGTGCTGGACCCATTGTTTTACTTTGCATTCACCCAATGGTAGTGCAAAATATTATAAGTTATTCTATTATTATGTTTATTTTCTTCTGCCCAACCGTGATGCAAATTGTTTATTATTTACTAATGTCTTATTTAATTTATAGCCATGACGCTTTCCAGTATTGCCGGTTACTTAAACGGCATTGAGCCACTGGGAGGGAACAATTTTAAAAAGTAGAAGAAGACTGTGAACCCTCATTCTTATGGTCTTGAATAAGGATCTCTCCCTGACTCAGAATAAGCCCACTGAGCGTATTGCCGCTGGGGCAAATAACACAACCTTGGCTGCACGCAAAAAGGAATATGAGGATCTAAAGGCTAAGTGGGAAAGAGTGGATCGTATGGCGATCATGCTCATGGATAACTTCATTAATCCTGCAACAAGGGGTGTTCTCCCTAAGAACCCGAAGAGTGCCAAGGCCATCGTGGCCAGTATTGAAAAACATTTCCAGAACTCATCTAAGACAAGTGCTAGCATGCTCATGATGAAAATGATGCATGCCATCTGTGGGAGTGTGAGGGAGCACATCCTAATGTTGATTGACATTTCCGAGAAGCTGAAGGATTTAAAGATGCCCCTCCCTGAGGACTATGTTGTCCACTACATTATGTTGTCGTTGCCTGCTATTTTTGACACCTTTAAGGTGAATTACAACAGTAGCAAGATGAAGTGGAAATTATCCACTCTTATAGCTAAGTGCAGTGAGGAGGAGGAGAGACTAAGGAATGACAATAAGGATTTTGTCAATCTCATTGCTCATGAAGCTAAAGGAAACAATGGGGCTGGTAGGTCTTGTGGCAATATTCGCCATTTTAAGAAGAACAACTTAAGGGAAATAAGCCCTATGATCGTCCCAAGAAAGACACTCCTAAGAATGAAGCTTTCACATCCAACAAGAAAGGTCCGAAGTGCTATCATTTTAAGAAGCATGGGCACATAAGGAAGGATTGCAAGGAGTTTAAGAAGTGACTAGAAAAGAAGGGTAATGATGATATGATCTCTTTCATTAATGAATCCCTTTTTACTTACTTTCCATTAAGTTCATGGTGGATTGATTCTGGTGCCACCATTCATGTGACTAATTCATCACAGGGATTGCATATCGCCTAGACTATAAAAAAGGAGGCGAGAAGTCTTGAAGTAGCTGACGGAGTCCAGGCAGACGTTGAGGCGATAGGATCACTGTTATTAGCATTAGATAGTGGTTTTGTGCTTCGATTGCATAATGTTTTTTATGTACCGTCATTGACGAGGAACCTAATTTCTGTTTCTTTATTGGATGATGATGGTTATAAGTTTGAATTTGGGAATAATAAATACTTGATTAAGTGATGTTGTTGGTGTTGCCCAAAGGCGAGACAAGCTTTATTTATTATCCTTTAATGATTCTACTGTGATGAATATTAGTAATGGCACCCTTAAGTGCAAGAGAAACATAAGTAGGAATGAGACTTCTGCGAAATTGTGGCATTGTCGATTAGGTCACATTTCGAAGGGGAGAATGGAGCGTCTCATTAGAGAAGAGATACTTTATGAATTAGATTTCTCTGATTTAGACCACTACATTAATTGCATAGAGGAAAAGTTTGTAAAACATGTTAAGAAGGATGGAGCTAAGCGCAATTCAGAAATATTAGAAATTATTCATACGAACATATGCTGTCCATTTAATGTAACGTCAGTAGATAGATTTAATTCCTTCATTACTTTCACTGACGATTTCTCCTATTTTGGATACGTTTACCCCATAAGAGAAAAATCCGAGGCGCTTGATAAGTTTAAAATCTTTAAGGTTGAAGTAGAAAATCAGCATAATGTTAATATTGAAGTCGTCTGATCTGATAGAGACGGTGAATATTATGGGAGACATGCTCAATATAGACAAATCTCCGACCCTTTTGCTAAGTTTTTGCAAGAGAATGGCATAGTTGCACAATATTCTACTCCTGATGAACCTCAGCAAAATGGCGTGGCTGAGCGTCGAAATCACACCTTAATGGACATGGTGTGTAGTATGCTAAGTTATTCTACACTGCCAGTGAGTATGTAAATAGAGGCATTAAAGACCGCCGCACATATAGTTAATCAGGTCCTAAGTAAATCAGTCTCTAAGACATCTTATGAATTGTGGACTAGTAGAAAACTGAGTATGAATTATTTACTTGTGTGGGGCTGCCAAGCCAAAGCCAAAATTTTTAATCTATAGCTTGGGAAATTAGATCCTAAAACTATAAGCTGCCAATTTGTAGGATATCCCCAAAATTCTAAGGGATGTCGATTTTATTGACCTGGACGTACCACTAAGTTTGTTGAGACAAGGCGTGCTATCCTTTTAGAGAGTCATGGTTGCTCTATAGAACTTGAGGAAATACGGCATCATGACATACCGCCGGTGACTCATACTTATTTTGTTCCAACTTATCAGAATGTTGTTACACCTCAAGAGAGGGCGATTGAGTCTACTTCGCCCCACATGGTTGTCATTGAGAACCCGCCAGCTATAAGTTCATCTGAGGATGTACCTATAATTAGTGAGCATCAAAATAAGGATACGGAAATGGGTGAAGCACCACTTGAAATGAACCGCAGGTGGAACCTCAACAACAACCCATGGAAATTGATGAACTTTAACCATTAAAAACATCCACACGTGAGAAGAGATCTGCCATCGCTAGTGATTATGTTGTCTATATGAGTGAAAATGGACATCGTTGGAATAGTAGATGCTCCCAATTCATTTAAGGAAGCTATTCTAAGTGAGCATTCACATAAGTGGCGTGAGGCTATGGAAGAAGAACTAAGGTCTATGAGCGTTAATGATGTTTGAGACTTAACAAAAATTCCTAAAGGAGCCAAAACAGTGGGCTGTAAATAGGTCTACAAAACTAAATATGACTCCAAAGGGAAGATCGAAAGGTTCAAAGCGAGACTTGTGACAAAAAGCTTCACACAAAGAGAAGGAATTGATTATAATGAGACCTCTCCTATCTCAAAGAAGAATTCATTTAGAATCATTATGACTTTTGGTGGCTCATTATGATTTAGAGTTGCACCAAATGGATGTTAAGACTGTGTTTCTTAATGGTGACTTGCATGAGAGTGTGTATATGGCACAGCCGGAAGGTTTTGTCATGGAAAGCAAGGAACAAATGGGATGTAGGCTAATGAAATCAATTTATGGGTTAAAGCAAGTGTCCAAATAGTGGTGCCTCAAGTTCGATGAAGTCATTAAGGGATTTGGCTTTGTTGAAAATAGGGTGGATAATTGTATATATGCTAAGTTTAAGGGGAGCTCTTATATCATTCTAGTACTTTATGTGGATGACATCCGACTAGCCAGCAGCAGCAGTCATATGTTGCAAGATAAAAAAGATTTTTGTCATCAAAGTTTGACATGAAAGATCTTGGTGAAGCCTCTTATGTTTTGGGCATTGAAATTCACCGGGATAGGTCCAAAGGACTATTGGTGCTCTCTCAAAAGGCATATATCGAGAAAGTACTAAAAAAGTATAATATACACTAATGTTCAGCTACGGCTGCCCCCATACTTAAGGGAGATAAGTTTGGGTTATTCCAAAGTCCTAGGAATATATATGAAGCTGATCAGATGAGAAAGATTCCTTACGCTTCAGCTGTCGGAAGCATTATGTATGCATAAGTGTGCACACGCCTTGACTTAGATTTTGTCACATTGATACTTGGCAGATTTCAATCTAATCTAGGAATAGACCACTAGAAGGCTGCTAAGAAATCCTTACGATACATGCAAGGCACTAAAGATTATATGCTTACGTATAAGAGATCCGAGAGTCTTGAGATTGTTGGCTACTTGGATGCGGATTTTGCAGGCTGTGTTGATTCTAAGAAATCCACAACAGGATATACATTCACACTTGCGAATGGGGCGATATCTTGGAATAGCTCCAAACAGTCACTTACAGCTGCTTCTACTATGCAAGCTGAATTTTTAGCATGTTATGAGGCCATGAGGCAAGTCGTATGGCTTAAGAACTTTATACCAGGACTAAGAGTGGTAAACAATATAAGTAAACCACTAGAAGTGTGCTGCGATAATCAAGCTATAGTCTTCTTTTCGAGTAAAAGTAAGTGAAGTGGTGTTGCCAAACACATTGACATTAAGATTCATGTTGTGAAAGATAGAACCTAGAATCGCACTATTTATTTACATCATATAAGTACTAAGGAAATGCTGGTGGATCCACTAACGAAAGGCTTACCACCCAGTATATTTTGTGATCATATTGAGAATATTAGAAAGCTTGTGATTCTGAAAATGGCCTAAGTGCAACCACTCTCGTAACGAATAAGTTGCTTGTGTCCATGAAGTGGTTTTATATAGTGTGAGCTACTGCGACACAGTAGAATTTATTCACCGCTGTTGCACACTGCTTCATTGTGTAGATTCTATTGAGGGGAGCATAAAAAGCCTTACGATCAAAGGGGAGAAGGTTGGAATAAGTGATCTGCAAGGCACAAAAATAGGGTATGCATTAGAAATTCGAAATCAGTCAAACTCACGAATTCAGAAGATAATGTAGTCCACAGAAACATTGCCATGCACATGCAGATGCTAAGTACTCGCGCCCTGATCGGTGGGCACAACCGACTCATGGTTGTGGCCCAGGTCGAACAGCACCATATAAAAAGGGGAGGGTGGCGGCCACCAGAAGACACTCACGAGCTCTCAGGCAAACCACCCTCGAACAGATTCAATCCCTATCAAAAGAAAGGCGTTGGATGGATCTGAAGGCCTCACCCTTCCAAGGCCATCTCCGGGTAGTGCCGTTGGAGACCTGAAGGAAGGAAGTAACCTCCACGAGATCGACCACAGCAACCTAAGACGAACTCAACAGATCGACTATAGCGACATCAAATGAGTTCAAGCGCCATGGACGATAGTGAAAGTAAGAACCCAATTTCGTATTATGTTTATGTGTTCATGTGTCTAGGCATTAGATCCGAGGTTTAAGTCTCAAGTTTAACCTCGGAAGTGTAGGCTTATGGTTCAGCTCCTGGTGCTTCCCCAAGCTTACAGAAGTCCATAATGTGCATTAAACCATCAGTTACTATATCTATCATATAGTGATTGACGGTATAAGTGGTGGTCACTGTAGATATATTTGGATGCTATTATTAACGACATATAGTATCTGTGGCTATATATCTATAACGACTGACAATAAGTTGTCATAACAGCTTATAGCGACACAAAAGGAGTCGTTACAGATGAGAACCATATTTTGACAACTCACAAAAATCGGGTTTATTAATCTCAAGATTTTTGTGATTGTATTTTCGAACTACAGAACCTTTACGTTGGTATCGATCTCAAGAATCCATTCAATGTTACAATCATGAATCTTTTACATAACGATGAACAAACAGATTATATATATGAGGACGTATGTCAGGGACCTCACCTTCAAACATTTGTAGTCACGTGCGTAATAAAAGCAACCAGAAATATGTGATTTATACAAAGATATACGTGCGATGATCAGATTTGAACGTGGTGTGCGTTTCTACTTCTGTATTTCCAATTTCCCACGATTTTACGAAAACGCGGGAACGAGTTATGCTGCTTTGGTTACGGTTTCAACGTGCCAACTCGCATCAACATCCACACTGGATTCAGTGCCCGCGGCGACATCCACTTCCTCGGCGACGACCGTAACAGCCGGCGCATAACTTTCTCTCTGTCGACGATCACCATTGCCAGATTCGGTGTAGAGTTTCAGGAGGTCGGCCAGGTCCGGCGAGGAGGAGTACACCGACCCCGGCAAGAAGTCCACCAGCGACTGGTAGTTGTTGTTGTCGCAGCCGCCGCCCGCCTCATCACGCCCCCCACCTTCGTCACCGACAACGGCGTGCTTCCCGCCGAGCTGCGCCCGGACCCTGCATGCCTCGAGCTGCTGCTGCAGCGCGAGCTTCTCCCTCTCGGTCTCGTGGACGAGCTCCATGGCGAGCCGCGCCGCCTCGCGGTCGAGCTCGCCCTGCTCCTCCAGCTGCCGCTGGTACTCCTCCGCCGCGGCCCTCGCGCGCCGCTCGTCCTCGAGCTCCGCGCGCAGCGCGTCCAGTTCCCGCCGTTGCGCCCGGAGCGACAGGAGCTGGCCGACCGTGAGGCGCTCGACGCCTTCGACGTTGTGCAGCTCCGGCGTCGTTGGCTTGTGTAAGGATTGCTCGCTGTCGTTCCGCGGGTGCGCCGTGATCGGGGCGAGCTCGAAGAGGGAGACGAGCGGGCCGTTGCCGGCGTCGTCGGTGCCGCCGGGTCCTTCCGCGTCGCTGCCATTGGCGTCGTCGTGATCCTGCTCGCATATCTCGCTGCCGATTGACACGTCGCGACGATTCTCCAGACCTGCCACGAACTTGAGCGTCAGGTGTCGACAGGTAGTGTTATTGGTGATGTCGATGGTTACGAGTTGGCAGCAGCAGCGATAAAAACAACAATGACAACAACAGCGATCTTTTTCAAAAAAGACAAGTTGGCAACAACGATCGTTTGGATGGACACTGGTTGGAATCGAATTTTCAAATGGTAAGTTTCAAGTATTTCACGCGCAGAAGTTTTTTTGTAACATGGCGGCACCTTCACTGTCTGGAAATTAATATTAGTGCCACGATAACAAGTAACCATACGTGGGTCAACGAGGTATGACCCTACACCATTTCAGCTCTCAACAACAGCACCGATAGGACAATGCAACCATCTTCTTCAAATTGAACTGAAGACAACGGAAGCAGAGAAGCTGAAAAATTCATTTGAATGCCTCCTCTGCTTTCCAATTTGTCACAATTTGCCTTTCCGTGCAGTGGTCCATTGCATAAACCTTTTAACTTGGTAATGTGTTCAAAAACTGGTGAGGTTGCGCAATCCTGTACCAAACTCAAAACTCAGGTAAGGTTGCAACATCGTCCACGGCGGGCGAACTTTTTTTTTTTTTGCACCAGGGTCAGCAAACTACTTCGAGTATATACAGCTCTTGGAACCATTCCAATGATTGCTAAGTTTGTAGCTGACGATGCTACGTTTATTTTTTTTTAGCAAATGCAAATTCATACTTTGGTGATGATGATATTTTTCAAGAAGGTTTCTTCAGGCGTCAATCGGCATTAGCAGAGGAAACGAGAGATCAAGAGAAGTACCTGAACCCTTATTCTGATCATCCACGTCCAGTCCTTCGCTCTCCTTGCTTCCGCGACCACGAACGACCCGAGATTGCTGCTCCGGACTGGACGCGGCGACGGCTGCGACGTGGGCCTCGCAGAGTATGAGGCGCAGCGCGTCACGCCCCTCACCGCCGCCGGCCGCAGCGGAGGAGCCGAGCAGGCGGTGGACGCGGGCGCAGAGGACGCAGGGCGGGCCCAGGCGGAGACTCTCCGAGACGGTGGCGATGAGGCAGAAGGCGGCGCCGTTGGCGAGCAGCAGTGACGCCAGCGCCCATTGCAACACCGCGCGCACCGCCACGGCCAAGAATTCGCGCACCATGGCCTGGGCTCCGGGACCGACCGACTCCACTGGCTACAGGCCGATGCTCTGGTCCGGGAGAGCGACGGCAGAGGACGGAACCATGCGAGGGAGTTCGTGGTCGACGAGCCCAGAAACTTGCAGTAGTTGGATGGGTGGAGCCGGGAAGGATCGAGCTCGAGGAGGATGGAGATTGAAATCTGGGTTGGTGAGTAGGCGCCAGCGTCAGCCAGGCGGATGGCAAGGAGGAGCAGGTGTCAACTTTGCGAGACGAAATGAGCGCCACTAAGAAATGGCAACGCCTTTTCATAAAGTTTATGGGACAGCCAGGGACAGGGACTACTAATTCCAACGAAAGTTTCAGTTTTTCCTCCCTGTTTTAATTTATTCTGAATTTTTACATTTGAATTTTTCTAATAAGATAAAGAGTTAAAGTTGATATTAAATATCAATGTGTCAATATTTCAAAACTGAAGGGGGAGTAATTTGGATGTGTGGTGTTGGTGTGGTGTGTGCTTTACCAAGTTCTTGTCCCTTTTTTCATAGTAGTCCGAGTGGCTGTGCGACGCTACAGGCAGGGCAACATGATGTAATTTTTTTTCAATACAGAAAAGCAATATAACGCATTATTGCTCTATTATGAAAAAAATGACATGATTCTGACGTTATTAATACAAGCCGAGATACAGAAAAACGAAATTTACTGATAAATGTGTTATATTGCTTTTTCATAATGTCTTTTTGACTTGAATGAAACCAGAACTGATCCGAACTCAATAAACAAAGGAGTCAGTCTACATTATAGTGTCATCACCTGCTCATATCTAGGTAGATTTTGATGATATACCGGGGTGGCAAGAAATTAACAGGTGATTTTTAAACAGGTTCATGAAAGGAAAATACTGTAGCAATATGTATCTCCTATTTTTTCTCTCATAATTAAGATTTTAGTTGAAATGTGACACAGTAGAGATAGAAGGATGACAACAGTTTGAATTGCCGCTACAGGTGTTAGAGTCACCACTCAGTGCTATGTGAAGGTTAAGAGATCCTTGAAGAGACGGCGACGCGCCGACGCTGTGGAAGTTTGGAGTCGCCGCGCAGCGCTGTGCGGAGGTGGGGGGGGGGGGGTAGAAAGGGGTCTAATGGAAAGCGAATTTCAAAATGGACGGAAATGGATGGATCTACTGTTCTTTTCATTAGAGATAAAATGTGTGACACCAAAATTACAGATAGAATTTGACAAAAAAGTAGGATAGATGATGTCTACAAACTTTCGTATTAGGAGAGTTTTTATTAGAGATAGAATTTTAAAGATAGAACGTGGGACACCAAAATTAAAGATAGAATTTGTGACACTAAAAAAAGTGAGATAGACTTTTATATTAGGAGAGATAATACGATTAAGCGCATATCTACTATGTTTTCGAGAACAAAAAATCCACTAGATACTGTCTTAGGGTCTTTGGTAGGGATTATAATTATTCAAAAAATTCTCACACTTTAAATTATCTATGGAAATCACTCATCCAACTTACCCACATAATCTATTTTCTATGTCAAAAGTGTTTGACAAAATAGCTTATCTAATATGAATCATAGGTGGTGAGAATGGAGAAGTGGTAAAAAGTTACTATTTGTAGCTTATAGGTGCTAGTACAAAATATAAAAGTAATTATAATCACTTATGGGTTTTAAGTGTTTGGTAGAGATTATAGCATATGCTATAGTAATCATTAGCAAAATCAGCCCCATAATCTCCACCAAAGGGGGCCGGTCACAGTGGCATCTACTGTGTTTGCATTTGGCAGGCAGAAGAATCTCAATGTTTGGTCCTCAATGAATGAAAAATACTAAAAGGAGAGCAAGAATTTACAAAAACTGCCATTTTGAGAATAATAATAAAAAACTCCAAACACCTCTAGAAAATTGGCTAATCTTTTTTACTCAAACAAATAAGTAAAGCATTGGGTGCGAGGGTTGAGACCGAGGACGTGTTTGGATCCGGCTGACTAATTGTTAATTCGGATTAATATTTAGTTGCCTGTTTGAAGGAAGGACTAATTGTTAGTTCATCCTCCAATAAAAATGTTTGTTTCGCCCCTGGCTAATTATTAGTCCAGGTATGTTTGAATCTATGACTAATTGTTAGATCGCTAGATGTATTTCTCTCCATGTATTTAAATTTTTTATAGTTTTTTCCGCTATTTTCTCAAGTTTACTTTCGCTATTTAGTTAACACAAATATACTATAGTGTAATCAAAGCAACATAATAAATTAATTAATTAACACAAATAATTAAAAGAATAAAAATGTTTATTTCGCCCTGGCTAATTATTAGTCCAGATCTGTTTGAATCTATGACTAATTGTTAGATCGCTAGTTGTATTTCTCTCCATGTATTTAAATTTTCTATAGTTTTTCCCGCTATTTTCTCAAGTTTACTTTCGCTATTTAGTTAACACAAATATACTATAGTGTAATCAAAGCAACATAATAAATCAATTAACTAACACAAATAATTGAAAGAAATAGTCCATCATCTATGGCAATATACTAAGCTTGTTCTGCCGTCGGATTTGGGTAGGAAGAAGAGCGTGAGAGATGCAAATTGAAATAGGAGTTTCGTAGGTTTTCTGTTAGATGTCTGGTAAAAAAGTGTATGCTTCCGATTTGGTTTCTAAAAAAAATTGAGAGTAATTTAGAATTTTTTACTTTATCTATAAACTATTAGTCTCTACTAGTCCCCCTTATCAACTAATCATGAAAAACAATTAGTCGATGGGTGAGCTAAAAATTAATCTCTCTATTAGTCCAATTAATTCACTTGTTTGAAAGAAAAGACTAATTTTTAGTAGACCGGATCCAAACATGCTTAGAGACGTCACAAAATTGTTGCGGTGCTGAACTGGAAGGCAATAGGTTCCAATTGGAAAACAAATATAATAGCGTTTGTGCTGAACTGGAAGGCAATAGGTTCCAATTGGAAAACGAATATAATAGTGTTTGCAGAGGAAAGGAGAACCACAACAACCCCTATGAGCATCGACGTTGAGAATGTGGACAAGGATGGATTGGAAATATCTACATGAGGAGTTTTTTGCAGTGTTGACAACTAAATTAAGCCATCACATTTAGGAGGGCAAATAAATAGAATATATAAACATAATAATAGTGTGTGCTTATGTGGAACAGAGATCTGCATGAATAGATCAAATATATCATAATGTGTGTCTAAGACGTAGATGAAAATATTGTTCTGTTAGAACAAGCTCAAAGACGTCTATCAAATGGAAGACGTAGGAATAATAGAATCAAGACTGATGACATGGTTTGTTTACATTGAAGAAAGAGTCATGATATGATGCACAGTAAACGAATTTTATTTCACAGTTGCGTGAACTATTTTTCCAAAGTCTACTGTGATAAATGAGAGTTTTTTTTTGTGAAAATGAGAGCCACATATGAGGGAGTCGTGCCACTATGAACTTGTAGGATTTTTTTTTCTTCTTTTTGTGAGGTCGGCTTGGAACAAATGACGGTGATGGATATTGCCTATACGTGTAAGTAACTTTTTTTTTACCAGTGTCTCTATAAAAAAAATATGGTTAGATGTAAAGAGATTTCTCTGAAAACTTGTGTCCGCTCATGCTTGTACGATAGAGTATCTATATATTTTTGCTCTTTTAAGTTTTAAGCTGTATAATCACCCTTTTCATACAGCAGAAGAAAGTTTGAGTCATAGAATCTCTTATAGTTTAAATCGACACAATTTCTCGCATTAACATTATGCCACATCATCAATTAATTTCACCGCAGTTCGATCACTCTACAATTAGTTTTGGAACGTGCGATCAGAACCATCGAGAGCTCGCTGACGTACTTTCTTGCCTCCTCGCAAAAGCACTAGGCTCCACACCTCTGGCTCTCTGCTTGCCGCTCGGTGGACAGTACATCCTTCAGCAATTGCTGCCGCTGGTCCACGCGGCCAGCAATCCCGCGCGCTGACGCCTCCAGCCATCATTCTTCCTCATCCACCGCCGCTCGACGGCAGCCCCGCTCTCTGGCGCCCCGGCCATCACCCATCCCCATCCAAACTGCTCTTCCCGTTCAAGCTCCATTGCAACTCCATGCTCCTCCCAAGGCTATTCTCGATGTTCTAGATCTGCCCCGGCGGCCACTGCTTATACGCAGCATTCAACCTACCGGGGTCAGCGTGCCCATGCTCCTGCTCTCCATGCCACATCCGCCACCTTCACCAGCTCGACACGGCATTCCTATGCATTTCGGATAAAACAGAAAACAGTCAAGTAGGTAGTGTTCATGGTTATGTTAGTGTCTAAGAGTTCTGCGCATGAGGTGTTTACTGCAATGCCCAATGTAGAGTGTCGTTCGGATGAAGAATCTCTGCAAGAAATAGAATAGAGCAGCATAACAGTTTATTTTTGCAGCAGCTAAGATCAGGCGGAGAGGTTCTGAATATCAATATAACATAACTCTTTGATGAGTTCAAATTGATGGTTACAACTATGGGACAAGCATGTGACCAAGCCCTGTTAATTAAGGATAACAAGGTGGGTTTTTTGTTCCGTCCGATTTCACTAAACGAGCAAAAGGCGGAGCTTGCCCTGTATCATGCATCCTCAATGCTCATGGTAATGCAGTGCTAATAACGACCG
This sequence comes from Zoysia japonica, assembly GCA_001602275.1. Taxonomy (NCBI): domain Eukaryota; kingdom Viridiplantae; phylum Streptophyta; class Magnoliopsida; order Poales; family Poaceae; genus Zoysia; species Zoysia japonica. The sequence continues at coordinate 530,093 of BCLF01000070.1, read as the reverse complement.
CAGTGGGTGCTCCATTTAAGGCCTCAAGTGGAACTCAGATCTCAACTGAAGCAAATAGCCAATGCTGTGAGAAGGATGTGTGCCAGCTTAGGCATGGGAGATGCCTATGACGTGGATGCTTGAGGTATTCAACAAGGAAATTGTGTATTCATTCTAGGGATTAATATCAACCAATCTATACTTGAGAAACTGCAAGCATGGAGGTATGATGGTTTTAGCATGTGGGAAGGTGAGTAACCTGAGATATACAGGGAGGCAAATTTCTCTATGAACTAATGGATCCAGGTATTCTTAAATTCATATTACGTAAGCACAACGGTGACTGTTTTGACTGTAAAAATTGAACCGGAAATGAGCACAGAGGAGCAACTCTTGATATCACAATGTTGCTTCAGTTTCACAATGCTGCCCAATGTAACACTTCACTTTTGTAAATAAAGAAAAATTTCAAAGAAATGTTGTTAATAAAAATTCCATTTGAAAGTTTTTCCCAAGACTTGAATTTAGAAAAATTTATAAAATTCTATTCAAAAGTTAAAAGCCCCCAAATGAATTAATGCTTTTAAATGATTCCATGTCTTTAAAATTTTATAGAATAACATGTATTTGGAATTTGAACTTGTTCCAAAAATAAAATTTGTTCCTTATTAAAATTCCTACCTCTATGCAAAGTTTCAAAAATACTCTTGTGCATAGTAACCTAGCTTAACAGAAGTTACGGGCATAATATGCCTTGGATGGCTCTTTGCCACAGTAGACTAACAGTGACAAATATAATTACTCCTATTGTTCTTATCAGATTAACAACAAATCTAACGCCCATACAGTTTCATTTTTTAAGGAAATCATCTAATTCTATTTTATCTAACATAATGCATAATGACGGGTAATCAAGCGCGGCAAAGCCGTACTATTGTGCTAAGTTAGGTGAATTGATATTATTAATTAGCTACTAATCGGTAACATCTGGTTATTTGTTTCATTTCAGATTAAATATCTAATTAAATAAGTATAAGAATCAATATGATACATGTTCATACAAGATGCATGTGTAGTATTCAAAAATGATCATGCAAGATAACATGTTTAAAATAAATGGAAGTTCATCAGTGCTTTGTTCAAATACGACCACTTCGTCGGAGGTATTGAGGATCTTGTGTTAGTGGCTCATCCTAACACCCGCCGAGGAGCTTGTTGCTTCAGGCTATGTTGTCAGGTCTAAGTATCATGTGATCGTCATTTGTTTGATAGTAGAGGCAATCCAAAATAAGGAAGGTGTTAAACCACGGAGAAATTTGTCATCACAACCAAAATGCTAATTCTTGCAGACATTTTTCTTGGGATCGCGATGCACCTGAATCTTGTAATCAAATAGAGCATCTATGGAAGCATACAGACAGTAGGGGATTGGAGAAGTTTCTTAGCAATGCATAGGACTGGACAAACCTCTAATAGCATTCAAATATTTGTCTTGAACAAATTCATTTACTATTTGAAAAATCATGATGTGCATAGAATTTTAAAATCCCATAAAACACAATTCTTGCAAAGTCGGATATCAATCAATTATATAGTATGTATATAGCTTGGACCAGGCAGCAGCACTTCTCAATTTATCTTCCACTAATTTTCCTCGTCCGTGACTGCATATAACACTAGTAGCGCAAGCAACGGGTAGCTGGCAGTCATCAGCCCCGAGTTCATAATCAGCTGACAAATCAAAGACGTCTTGCGTCTATCTATTTGCCAGGCAACCGCTGCTCCAGCACTCTGTACCGCATTGTAGAAGCCAACATACCTGCACAGTTATTTCAGAGAAATTCAGGCGATGCGAATAAGGTAGCCAGCTGCAATCTTTCCAGGGAAAGCTGTGTACCGGACCATCAGTTGTTATAAGATAGATTTTAAAATAGAATAATTGTTGATCGATATTGATCTCGACTCGAGGATCTTTTACCGTATCATTCAATTTAGAAAATAATTAGTGAGTTTTATTAGGTGATAGTAATTAGGACACGCCTGATATTAATTTATTATTTTTTCATATTTTCTGTTTAAATTAACAGCTATGATTGAATTCATGTCTTTACCTCTTAGGAGGGAACCAACAGCACTTAGCCTACTGTAAAAAGGTTCTGTTATAATTATCCCCCAATGCTCTTAATAGTTTGTTTGTCAGAATCATTTGTAGAAGATGTATGTAACAACATACCTCGGTAATGAGCATTAATATCTATCAAAATGGGAATAGTTTCGTCGTTTTCTTTTAGCTAGAGGACAAGGTAGTGAATCGAATCACTGATGCCTATAAGCTTCTACTGTACATACTCCCTCCAAGCAACATCAACAAGAATATGTCGGAGGGACTATACAACTAGGAAGGCATATCAGGCACTTATACCTTACATTGTAAGCATATCAACTTAGAACTTTGCCTAATGGTGATGAAGACGATACACTGATGTGTGGATGTTGTTTTGATAATATATTGTTTTTCTATTAAAATTTTAATGTTTAGATCTGTTGGTACTGCATTTGATCCTAAAAAGTACTCGCTCCAGTACCATAATTCTTTACATTTTGGACAGGACTTAGGTCAAACATTGAAAACATAAATTACAAATAACTTTAAAATGGTTAAGTTTGAAAATGTAAAAACTATTTGAATAGATTCAAAAAACTCTTTCATAAAAGTATACATATGCCATTTTTAAATAAAAGATTATAGATAAATAGAAGTCAAAGTTGCATTTCAGAGACCGTGTCGTTTTTCAAAACATCAAGAATTATGGGGCTGGAGGGAGTAGTTCTTAGAGAACCAAAAGTGAATGAACTCCTTTCTGGATCTAGCTATTTTTTGTAACTTCAGAGGATGGAACCATGTGAACTGTCTTGTCTATCACAATTATTTGGAACCATATGAGAAAAATATCTCCCATGATAGCTATACATTTGAGAGAACATCAAGATCTTGGAATAATGGCTCTATCTATTATATGGCTTGAACCATGGGAGACCATGGGTACTCACTATTCTAAATTGCTAATCAGAAATAACTAGAAAACTCCATAGTTTGTGGTGGAGTGAACCATAGTTAGCCATATACTAACTTCATTCTAAAATTGTTGTCGCCAATGAATTTAAATTTGAGCTAGCCAGTTATAACAATTTTATAGTAGGAGGGTACAAGGGTCGGTGAAGAAGAAAAATGAATGATTAGGAACATAGTACTACCTGATGAGGACCTGCGAGTCATTTGCAAGGGCACCGATGATCCAATAGACGAGGCTCTGGAACATGGCATCTAGCTAGCAAACCATAGCTGAAGAATAGAAGAAATGGGCCTGCGTATCGGCGTCCATCCTTGAAATCTATGAGGTTCTCCCACTTCCCATCCTTGTACCTGAGCTGATTTGCGAGACCTCCTCCCCATATAGCAGAACCAAGGACGGCGACAACCATGATCCCAACGAGCCAATCATCCGTGCACCCCAATAGAAGATACTGTTGAGGCCCTGGGTACGGAGCGTGAAAAGGACAGCGTTGACATTGTTGAACTGGTACGTGTAGAAGAACTTGCTATCCCAGGCTGCAGGAAGAACCAGCAGCATCTTCCAGTTGGTGAACAGCCTAAGGATCTCAACGCCCTCTGTGGACAAGGAGGAGTATGCGAACCTTGTTGCCTTGCTTCTATCGTCGTGAACGATCTTGCTTGGTGGAAGAATCAGGAGAGTGAGTACAGCACCGAGAAGCATGAAGGCAATGAATGCGATATAGGTGCCATCATTGATACTAGCAGGTTTGTCGCCACGATGGTAGTTAAAGGAGAAGGGGAAGATCCCCCCAAGGACACCTCCAAGGTTATAGAGGCACCAGAAGAGGGATATGTAGCTGCCACGGCGGTTTTGGGGTGAGTACGACCGTACGAGGTTATGATGCCGCCCTGTGCAGCACAAAGAAGCGCTGCGCCGACACCTAGCAAGCCCCTGGCTGCAACGGGGAAGGCTGCTGAACCATGGTGGTTGTTGTAGTAGAGAAAGGAGGCGGCGTAGAGCGGGTAGGTGATGGCACCAAGGAGGAGCGTTGTACACGGGCCGAGGAGGTTGTAGGCAGCACCGTCGAGGACTCCAAACATGGCAAAGCAGGCGTAGAGTATGGTGTTTGCATTGTCGACGGTGGTGTGATTCAGCTGACCACCACCGCCAAGGCCGGTGAGTGCGTTGTACATGCCTGGGCAGCATAAGCACACCAGGCCGATGAGGGATACCTGCGCTATTGGGGAGTTGTAGCGGAAGATCCCGCGCTTTTACGGCGGCGGCGTACCTCCCTGCCCCTCCATCTCCAGTTGCTGCGTCACAACCATATCAGACATCTTTGATTTTGTGAGCTGCCAATACTGGGATGAGCACTATATATCCTGCAGGTACAATAGGACATATATGGAGTATCCTTGCCGATAGATAAGCAGTAGCTAGATCCTTCCTTCGTATATATTGGTGCTTCATGGATTGATCAATGTGGAAATTCGAGCTATTATGAGCACGACCGAACAGGCTGCTGGTCTTATATTCCGTATTGCATTAAAAAACTTTGAAGTCTGAGAAAGGGACAGGCCTGGACTTCCATGGAGAATAATAGACACCCAAAATGTGAGAAAACAACAGGAAGAAAGAGCGACAAAATAGTAAATATGACTAGTCAAAAGAATAGAGCGTTTAGATTTGACTGAGGCTTCGTTTGGTTGCTGGGACTTAATTTCTGGGTCGTCTCATTCCACGCCAGGATTTAGTTAAACCACCTGTGTCACTCAAACCTGATGATTAGGTGATCCGGCCAGAATTAATTCAGCAGCATTCAAATCAGGTGTTCGGTTATTCAGGATTCAAATCAGCACTCAATAGCAGTTCACTAAGCATTTCTAAGAGGAGGCAGCAATTCACACAACATGTTCACACAGGCATCGTCTACACACAGTTCACACAGCACTCAACAAAAGTTCACACGTGTTCACACAAGGGCAGAGAGCATACAACATGCATACACAAGCATCATGCACACAAATAGACATGTTGCTTTTGTGTTATTCACATGAAGACAAGAACCTAACTGCTGCTGGGGGTGGTTCCACTACTACAAAATGACCTTTCAATGTCGGATCATAAGGTTCTGCAATGTTGATTAAAGTCTGCAACACTCCTCGTACGACACTGCTATGTGCGATAGTCAATGTCGGTTGTAAGATACCGACACTGCAACAAGTTCTCAGTATCGGTCAAATGACATCATCAAGTTGACACTGATAGTAGTATCATCAGTGTCGGTTGTGACGATGCCAGTGAAACCGACACTAGTAACTGCAATATCAGTGTCGGTCTACATGATGTCAGCTAACCAACACAGACATTCATTACACCAGTGTCGTAACATCAGTGTCGGTTATTATGTGTCATGCGATCGACACTGATATTACCAACTGCTGGTCATTTTGACATCATACAACCGACACTTCTCTATTATGCCATCGGTATTGTTCTTATGATTTCATCTGTCCAATACTGGTCTCGACGCAACAGTATTGTTCTCTATGACGTCAATTTTACCAACATTAACAGGACACTAATATCATTTATTATTACGTCAGGTGGCCAACACTATTTTCTAGATTAGAGGTGTCGGTTTTTGTGACATATCAGACTCTTACAAAATTCTAGTTGTTGAATGTTTTTCTTCCTTTTGTTCCTTTTCTTAGGAGCATCCCCTTGTGCCATGACACCGACACACTTATTAGTTTTTCATCTTTTATGTTATTATTGTAGCACTTAGGAACCTCTTCAGTTGTGTAACCCTCTATCATGAAACCTTCAAGGTGAGCATGATTGCGTACGTAGCTCTTCATAATAGACATATAACGCTCAGAAGGATACATGCGATGTAGGTAAACAGGGATGAGAACAAAAATTTGATGTGCTATGTGAATCATATAGTGCTTCATATAAAAAAAGATAGGGGGAAGCACAGCTTGAGTTGGCATATAGTCTCCCTCATCTATTTAATGTCTTGTTCAATTCAGCATTGTCAATTACCTTTTTGATATAGCATTAAAGAAGGTAATACTTTCCATTCGGCCTCATCTGAGGATGAAGTTCTGGCCTTATTCCCACTTTTTTAGTCCCTACATGTTCTCAGTCCATCCTTTGTCTTGCTTGAGATATCCAATAAAGTACCAATCGAGCTTTCAAAAACACTCTTTGCAACATGTATAGTATCAATGGCATGTCCAATCTCCAACTCTTTCCAGTACAATAAATATCGATAAATGATTGATTGTTTTTTAAATAACACATCTCATGGAGCCATATCATTTTTCTTTCGTTTTTTTCCTTTCACTGCCTTGCCGAAAATGGTATGGATATTTCTGACCAATTCAAACACAAATTTATCATCACGATTGATCCTTTATTGCATGATACTTATGCTTTTTTGGTAAAAATAATTGGTGTCGCCATGTACACCAACTTTTATGAGAAAGAAAGGTAAACTAATGATGTTTGGTTCAGACATACTTCACATCCCATCTTCCCTTTAACATGTCCAGTTAGTGTCAAGCGTGTGACGTTGTCATTGATAGTAATGAAAATTATGACGTAAAGTGTGGCAGAACCACCCCAAAAAATCGCGGACGGCTCACCTAGGATCGATCTCGGGTGATATTGAGCAACAATATCCAAATAGTACAACACGAGGAATATTATAAAATATAGAAAACCGATTTAAGTCTTACAATAAAGTTCAAGTGGTCTTAGGAGAGATAACTTTAAAATAGAGTTTAAAACATAATGGAAGTGATACAGAAATGATACGACGGTTTACTAATATGAAACATATTTTGCCCTAAGACATGCCTCATTCCTCACGACATGTTGTAGGTGAAAAAGAAACCTAGTCATCAAACCCGTCCACAGGGGGTTCACCTTCCCACATCACCTTTCCGCAGCAGTCACATCAGCTACAAAGAGGGAAAGCTACAGCACAAAAAGAAAAAATAACAAATCGTGAGTACTAATTACTCAGCAAGATTTACCCATCAAAAATGGCCAACTACAATCGACTCTTAAGCATGAGGGGCTGACTCACAGGGATGGCCATTTGCATAAAACATAGTAGTATTAGTGGATCCTTACTTTCATCTTTTAGTGGTAAGTTAAGTTCAAGAAATGTAAATTTAATTTGCACTATAAACTATAGCATACAAGGTTGCCAAGCAATTGCCTATAACTAAGCAACAATTCATATTATTATTATTATTAGTCGAGTTGTTAATACGATGTAATGCAGTGAACAAGTGGTACTCGTTACTGTGAGGGGCAATAATTATAATCGATTTACACCAGCTGGGAAAGCTCAAAATACACGACATGTAAGCACTTCTCGAAAGCTGCACGTGACAACCTTTCACAACAATACCATAGGGCTGGTCCGACGTGCACCTCTCCCATCACCATGTTGGGTGCATCCATGGTTAGATCCTTCTAAGTCTCATTTCCCCAGTATGCATTCGATACTATTCAAATTTGCTCAATAAGACCACACTCGAATCGGTCATTAACCGATACAGACAGGGCTACAACACCCCGGCCATGAGTCCACACAGGAAACATGCCTCTGTGCCATCCTATTCCCTGCCTGATCTCAGGTTTAGTAGTTTAGGTGATAAAGTAACTAGGGTAACAGCCTATATCTCACGAGTGAGGTTTTTCGTTCACTCGACTTCTAGCGTCAAATATGACTTAGCTAAGCTCTACATCGAGTTACCTGTACCAATATACACTCAACATGGGTAATTGGCACTATCATGCAGTTTATGGTTTTCAAACAAATCCTACAACGTAATGCGCAGTACATTAACCATACAATACATTGTGATAAAATAAAATTTAAAACAGGGTTAATGCACTGGGGCTTGCTTTCGATTTGTTGAGAGTTAGCACAAACAAGCGGGATATATTCAGCGACAGGCGTCTCCGGAGCAACTAGAGCAAGTTGGCCTTCTATGTCGATTCCTAAATGCATGAAATGATATGCAGTGTAATCAGTTATGCACCTACTAATATTCTATGGTTTTAACTTGCCATCACATGTGATGATAAGTTCACATGCGATGATATGATTATGAATGCATATGACAAAGAGTGTTATGCGAATGCTTTCATGAGAAATGAGTTTATCACTTTAACGTGCTATCTGTAATTATATGGCAAGATTCTGATTTTTACCTAGGAGAATGAATTTCTATACTACACTAAATGGGCCATAATAGGAAAACTACTTCTAAATTTCCTTAATATGAAGGCATAAATTATAATTTTAGTTACTCATAATATTAGTAGGGTTATAAACTAATTTCTGAACAAATTCTACAATTTATTATTAACCTATGAATTTATAATGAAGTAATCCCAAGCTAAGAGTAAATAGTTATTTATAAATAATCTACAGGCACATAAATTCTAATTAATTCTAGGACGACAGAACATAATCATTAAAAGCTAAATATAAATTTTTTACATTTTAATTATGCATGAAAATGATGATATGCATAAATGTATAATGCACATTATTTAATTAATAGAAATAATGCTAATGCAGAAAATGAAACTTTGATAGTTCTAAAATATTTTACATGATGAGAGGATTCCAAAGGTATATTATTTGTGATTTTTCGAGCTAGGAATTAATTTCTATGATTTTTACAAGGTTTAACAGTTTTCTCGCAATTAATAAATGATTTCCGGAAGGATTCAAATTTCCCAGTCAATGGGGCCACGTGGCAGCTTCTGAGCCTGGCCACATGGTGGCCCACGGACTTGCCACACAGGATCAGCCTGTGGTCAAGGGGATCCCGTGGCTGGCCAAGTGGCCAAGCCAGCTCCCATAGCACTCTGGCGGCCGGTGCATGGTGGCGCCTTGCTGTAGGCCGTTTCCGGTGGTTGCGAGCCCCGGGACAGCACGCTGCGGCGAGGGGGCCCGAAAGGTAGGGTCGGATGGTGGTGGCCCTCACTGGAGAGCGCCGGCGATAGTGGCATGCGGTAGCGCGGCTTTGGCGACGGCGCGAGCTCGTCTCCGTGGACGGAACTTTGAGCGGCTCTCTCTTAAAGCTTCACGGAAGCGAGTAGGAGCCCAGCATCGAGGTTATCATCAACGAAGAGGGCCGGGAAGGGGTCGTCCACGGTGACCCGACAAGGTCCCATGGCCTGCACAAAAAGCTTCGGAAAACCTGCGCCAAAGTTTGAAAAATCGACCGATTGATAAGCTCTAGGGGTTCTCCAGTGAGAGAGGAAGGCTCACCAGAGCAGCCGAGTTTGGGAGAGGTGGCGGTCAGTCTGAGATAGCGAGATTTGGGGGAAACTCGAAATCCGATTGCGCTCTTGGGGGAGGAAGAAGGACAGCCGGGGAAGCTAGAGGACGTCTGGGTGCAGCTCCTGTTGGAGGGAGGAGGCTCGGACGGCGCCAGACGGAGAGCTTCGACGGCAGCAATGGAGGAGGCCGAGGAGGGTGCAAGAGAGAGTGAAGTGAGAGAGGAAGCAGGACTGGGTGACGGGGTGGAGGACACGGGGGGCGACGTAGTGTCCGCTCGGGGCTCGGCTCAAGGCACAAGGCGCACATGCGTGCGAAGCCCCCAGGCGCGTGAGCTGCGCTGGCAGCCGGAGGTAGGAGGAGAGGGAGCAGTGAGGCTGACAGGCGGGGCCGCCACGATTTCTTTTCCCCCGAATTTTCTTTGATTTCCTGCGCAGCTCTCTATTTTTAGCCCAAAATGCATGCTTCCTGAGCTCTAAAAATCGTGAAATTTTGCAGGGTGGTAAAACTTTTAAAGAGGAACAACTTTTGTTTTGGAGTCAATCTCAAAACAGGCAAGCTTTTTCGGAAAAATGATTTATTTAGAGCCTTTAATCTTCAAATAAAATTCTAAGAAAACCTCAAAAATTCAAGTTGTTATAAGAGCTCCAAAGATGATTTTGTTTCACAAAATTCCATTGAAAATTTTTAACTCGCATTTTTGAAATACAACTTAAATTTGAAACTAGCTCAAAATTGGTTTTAATATTTTTTTGAGCTCGGCTTTCAGGATTTCGAACATGAACAAATTAGAGTCTTTTAAGTTACCACCCGAAGTGTTACATAGAGTATGAAGGTCTCTTATTTGTTGGTATCCCAAACACGGATCCCATCTTTATGTTCTCCATTAAGTTTTCTAAAAAGACATCTACATCAATGCCAGCTTGTTTAATTAGGACAAAAAATAAGGATAGCTAACGTAAAATACTTTCTCTTGTGACACAACCATGAAGGTATGTTGTATAGGCTTAGAATCACTGGCCATATACTATGTGAGTTTGTCATCTCACCGAAGGGATTCATTCCATCAATACTTAAGTCTATTCTCAAATTTTTTGGATCTCTACAAATTCAGGATGGTTAACATCAAAAGTTTTCCATTGCCAAGCATCTACCGATTGCCGAAGCTTCCTGTCAAAGGTAGCATGCCAAATCATGAGTTCAGCATCTCTAGAGTTGGAGAATAGTTACTTCAATCGATCAATTACTGGCAAGTACCACATCACAAGTGTTGGGATTTTTCTTTCATCGACCTCTTGGTTATTCATATGACCGCTAGCAATGCTTTTCTTCATCTTCCTCCTTTTTTCCTTTCTGTTGATCCACGAAACCTAAATCGTCACTTCAGTCATTTCTTTCATACCGACTAGCGTTGCATATTTGACACCTCACATTGTTTACATACTCTTTGCGGTACAATATGCAGTGGTTCGAATAAGCATGTACTTTTTGTATGCCCAGTGTCAATGGTGACAATAGTTTTTTTTGCAAGGTAGGTGCTAGTTGGCAAATTGTTTGGTTTCGGAAAATAATTTGGATAAGAGCTTAGCAATTCATTGAAGCTTGTGTCGGAACACCCATTATTGGCCTTCAGTGTGAGAAGATCAAACATCATTTGTAATATCTTGCTTCAGTGTATAGAGGCCTTTTGAAGCCCTCTCCAAAATCTGTAAGTTATTTAAACCTCTGATTTTGTTCTCTAGTATTTTCTCATGCCCAATGTGGCGCAACAGTTCTTCGATATTGAAGCTTTCATAATCATGACTTTCATGAACCATATCGAAATCATCTTTGTTTCTTTCTCCCCTTTGTCCTGTGTTGTTTCCTTATGATCTCGTCTCTTCGGTGTTGCTTTGACCTCTCACCCTCTCTTTGTTGTATCCAATCCTAACTTCGTGTTCTGGACTGCTTGGTGTATTCATTTGTGTCTCTCCATGTTTGCTCCATATTGAGTAGTTTCCAATGAAACCATTTTCCAACAAGTGCTCACGGATTATTTTGAGCGTGTTAAACATTACAATATTCTTGCACTTCTTACATGGACGCCATAATCTATTTGTTTTCACATGTACATTTCTGGTCTTAGCGGTTTCGACAAATGCAGTGACTTGTTTGAAATATAGAAATGGATTTCCGCCAGCGTCCTTGTACATCCAACAATAATAGAAAAAGAAATAAAGAGAAAAAAAATATAATATAGAGGATATAAAACTAGATCTACAATTAATTTATGCTCCCCTTGCCCCCCCAAAGGTGTAGCTCTTATTATATATGTAAATTAGATCTAACCATGTAATACTCTTAAACAAATCAATATAAAGCAAAAAAGTGAACAAAACTAGTTGGGATCTACAAATCCTGTCCTAAATCTATAGTAAAATCCTCCTATATAAAGCTAGGTTTACTTTAAACATGAAAACGAGACCCCGACCTAAACCGATGATAAAGCTGCATCATAAGACCATATAACTTCCAAAGATACATGAATTTATCTCCATGAGAAATATCCTTTGAAAAAACGGAATCAAAACCTCTCTCCTATATTCCAAATTTCTCGACCGCCGCACAGACACACTGTCCGAAACACATTCAAACAGAGTGCCCTGATGGGAGGAGGGGACAATGTGACAAACCGCCCCACAGAAGAGACGATCCATCGACCACAGGATCTTATCGGGTGTCACTTGACGAAGCGAGGACTAACAGTACAACTCAAGCACGATAAAATATACTACAAATTGTTGATTAAATTTATAAAATCAAGGTTTTTGAAAATGCAGAGTGATAACCTGAATTAGGGTCTTCTAGAGACTATGCATAAGATGACATCGAGCCCATACGATGTATCCTCTAGTAGCACACAACAGCAACACGGCGAGCATGGCTTCCAACAGACATAGCCACCCTCGAGATTGCTTCTGCTAGTTGGTCCAGAGGAGGGAAAAAGAAACCACCTGCACATCAAACCACAAAGAGCCAAGCCCTTAGCATTCAAATGCTCAGCAAGTCTTACCCGTCAATGTGGCTAACTACAGCTGACTCCAAGGATATGATGAGGCTGACTCACATGGGATGGCTATTTGCAAAACCAGCACTAATATAGTGAGTCCTTATATTCAAGTTTTAGCGGTAAATTTAGTTTACGAAATGAAAATTTAATTTGCGCTATAAAACTATATCAAACATGGTTGCCAAGTAATTGCTATAAACTACGCAAACAGTTCATATTATTGTTATTGTTGTTGTTGTTTTGTTGTTGTTATTATTATTATTTGTGTTTTTACTACGACATGACACAGTGAACAAGCGATACTCGTTACTATGAGAGGTTACTATGAGAGGCAGCGATTATAATCAATGTACACCAGCTGGGAAAACCTGAAATACACGATACGTACGCGCTTCCCGAAAGCCGTATGTGGCTACCTTTCACAAAAATACCATAGGGCTAGTCCGATGCCTCTTTCTCCCGAGAACATGGTCCTCCATGCGACCACCACGCAGGACGTGTCTATGGTTAGATCCCAGTCTCTCCTCCACACACCGCTTAAAGAGGAGTAGGGTTACATCCAACCACTATGGATATTGAGCTACATCGGTTTCTTAGGCCCATAATTTCAGTATGTATTCGGCATGATAAAACTTGTTCAACAGGGTCATACTCGAATCGGTCAAAACTTGTTCAACAGGGTCATACTCGAATCGATCCTTAACGACATAGATGGGGCTACCACCATGAAGACTAGCCTTCTCAAACCCTCCTATATACTGTCCCCTCCCGGTCTCAGGTTAATTAATGTGTGGCAAACCTATAGCTCGCGAGTGACTTTTCACTCACTTGACTTCTATAGCTCGCGAGTGACTATCCCTTCACTCGACTTCTATAGCTCGTAAGTGACTTTTTATTCACCTGACTTCTACCGTAAACTAAAACTTAGCCTAGCTCTACATTGAGTTACCTATACCAATATACACTTAATTAGGTAAGTAGCACTATCATGCATTCTAGAGTTTCAAACAACTCCTACAACTTAATGCACAGTACATTAACCATACAATACATGGTGACATAGTAAAAGGATTTAAAATAGGGTTAATGCACCGGAGCTTGCTTGGGCTTTGCTCACAGTTAGCTTCCGTTGCCAAAGGCACACCTTCAAGCTCCTCCTCAGATGGTTCGGATCCTATACATGATATGATATGCAAGGAAATGAATTATAATAGTTTTAAACTTTTAATTGACATCTTATGCGATGCTAGCTTTTTATTTTCGAAAAGTGGCTAGTAAATTTGGTTATCAATCTCCTTTGAAATGGTTTTTGAAAATATAAAATATAACTTAAGTTGTTCATAAAATCAGAAAGGTCATACAATAATTTTTGAGAAAATCCCAAGAAATCAAATGGATTTATAATGAATTAAACACTATTTAAACACAATAAAGCATTTATAGAAATTATTTTATCTAAATAAAATATAAAACTATTCTATAACAGAAGGCTTGACAAAATAAACATAAAAGTAAAATTTTTAAGATTTTATTATGCCAAGGAATATTGATAATGCACTAATGAATTATTATATGATCTGAATTAATTAAATTAATTTCATGCATAAAATGGAAAATAGTTACCTTCAGAATATAGTTCTAGTTGAGAGGATCCTAACAAAATTTATTTCAAAATTTTCTGAGCTATAATGAAGTTTCTACTTATTTTACAACTTGAAAGCATTTTCTAGCAATTTAGTAACTCATTTCGCGAAATAATAAAAATTCCAGCCATCGTGGGCCTGGGCGCAAAATAGCCCATGGGCCTCCACACGGAATTCCTGGCCCAGTGGATGAGGCCACACGGTGGGCCGCGGGGTTCGGTCGCACCGGATCAGGCGGGCGCAGAGGATCCTAGCGAGTGGGGAGCTCAGCCCAGGCGCGCTACGCGCATGGCGACCGACTCGTCGGAGCAACGGTGAGCTCGTCGTGCTTGCTCCCTGCCGGGCAAAAACAGGAAAAGTCCGGCACCAGAAGGATCACCGCGACATGGGGAGTTCGCGGCGTGGTCGTCGCGGAGAGGGCCTCACCGAAGATAGGTCGGCGGCGAGGAACGGTGCTGCGCGACGTTTGGCAAGGTCGCGGCGGCATTATGGTGGACGACGACCAAGGGTGTCTGCTTTTTGAGCTTCAGGGAGAGGAGTAGAAGGCCGGCGCGGAGGTTGTCGTCGCTGGAGAGGGCCACAGCAAGGGGCTCGTCGTTGAGGGTGACGGTCACCGGCGGCGGCCGGAGTTCAAGTTCGAAATCCTGCGTGAAGGGTCAAGAAATCAGTCGATTAATTTGGTTGAAAGATGGCCCTGGGTGTGAACTTCAAGAATCGGAAAAGGAATCGAAGTATAGTCACCAAGGTTCGTCGGATTCGACGGGAGTTCGGCCGGCAGCTTCAAACTTCGAAACTTTGGGGAAAAGTCGAAATTGATGGAGTACTTTGCGGAAGATGGACGGAGAGCATTGCCGAGAGCTTGAGAACGAGGTGGCACACCTGTTGAACGGTGGAGGAGGACTGGGGCGGCGTAGGGAGGGTGCTCCACGGCGGCGTGGTTGTGCGGCCGAGCTCGGGCACGAGAGAGAGAATGAGAGGCGAGGGCGCTGGCTGGGAGGGGATGGACACGGGGCGAGCGCCGTGTTTCGCGCGAGGGACACGTTGTAGGAATCGTGGCGCGCATGCACGAGGAGATGGCGCGAGTAGCGGCAGCTGGCCTGTGCGGTGGCGTCTGGAGGTTGGAGAAGGAGCGGGCTGAGACTGACAGGCAGGCTCCGCATCCTTTTCTCATTTTTCGGATTTACACTGATTTTCTGCGCGGCCTGCTGTTTTTGCTTTGAAATCTGCGCTTCTCGAGCTCTAAAAATTCTGAAACTTTGCAGGATGGTAGAACTTTTCAGAAGGGACAACTTTTATTTAGAGCTCGAGTTCAAATTCTAAATATATTTTATTTTGAAAATTTTACAAAACGGAAATCATTTAAAGAGAAAAAATTTATTTAGGCCTCTTAAACTTTAAATAAAATTTTATAAAAATTTCTAAAATTCAAGTCTTTGCAATACCTTTCATAATATAATTTTATTTCACTGAAAGTGTTTGAACTTACATTTTGAAATTTGAATCTTTATTTGTAACGTGAATTGCTGGAAAGGGTTGAGCTCGGATCCTTGATTTCAAATTTGAACAACATTGTTTCTTTATTCAGAAACATGAAGTGTTACACATCATTTCATTTGAAAGTTTTGAACTCTCATTTTAAAATTTAAACTAATTTTTTTGAAATTAGTTGGAATTATTTAAATTCTTTTTGAGCTCGGTTTTGCGTGATTTCGGACATGAACAGATGGCTCTTTTACGTCGAAACACGAAGTGTTACAGACGAGTATTTATACAAGAAACTATCAGTGACGAACTCATTGACATCAGCATAACCGACATAATACAAGCAACAACAGTATCGTGTAACCCATGACACCATAAACTGATACTACTGCAGCATACTTGTTTTGATCGTACTTAACATCATCAACTCCGACACTAATACATTCTTTATCAGTGTCAGTGTTGACTGGTTACATCACGACTGTCCGGCCAGTCCATGTACATGAGCCATTGGCTCAATTAATGGCTCAATCCGAGCAAATATGGGCGACCCCAGGAGTTGCCGTGAGCCATGCAGAAGCTCCCTTCTGCTACTACCGCCAACCACTGAGGCTCAGCCATTGCTCCTGCTCATGCGCACCGCCTTGGCATCTCGCAGAGCCTTCTGCACGGCACCTCAATGACTCACCTCCTGTTAGCAACCTCGCCGGAGGAAGGAGCGAGATCGCTGGAATTGGAGGAGAGACTTGGAGAAGGGGAAAGAAGATACTAAGGAATAGGATAATTGTTTTGATTACTTGTTTGATGCCCTACGCCATTACAAGCAGTCCTCTACTTATACTCACGCCACGGCCTCCACACCAGCCCGAATACACGGCCCACTCAGGAAACGAACTCGGACGCTTGTTCTGCGCGCACGATGGCCGCGATGCACGGACACACCTGTCACCTCCATGGCAGAGATCAGCACAACGCGCTGCCATCCACTACGTGCATGCAACGAACAAGCCTGCCTAATCATGCGGCCAAACTGATCACTAACCCAGCGCGCACTAACAAACTCAGCAAAGCACGCACACTGGCCTAAAACAATTTATAGACAAGATTACTGATAATAAGGATGACGTCATTCTGAATGTGCTGCGCCGGTTCCTCACTGACTGAGTCACTTTTTCGACTCTAGCTCCAGCAACGATCACCGCACACTCTTCATGGAGCAGATCCTCTACGCCGGTGTCGACGCCATCCACTTTGCCCTCCACCGCACTCCCAACAACATTGAAGCTTAAGTGCTCGATGAAATGTTTTAAAGGCAAAGAAAAATATAAAACATTAATTTTACATCATTTGCGGCTGTATGCTGTTTTAAATCTTTAAAAATAAGAGTTATAAGATCTTTAAAATTGATTTTAAAGCACCTGTTTTAGAGCATTTGCTGGAGATGCTCTTATTGCTGGAGATGCTCTTATTACTTACTCTTATTGATTCATTGCATGATATACTGTCTAATATTGAAATGACTGACCTTAGAATTACTAAATTTATTAGTGCTGTTTTTTTTCTCAATGAAAATAGTCAATGTTTGTATATTTGTTCTTAAAGATGTGCGTAAAAGTGTAATTTTGCTTAAGATATATAAAGTCTGTATAGGTGTGAATATTATTTTTCATATTTATGCTGTTTTAGTTTGGTGTAAGTTATAATAAAACCTTGGTAGAGAGAAGTTATCAAAAATCGGATAAAAAAATAAGCACATCTTGTTAATAATGGTCCTTCTTGGATGACTTTTCTAGGCCTTACCATAAGTTGAGAAATACGTGCACAGAACCAACCCGCCCAGCTCCGCTCGACGATCCGGCTTTTCCGTCTGCATTTCCCGCGCGAAACGGTGCGGTTGAGCCACGCGCACGGGCGGGGCTGGTGGCGAGCGCACGACACGGCCTGCGGCATCAGGGAACGAACAATGGCCGGGAGGGAGAGGGAGAGGGAGAGGGAGAGGGAGAGGGACCGGGAGCTGCTCCTCCCCGTGGTCGCCGCAGAGCACATCGCCGTTGACGACGAGAACTCGCAGCCGACCACCCCGGTGATACTCGACTCTCCGCCGCGGCCAGCGGCGGCGCGCGGGCACCATCTCCACCATCATCACCCCACTGGCATCGAGGTGATTGATCCGCAATTGTTTTAGATTTCTGATCATATGATGCGAGGATTGGATAACGCGATTGAGAATTTGGTGGGCTTGGGATTTCTAGACTATTTCACGGTCGATGTAATACAATCGCTAAAAAAATGATCCATGCAATAGGAGTTGAGGTGAACAGTCATTGAAAATTTGAAGAACCTCCAAATTACCCCTGCAAGTTTGTCCTGAATCCGAATAATCGTGTAAATTACAAAACCGTTTAATTAACCCTGTCAATTTTTAAACTGGATCATTTTACACCTTCAGTCCTAAAACCAAAGGTGTAAAGTGATCCGGTTTTAGAAATGTTGAGATTAAATAAATGGTTTTATAATTCAGTAGGTTATCTATACTCGGATCAAACTTGAGGGTGTAATTTGAACTTCTTTCTCGAAAACTGAACAGATTTGTTCGAATTGTTACTTTAAATTTTGCAGGCATTTTCGATGCTGATACGTAGCTGGGCATGGAAGAAGTTTATGTCTGGATGGTGCGCGCTGTTTATCAACATATCGTAGTTTGCATTCTCTGTTCCTCGTTAACAGCACTAGCACTCTGTTGCGAATTAACTATTTGGAGCTATCTGAACCAGTGCTCTGCACTCTTTTGCAGCGTCATCCTGCTTCCGATCGCCATCACCTTCTACACGACGTGGTGGTTCATCCGCTTTGTCGACGGCTTCTTCTCGCCAATCTACATTCACCTCGGGATAAATGGCTTCGGTAATTTCATCAGCGCGCTCATGACTGTCTTCTGAAGAACATTTTCTGGATTATCTGTTATGATATTTGTCTTCTGTCTCTCTGCAATTGATGACGGCCAGTTTCATCTCGCGCAGGTCTCGGGTTTGCCACCTCCATCAGCTTCATCTTCCTCGTGGGCGTGTTCATGTCGTCGTGGCTGGGCGCCTCCCTTCTCGGCCTCGGCGAGTTCTTCATCAAGAAGATGCCGCTGGTGCGCCACATCTACTCAGCGTCAAAGCAGATCAGCGCGGCTATATCACCAGGTGTGATGTGATAAGCTCACTCAGAACGGAATTTTACGAAACTGAAATTTGACTGCCTTTTTCTCCTGTATAAATCCAAATATAACTCGTACACGTGTTCAGACCAGAGCTCACGGGCCTTCAAGGAGGTGGTGATCATTCGGCACCCAAGGATCGGCGAGTACGCGCTCGGCTTCATCACGTCAACGGTGACCCTGCGCGGCGCAGACGGCGGCGGCGACCAGGAGCTCGCCTGCGTCTACGTGCCGACCAACAACCTGTACCTCGGCGACATCTTTCTCATGAGCCACGCCGACGTGATCGTGCCAGACCTCTCCGTCAGGGAGGCCATCGGTAACAACAGCCTCTCTCTATGTCCATCCACACCCCTTCCCTGCCCCGTGCTTGCGATTTCATCTGATTTTACTTAATTTGTCGTGGGGCATTTGTTGCAGAAATTGTTCTCTCCGGTGGCATGTCAGTGCCGAAGATTATATCGGCAGTGGAAGGGGTCGTCGGCCATGACAGTGCAATAAAAATCCCTCAGGAAACTTTTCATCCCCATTGAGAGTTAAACGTAAAATTTATGGGTGACGGACTCGACGATTTTGATATTTTCACAGATTCACTCTTATTTATTCAGGAAGTTTTGTAGATGTTGAGCCAGTCCAAGATTTGGACAGAGATAAAAAATGCTGTAATATAACAAGTTCTGCAATGTAGATTTCTTTGCACGTAAGGTTTCCAACAGATTAGTAAAATGATAAAATGGACGGTAAAGCTCTGGCAATTACAGTGTTTTGCAAGGTCAAATTCTTAGAATGCCGTTTTCCAGCCTTGAGGTGGCAACGACAATGCCTCGATTCAGGATCCAGCCAGATATATTACACGTCGCATGCTTGTTGTATTGGACGATCAGCATTGAACATTTAAAATTTATTTATGGTGAAGTCCAAAATTTCGGGTGCACCAAAATTACTGGAGCGCAATACCACAAATATCTGATGATTACCTTCTTTTGCTTGCCATGAATAATAAAATTGCATTCTGCAGCAAATGATGCAGAAGCGAATTGTTGAGTCAATCAACTGTTGGGAAATGTTAAGCTACTATAGCAAAAAATAATTTCTACTATTCAATTAAAAAACCTTGCAACAGGGGATTATGGATCATTACCGCTAGACGCACAGGCGGAATGGAAGTTATGTTGGAGCAGCGAGATCCAATGTAGTCCTGCGTCGATTTACTTCTCTTAGTCGTTCACAATTCACAGTAATCGTACTCTCCTGGCCCAGCTGAATAGCACCACAACCGCAACGCCTCTTTGCGGCATCCACACATATGGGGTTTGAAGTCAATGTGCGATGTGCTAGCACCGGCAATGCGTCTAGGGCTCTAGGCTTGTTGTGGGAGAGACGGTGGAGGCGGCGGCTAGGGCTTCAGAATGGTGGGGATGATCTAATCCCTTGCCCTACCTCTAGTTATATAGACCTACTAATGAGCTTTCATGAATAAACCCATTAATAATCTAATCCTTAACAGATCATATCTGCATTCTCTTGTACATATCTCCAACATCAACCCTAGAGCTTCAGTAGAGCAAGATGCCATAGGACATCATGCTTGCTGGTGCCACTTGGCCATGTTATAAGTTCTTCACGGGCGCAAAGAATTGCTTCCAGTTCACGCAGAAGTTCGTCTATGCCTGTAGTTGACAATTCCATTGCAGTAGCCACATTCTCCTTGACCTTTAAATTAATAGAGCGAAGCATATATTATATGCCAGATCATTTCAATTACAAGTTGTCAAATCGTCTCAGGACATGTCTGTGTGTTCTGAGCCAATTATCTGATATATGGCCTTGGTAGAAAAAGGTTTTTGTAATATCCCCAAAATTCAACAAAGAAATAAAAATCAAAATTTAAAATTTTTTGCTAACAAATGCTAACAAAATATTCTTTTCTTTCTTCTCTTTTTCAAAAGATAAAATGTCATAAATTAAAAACCTCTCTTAATTTGAAATTTTCTAAAAATATTAAAAACTTGAGTGTGAACAAGTGCTTGACTTTTTCTTTTGTTTGCTTTGATTTCTTTGGATTGTTGTTAAATAAACTAAGTAGTTAGTTGTTGTTCTTTAGTAAATATCGATAAGACGAGACAATGCATAACATAACACGTCACCCACTTTGTATGCTCATACACATGCATTGTATTCGCATATAATCACATAAACACATCTATGCCTTAGATACTTCATAATGCATACACTTGCATGATTTAATAAAGTACTCACATAAGTATTGGTTAAAATGAAACTAATAATTAATTAATCACTAATCCATAGTAAGTATTACTAGGTAGTGATTATGCATAAAATGACACATCAAACCTTTATTAATATGTTAGGCAAACCATAATACAAGCTCATATTCGTGTAAAGGCTTTAGTATAATTAAATAATAACTAGCCACACTTAACTATCTATGTAACAGCAGAAGCACTAAAATGAAGTAGCTAAATAAATACTTATTCAAATGATTAACCCATAGTAAATAATACTAGGATGCACCTAAAGTAATGAGCATTGCATTAAAATAGTCGCTGCATCATGCATGACTTCATCCATAGTTTTCTTCGTGGAGTTTATTCGGCTCTTATTCGAAGTTAATCGGATCTTATCGATTCTTCTCGAGTTTTATTTTTTTTACGGTAGCTTTATTAGGCGTATTCTACCGTGTAGACAACGCTGAGTTTCAGGAAGAGCCGGATTCCAAGAGGAGCCAGAAGGACTAACAGTACAAAGAGAAGTCCGAAGATTCTGTCAGCAAACTCCAAAGATTAAAGATTTGCAGGCAAGCTCTAACCACCTTGATCATATGAATTCTATGATTTATTTCGCACCTATATGGTCTGAATGCTTGCATGTGTTTTCTGTGAATTTAAAAGTTGAGTAGTATTGATCCTGCTTATTAGGTATTTATATTAATGTCAGTTACTTGCTCTCATTAATATTAAATACCACCTTGTTGATGACACCCCCTTGTTACTAATAGAAAATCTGTCATTAAATGCTTTTAATGATCGGAAAGTTGCCTTAATAATACATTGCTCAGAACTCTATTGTGATGCCATGCATCACCACACCATACACCAGTATTTTATAAAATGTGTAAAGGTGTGCATGGTGGTGAGAGTAAAATAAAATGGGTGGGTGATAGAGCAACATGTGTTAAGTGAAGGTGAATGATTTCTAGTTTGCGGGCGAGGCTTCTATGTGGTGTTTTGGTGCTATGTAATAAGCTTCGTTCTGGTCCACCTGCCATGGACAAGCGCTCGCCATGACTGCATAAAGACTGGTTCATCGAACCTCAATATAGTGACTCCGTAAAACCACAGAATATGTATTAATGGGCAGGACTTACCCTACTTATTGGCATCTATCGTATGCTATACTAGGCGGCCAGTAAGGCATCGGGCACCAAGGGTGGACACTCGGGGATGAATGTACCTGAGAGAGTCCGACTCAGAGGAAAAAGAAGTACCTCAGCTGAGCGTATCTGAGTCAGCAGAGGAAAATGAAGTACCTGAGAACTCAAAGGAAAGCTATGTGAAGTACTTGGGTTTTAGCCCTTGCTGATTTTTTTGAGGTGGGCATACGGGGATGGACGGATAAGGTGGGACTAGCGTTATGTTTCTCTCTCCTGAAAGAGATGGACAGATAAGGTGGGACTAGCGTTACGTTTCTCTCTCCTGAAAGAGAGCGTAGCCTGTGGGTAAAGTGTACAACCTCTATAGAGTGTAAAAATTTTTCGGGAAAGTCTATTGTCGCTAGTTACGACACACTATTGTCTGGGCTTACAATGATTAGTCTCATATACTTTTTTAATTGTGTGAATGGGTGTAGTTGCCCGTATTTTGAAAAGTGTCTAGATCAAGTATTGGAGGCCCTTCCAGTAAAATATTGGAAACTAGCGGGAAAGATTTATTCTCCTCCGGGTCCACCCACTAAAATATAACAAACAATGTTTTGATCTCTTGGTTTTATCAACCTTCTCTAGTGAACCCTACTAAAAATAGATTTTTGCAAAGGAAACCCCATGCCTTTTTCTTGCTATAGCTAAATATGCATCTATATCAGTATACCCCTGCCTAGTGTTAGGGCTTGCTGAGTACTTTATGTACTTACTCATTTTCATTTGTGGTTTTAGTCAGAGGAAGATTCGAAGAAGACGACGACGTGCTGGGTTTTGGTCCTACTTCTCAAGTTGCTTGTGAAGTTAGGTCTTGTTTCCGTTGTCTGCTTTGTGTCTAGCTGGCTAAACCTTTGTGGAAGCTTTAATCCACACTTTGTTGCCACTAAAGGTCAAGTTTCAGGTATATTTCCCTATTCGACGTATGCTTTTTGATATATATTCTAATGTGTTAATGCGTATCAGATACTAATTCAGGGACTGATACGTGGTGCACAGTGTATTGCAGAAATGGGGTACGACAGTTTTATGGCCTCTCACGACTGATAATGCAGTGTCCAAAAGGCTGCACTTGTAAGGATATCATTCAAACGTAGAACAAAAATAATGGAAACATTCTCCTTCGAAGGCAAATTTTCTTTTTGCCTAAATAAAATACAGAGAGAATTCACAGGAGAGGAAAAGGCTTGACATTAATTTAAGCTGTTGGTGAACTTCAGCTGAGGAATTGGTAGTTAACTGAAAATAACATAGATGCTATGCAAAGGAGAAATACAGGCTCGAAAAAAAAAGTTGTCTATCATCTTATTTGAAAAATTGTAAATGCCACTTGGAAACAAATATAACCTAAGTATAGAACAGGAATGCAGTTCAAATATAGAACCCAGCTCACGTTATCACATTATCAACTGAAGTGGTATCTCAAGATGAAGGTAAGGTTCAGTATGCTTTTTTTAAAACACAATAATGTTAACATTAGAAATCATCAGGTGATTCACATATGAGGTATGCTGTTGAAGCACAGAAACCTGATAATCGACATGTGGAACTTAACACACAATTGGTCATATGTCAGGTTCTGTTATGACAAAATTACGATGACATTTTACATGTAAATATAAAGCAGCATCAGAGGAGAGAGTCAAAATTAAGAATCATATACCTGTTTAGCAGAGTACATTCCAACAAGAACGGTGTCATTGTTCATCAAGCTGTACTACATAGCCAGCTTGGTAATGCTTTTGCCCTTCTTTCTACAGTGATCTGCAACCCACGCTGCAAGCAAACTGATAACAGGCTACATTATAAATGTCGACTGAATTTTTAATACAGACTAGAACAATTGGTATACTGTAACATCCCAGGCCCGGAATACGGCTCCAGACCCGCTCGCACCCCGTGCGGGTTTCACCTCGCAGAATAACTGCATACGCTTTTGTCTTCGCTTCACGTAAAAGGGTAAACTCGAGTTATTACTGCATTTCAAAGCCGGGTTTTTAAATCGATCTTGCCCTCCTCAAACTCATAATATGGGACTAAATCCTGACTGCTACGGTGCTCTGCACTGCTGCAGTGCCGGCCATTTTATATACACAATAAACATAACCCAAATAAAATAAATGCTTCAACAAGCGAATCTATTGCTTCAGATATCTAAGGAACAAGCAGAGGCATCTCATGCCACAGCAAAAAGAGTTCTCAAAAACGAAACTTAAAGTTGTCACTGTGAGTTCAGTTGTGCAATTGTGTAGCAATAATTCCTAAGATGCCTTGCACCTAAATCCTGGACATACCTTTGGCTGTATTCATGAGGATTGTTTAGCCCCTCTTTATATCTTCTATGGCTTTGAGATATTAAAAGTAAATTTCCAGCAAGATCACTGAGTATTATTTAGTTTGAGTTATTTCAATGGCATCATTTGCATCGTAATCAGTAATACCATACATATTACATTCATATTCTGTACTGAACCAATGAGTTGATTTTAACATTTTAAATTTAAGTAGAACTTATCTAACAAAGAATCTGGTCCACATCATACAGAATTTTGTATTTCATGAAAATCGGGGTGTTTATGAACTGTATAGAATGGTTATAAGTATCATGTGACACACTGTTCAATAAGAACAGGGCAGCTTGGTGAAGGTAGCTCCTACATGCACACGGCAGCACATTGAAATGATAACACGTCAATTTAAAAACAGTTATGTGATAAAAAAGTGGAGGATATACTAAATACTATTTGGCAAGTTATAGATTATTCATGCCAAGTGACTTGACTCTGAAAATTTGTTTATGGAAAGGGAAAATAGGTTTTGGAAAAAAAATTGCTACAATATGTTTTTCAGACAAATCCAATTTGTGGGCAATATCCCTTTTGACCACACTATCCACTGGACCAAACTTCATGCATTCCTCTAATATGTACTCCAGCACATGAAGTTCTTCAGCAACCTGAAAGGTTGGGATATTCTTAAATTATGCAGTAAGTGAACATAAAGTTACTTTTCAAAAAAGTAAACATAAAGTAGCTATGAAGCATGAACATTAGGAGATTAAATAAATAATTGATGCGGAATAAAGTTCACATAAACAGTCCCAGATCAGGAGATTATATTTCAGGAGACAAGAAGCATACTTCAGCTACTTGCTCTCAACAGGAGTGAAAATATGGCCTAAAATCACTGTAGAAGGAATCGTCATCTTCTAATCATCATGTCCACTTAATTAGAGGATTTTTTTTATAGAGTGAATCAGGTTAATTAATTTTTTTTCAAATGCCCCCCAGTGAAAAAGAAGGTATTGCCCAAGAATGCATTCTATAATAATTCTGTCAAATGATTTACTTGACCCACGAGATTGTTAGAGTATTGAACAGAACCATATAAAAATAAATATGATATAATTTACAATATAAACCCTCTTGGTTTTTCTATTCTTTTGCTTATCCGTTTTATTTAGAATCAAAACATCACCTAAAAAAGATGAGAAGCATCAATAATAATTTTGCAGCTCATGTAGGGATGCAAGTGGGTACCCATGGGTATTTATGGGTCAAGCCCACTAATTCATTTTAGAATTAATTTATTCCACTAACAATACAAGGTGGACGAGAGTTTGTTCATTTTAAAAAGTTTTGGACCGACCCACTGACCCAGAAAACATTAAACTTGCCTCCCAAAGCTCATGGCACATAAGAGTAATTGGTTTTGACATAGAATCAGAAAGTTACCCCCTTTTTGCTCAAAATTTTTCTTAACTTTCCTAGGGGGCGGAACGATGTACCATCCAATAATTGAACTGCTAAAGCGCAGAAGGCTCCTTGAGATAGGTTACCAACGCATCACAATTTTTCCTGCTTGTTTCCTTGTTAGTATAGATCTTCACACGTGGCTTCTTAGGCCTTGTTTTGGTGTTTAGTTTTTTAATACGAAGGTATCAAGAAACCATGGTTTAAGAAGCCATTGTCAAGTAAAATCATAGTTTAGAAAAAAGGGGTCACGAGTGAAGTTTTCAAAATTGCAAAATAGCTGCACTTTTACCAATATTATGGCTTTTAAAACTATAACATTTGTTGCATCCAAACACCTCATTTTCAAAAACCAAAGTTTTTGATAGATTCACAGTATTCTTCCAAAACTTTAAAAATACTGTGTATCCAATCTGGGCCTTAGTCTCTGGATCCTCTATCATTTATAAACATTTAGACCCTGTTGGGTACTTGTCCTAAGTTTTCAATACCTAAGTATCAAGAAACCACGGTTTTAAAGCCAGTGTTAAGCAAAATCAAGGTTTTGAAAAAAGAGGTCAGGAGTGGAGTTTCAAAACTCCAAAATAGATGTACTTTTGTCAATACTATGGTTTTAAAACTATAAAATGTGTTACATCCAAACACCAACCACATTCTAAAACCGAAATATTTTACAAAACTCCCAAACTGTTCTGTCTCCAAACGGGGCCTTAAATAACCTCAGTACTTTAAAGTCGACAGTTGCATAAATCTGCTCTAAAATGGTACGCAAGGCAGAAGGTACTGGATATATATATCACGAAGTACCAGTTGATAGTTGCACACGCCTGCTCAGAAATGTGAATGAAAATATGACTCTCAATCATATGGCTGATGCAAGATTACAATGTAACACCCAATAATCTCACTAAATTTATTTTCCAAATTTAAATTGTTGCTAAATAAAATTTTAACAAAATCCTCTCAACTCAAATTTTGTTAACTAAAACCCTGATATTTTTCCTTCTCCTTCTCTTGTTTTCTTTTCTTTCCTAATTCAAAGGACAAAATCTCAATTAAATCAGAACATGACTAAATTGGAAATTTCAGTGTATTAAAATTTGAAGAGTGAACAAGCGTCGGACTGCCTTTCATTGTTTGGATTTTATTTGATGAAACTATTTGGATTAGTTTGAATTAGAAATCAAAACCTTTGAAAATTCAGAGATAATCAAAATATCGAACTCCTTTCCAAACCTGATTCAAATTCTTAAATTTTGGTGTTAAACCGTCCTTCTTAATTCATTCTTTTCTTTCCTGCCCAGCCGGCTCTCTCCTATCTTCCTTTTTCCCGCAGCCAGACTCAAGCTTAGCGCTGCCTCCTTCCCCAATCTTGCCACTGCTCGCCACGTGCAGCAGACGTGCCTCGCATGCAATACTTGCTGCTGTGGGCGTGCCGCCTGCACTAACTTTGGTGCGCCCGCATTGAAGACGAGCCCATCTTCGGGCTGCCGGCCAGTCCAATGTCCTCCCAATCCTCTGTCGGCCCCTCAACGATCTTATACCTGCACTAACTTTGGTGCGCCCGCATTGAAGACGAGCCCATCTTCGGGCTGCCGGCCAGTCCAATGTCCTCCCAATCCTCTGTCGGCCCCTCAACGATCTTATACCTACAGCACATACCTGACCGATCTCTGAAACTCACTTCCGATCTCTTAAGGTTGAAGATGAACAGTGCGCAACGGGGAAGCAGAGACAAACACACGCGAACTGGCCGAGTGAATTGCCTTTCTTCTCGCTTCGCTTTTTTATCAGAGAAAAGCCTTCGGGTTTTATACACACGCTGCAAGTGCAGCAATAATTTTTTACAACTACCAACTACTTTATCGTACAGCACTGTACACCATTTTTACTTCGGCGTCCACGGCTACACTGCGCACGTCGCCTGTCACACGTCGCTGCCTGCGCTGCTACAGTAGAGTCCCGTCGAGCTGTTTCGTCGCCTTGAAAACTGTCGAAGGAGTAAAAACGGAGCAGCAGGGTTGTTGTGTCTAACAATCTCCCCCTAACCATGCTTTTTCGACGAACTCGAGGACGATCCGCCCTCCCTCGACGCAGTCACGGATGAAGTGATACCTCACGTCAATGTGCTTGCTGTGGTCGTGACGGACGAGGTTCTTGCATAGGGCGATGGAGGACTTGTTGTCCACCATCAGGGTCGGTGCTTGCAGCTGCTCTCCTGAGAGCTCGCACAGTAGCCGATGGAGCCACATACCCTGACATGCAGCTGTAGCCGCAGCGATGTACTCCGGCTCGCACGTCGAGAGAGCCCCCACTCCTTGCTTCTGGGCCTACCAACTGATGGGGTTGTGCCCCAGGTAGAACACGACTTCGGTTGTGCTCTTCCGGTCGTCGATGTCGCCGCTCATGTCACCGTCGCTGAACCCGATCAGCTTCAGTGAACCTCCGCCGGTCCTGCATTACTGGACTCTATAGCCTTACGTCCCTGCGACGTAGCGTAGGATCCTCTTGACAGCGGCGAGGTGATCCTCCCTCGAATCTTACATGAAACGGCTCACGAACCCCACGGCGAACGCAATGTCCGGTCGTGTGTTCACAAGGTAGCGCAGCTTACCGACGATGCTTCGATACCAGAACGCATCAACGGTCGGCACTGTGCTCCTCTTCGACAGCTTCAGCCAATCCTCCATCGGCGTCTGTGCTGCCTTGCACTCCGAAAGGTCTGCCCTCTCCAAGAGCTTCGCCGCGTAGGCGAACTGGGAGAGCTTGATGACTCCTCCCTCCTGCATCACCTTGATGCCTAAGTAGTAGGATAGCAACCCCAGGTCGCTCATCCTGAACAGAGACGTCAACTGCTTCTTGAACATCGACGATAAGATCGCCGACGTAGACTCCAACGACCAGCGTGCTCCCTCTGGAGCGTCGTGTGTAGAGCGCATGCTCATTTACACACCTAGTGACGCCAAGCTTATTTAAGCTTGCGTCCAGCTTGGCGTTTCACGCTCGCAGAGCCTGTCAGAGCCCGTACAGCGCCTTCCGCAGCCAGAGCACCTTGTGCACTTCACCCTTCTCAACGAAGCCTGGTGGTTGTTCTACGAACACCTCCTCGGCTAGCTCTCCATTGAGGAATGCTGACTTCATGTCCTTGTAATGGACCTGCCAGCCTTTCTCCGCCGCCAATGCCAGCATGAGTCGAACCGACTCCATTCCGCGCAACTGGCACGAACACCTCGTCGAAGTCCACTCCTTCTCGCTGCACGTACCCCTTGGCAACCAACCTCGCCTTGTGCTTCACCAGCTTCCTATTGGCATCACGCTTCACCTTGAAAACCCACTTGAGCCCGATCGATTAACAACGGGTCGGCGGATCCACTAGCTCCCAAGTGCGGTTCTCTTCAATTGAACGCATCTCCTCTGCCATGTCCTTCTGCCAGCATGGGTCACGTTTGGCATCTGCGAACGTGCTTGGTTCCTCGGCAGTCACCGTCAGCAGTTGCTGCGCGCTACGTTCCACCTGAGTCCCTATCCTCAGGTGTTGAGGGTCGGTGATCAAATCATTGATCGACCGATACCTCAGCGGCCCTTCGTCCTGCGCCGCATCAAGGTCGAGAGAGCGGTCGGGAGGTGGCGACACGAACCTTGGTCTCACTGTCGATCTCCCCAACCAGAAAGACCCTGAGCTTCCTATACTCGCAGCGTTTGAGTCGCTCTGTCGACCCTCAGACCTCGACCCTCCACACTGACCCCGGCCCTCGGGCCTCAAGTCACGCTGGAGTCCTCCTCCCTTCCTTGTATCGCGCCGACTACCGCCGCGCCGACCGCCCGACCTTTGGCCACGCCGACCACCCGACCTCTGGCCGCGCCGAACCGCGGACCTGGAGCCGCTCTATCTAGCCGGATCCGAGTCCTCCTGACTTGCTGATCCCAAGCTCCACCGACCTCCAGTCTCGGCATCGCGCCGATCCTTAGTCGCAGCTGAGTTGCGCCGACCGTCGGAATCAGAGTTCTCCCGACTCGGTGACCTCGACCCTTGGTCGTGCCGACCCGCCGGTCGCTTCCTGCGCCAACTCCTGGAGTCCGGGCCTTGCTCCGTCAACTCTGAGTCACGCAGTGCGGCTGATCCAGAATCGCGCCAACCCCGACCGTCCGAGCCCTCTGGCTCTGTCGACCCCAGTTCGCGTCGATCTCTGGCATCGCCGCGCTCAACTCCCCTTGAAGCTGAGCCCACCTCCTCTATCTCTGAGGAGTGCTCGAAGAAAAAGGAGCTCCATGAGCCTACCTCTCCTTCATCGGCACTAGTCCCCGACCAGTTCCAGTTTGACGCCTCGTCGAAAACGACATCTTGAGAGATATGCACCCTCTTCCCGTCAGGGTCATATAGGCGATACGCCTTACTCCCGGCTTGGTAGCCAAGGAACATCATCTTGGTGCTCCTATCCTCCAGCTTGCCGAGGTGTAGCTTCACCGTCTTCACGTGCGCCACGCAGCCAAATGTCCTGAGGAAGGACACGTCTGGCTTCCTCCCGTGCCAAGTCTCGAAGGGGGTCTTCCCGGCTACGGCTTTGGTCGGCGAGCGGTTGAAGATGAACACCGCCGTGCTCACCGCCTCACCCTAAAATGCCGTCGGCATATCCTTGGCCTTCAACATGCTCCTGGCCATGCCGACGATGGTCTGGTTCTGCCTCTCCGCGACACCATTCTGCTGTGTCGAGTATGGTGCCGTGAGGTGCCGCTCCACGCCCTTCTCGGCGCAGTACCGACCAAACTCCACCGAAGTGAACTCTCCACCCCGGTCGGTCCTTAGCACGCGCAGTTTCTGACCCGTCTCGGTCTCAACCCACGTCTGGAACTCTACGATGGCTCTGGAAGCCTCGTCTTTGGTGGTGAGCAGTCGTAACCACATGTACCGACTGCAGTCATCCACCGAAGGAAGTAGTGCCGACCCCATGCGTCGGCGGGGTGATTGGCCCACACATGTCCCCGTGCACAGGGTCCAGAAGACCCTCGGCACGGTACGTCGCCTTGCATGGAAACGACTGTCTTTGCTGCTTTCCGGCGAGGCAACTGTCGCACAGCTCCTCGACATGCTCGATTGTGGGAAGGCCTCGCACCATATCGTGCCGACCTAGCCTTGCCAGCGCATCAAAGCTGATGTGGCCAAATCGCCCATGCCACAGCCATGTATCGTCGCCAAGCATCGCCGCCAAGCACACCGGCTGTGTCCCCTGGAGCTTGGTGGTGTAGAGACGGTTCCTCCTGCGGTTCACCTTCAGCAGCAACTGCCGCTCTCGGTCTCTAACGCGGAGGACCCCGTTTTCGAGCAATACCTGGCACCCTCACTCGTCCAGCTGCCCGAGGCTCACAATGTTGGTCTTTAGACGTGGGATAAAGTAGACTCCGGTCAACGCGCGGTGCTCGCCACTCTGACCTCTGAACACCACCGTGCCTTGTCCCTCAATCTTCACCACTGACCCGTCCCCGAACTTGACCGACCCCGAGATGGCGGAGTCAAGCTCTGTGAAGACCGCCTTGTTGCCCGTCATGTGGCTGTTGGCCCCTGAATCGAGGTACTAGACGTCCTCGACGGCGTCTTCCTCCCTTCCCAGGTGAACATGAGCCCGAACCTCATCCAGCTCAAGTTCCCGATGCTCTCCGCCTTCTAGGACATCCCCGAGAGCACAAAACTGCGACAGCGGCAAACGCGAATCTTGCTCACCCTCTTTCGCCAGATGGGCCTTCTCCTTCCGCTCTCGGCCCTGGCGGGCGCGCCCTTGACTCCCGCGGTCACGGCACTTGGGCACACGGCAATTACGTGCCTAGTGCCCCTTCTTGCCACAGTTGTGGCACTCGTCGTCAGCGCATGGGGAGGGTCTGCCACTCTTTGACTTGCCTCTACCACGCCCGCTCCGACCGGAGGTGGATGGGCTGCCCGCCTGCTCTCTGCAGCGCGCCCTCCATTCTTCCTCCGTTAGCAGCAGCCTGCTGCTGGTACTTGCCGGTGTTGCAGCGACGGTGCGGTCTTCGACTGCCTTCAACCTCCCGGTCATGTCCTGCAGCGTGAGTTCCGAGAGGTCGAGCAGAGTCTCAATCGAGAGAGCAATCTGCTCGTACTTCGCCGGCACAACCCGCAGGTACTTCTCGATAACCCGTTGCTCAGCGATCTCGTCACCGAGTGCCGCTATCTCCGCCACCAGCGAGGTGAGTCGCAGTGCGAAATCCTCCACGGACTCGCCATCACAGAACGTGATGTTCTCATACTCCTTCCGGAGCAGCTGCACCTTCACCTTCTTCGCTCGGTCCGAGCCTACGCGCAATCGATGCGAGCTTCTCCCACGCCTCCACCGCTGTCTTCACTCTCCCCAAAATGAAGATGAGATCTGGTGTCACCGCGTGGAGAATCGCCTCCAGCACCAGCTTGTCCTCCGTGTTGTCGTCGGTCCCGGACTCAATGGTGACCCACAAGCCACGCGCCTGGAGCATCACCTTCATCAACACCACCCAGTCGGAGTAGTTCGTGCGTGTGAGAGGAGGGTAGATGGTGGCGCCGTCGAATTTCCTCATAGTCTTGTGGATGACGACCGTGCACGACCCGGAGCAGTCCCTTCTGCCGCGCCGCTCTGCGCGGCCATGATGCTCAGGAGAGCGCTGAGGTGTTCGCACCGGTGAACCCACTGGAGAAGTCTCCGGCGTGCCTGCCATCGCTGCTGGTGCTCCACGTAGGCTCCGATACCACTTGTCGGTCTCTCAATGATCTTGCACCTACAGCACACACCTAGCCGACCCCTGGCCGAACCCTGAAACTCACTCCCGAGCTCTGAAACTTGAAGATGAACAGTGCGCAACGGAGAAGCAGAGACAAACACACACAAACTGGCCGAGTGAATTGCCTTTCTTCTCGCTTCTCTTTTTTATCAAAGAAAAGCCTCCGGATTTTATACACACGCTGCAAGTGCAGCAATAATTTCCTACAACTACCAACTACTCTATCATACAGCACTGTACATCTTTTTGACTTCGGCGTCCACGGCCACACTGCGCACGTCGCCGCCTGCGCTGCTACAGTGGAGTCCCGTCGGGCCATCTCGTTGCCTTGAGAATTGCCGAAGGAGTAAAAACGGAGCAGCAGGGTTGTTGTGTCCAACATCCTCAACCCCTTGGCCCAAGCGCTAGCGCGCTCTGCTCGTCTCTGCCTACTATATGATCTTCCCAAACTGAATCGAGTCCCAATTGCCTTCCCTCTCCACTTCCGGCCATCTCTCTTCACCGAGCGCCGCCACCATTCTCCTGTCCAGCGAGCAATCCTCCCTCCAAACCACCTGCGCGCCACCTGCATGCTTCACCTCCCTCTGAGATTTGCCAAACCTGGTGGAACCCAGTCGAAGCCGAGCTCGGCCATGTGCCACCGCCGCAGGCTGCAGCCTCTCCGATACTGGCGTCCTCCATTTCTCCTTCGCCATGCCCAAGCCCACGGCGAGGACTACCGCGCCACCCTCTCCCTGCTGCATCCGACTACGCCACTACTACCTGCCTGGCGCCGTGCGCTGCCGCCGGCCCGCCACGCTCCGGTTCCTCTCCTCCGCCGGTACACCACGGCGCCTCCCCGGCCCCATTGACCCTGCGTCTAGGCTCGCCGCGCCACCCTCCTGCTTCTCCGTCTTCCCCAGCTCCAGCGAGTCCTCCTAAGCCATCCTGCCGTGCCACTGCTGCTGTGGTCCACAGCGGGCTTGTAGACCATACCCTGGCTGTGGTCCACAGGACCATGGAGGTGGTCGCCATTTCTCTGCTGCGAAATAAAACGTGAGCTGATGGTAAAGCATTTTTACAGAAGGGTCCTTCAAGTCCTAACAACGTTTAATTTAGTCCAGAGCTTTCAAAGAAAACCCCCTAGACATTTGTATTGTTAACAGTGCCATCCAAACCTTTTACACTCAGACCCCCTGGTCTTTCTGTGATGAATTACAGGTCCCTGCTGATCTTCTGATAATTGCAGCGTAGTCCCTGTTGACCTTCTGATAATTATGAATAGATCCCTAGACTTCACTACACCTTCAAAATGTCATATCTTTACACCCGTAACTCCGATTTATCGATTATTGCGCTCATGCATTCATCATGATGTGACCAAAACACTTGCACAGTAACACCCTCACATCTGGAAGGTATCATGTTTTCTGCAGTCTACCTCAACAGTCCACAATATTCACACATAGCTTCCACCGTTTGATGCTTCCAACCAAACCAATCATTTCTAAATTACCTTGCCCCCGATCCAGCGCCCACCTCATCGCCAATACTCAGAAGCCCAACATCATCCTAATCATGCTGGTTGCCTTGGATATTGAGCTTTTATTTGTTTTTATTTAATTTGCTATGCCTTTATTTTCAAGTCATTATCAACTATTAAAGCAAGTATTTTTCTTGCTTTAGTTTTTAGCGTGCTTTCATGCCACTACTAGCATGCTCATCACCATGCTCTGGCTTGCATCATACGCATGTACATGCTAGCTTTGCATAATCTAGTTTAAAAATAGAATCATATAGTTAAGTAGCTAAATACTAGATCACCTACATACATATAATGAATTAAGTAAACAGTAAATAACACACATATGCATCTCACCCTGCATTAGCACGCACTAGTACAGGTGCCACTTGTTTAACTTAACTTAATACTTTAATTATGTAACTTAAATTAAATAGTTAATTGCTAATCCCTTAGAATGACTTGTGTATATGTAGAAGTTAAATAACTAACATGACATACCATGCTCTTCACACCCACCTACAGTTGATGCCACCCGCTAGGTTTAGTAGGTTAGTTATAAAGGGAATTGTAATTTTATTTAATAATTTTGAGACTCTATTTTTATTTAAGAATACAAATAACCTGAAAATGAAACAATTTCAATATATGAACAAAGAAAAAAATGGAGCACTGCTGCCTCTTAGGGATCAACACATAAGCCTGATGGGCCTTTTCTTTTCTTTTTGCCTAATGCTGATAACGAAAGCCCATTATGCTTTAAAAGGCCCATGCCCCCATCAGCTGTCACTGTTCAGTCTTCTTCTTGCACTGGCACCCATGAAGCTCAATCAATGGCGTTTTCATTTGGGCACTAAGCTGTAGAGGAGATAGGAGGGCGACCAGCAGCGCAAGCATGGATGGGTTGCTGCGCGCTAGCGTGGGAGCAGACAGCAAGTTGGAAAACACCAAAAACTTTGGGGGCCTTGTTCAGTCGCCCACTCTGCCCCTGCCGATCGATGGCCCTGGTGCCAAGGTCTAATACACCCAAGAAGTGTGGCCGGAGGGAGTAAATGCTAGACACTAGAAATCACGCATATAGAAGTCGAGCAACGGGTTATGGTACACTGAACACACCACTCATACACAGTTCATGTCACAAATACACATGCATCCCTCTATTTAGGTGCTAGCACTATAGATTAGCTTGTTTACATATCGTCTTAATTTGGACCTCTACACATGCACATCTAGCACCGGATTCACTGGCGAGTCTGTATTGCGGGAACCCACATGAATGCACTCATAATATCACTAACACTAAGTAAGCAAAGCTTAAAACAAACCTAACAGTTAGCCGCTAATAGATAGGGATAAGCTAATGCCTCACATAAAATAATGCACCCTACCATAGATATGCTCTTGGCACATGCTTGGTATGAGTTCATACTTATATAAAGGCATTAGTATCGCACACACTTGGCAATGCATACACTTGCATAGTTCACCCATATGATTGTCTAAACACTATTAAAATGAATCTAGAATGCAATCACTAAATATTAGTAGCAAATAACAGGATAGGATTATGCATGAAATGACAAACTATTCCACTTGGAATACTCCCAACACATGCCCTTGTAAGAAGGCACACCCTATAGAGGCATAGTGCTATATACAAACAGCGTGACAATTAAGGGCACAAGCGCTGTGTCCTTGTCCATGCTTGTAGGTATGCACTCATCAAGTCGCCGTAGCTATCCTTGCATCGAACCTAGAGAGCCCTCCAACAAACCGCACCTTAGGTTAATAGACATGGTCTCATGCATGAATTTTTCCCTTGGATTTTCCTCTGGAATTCAGTTGGATTACTCAGACTTCATTCATATATTATCGATTCTTCTTGAGCTTTTTTTTATATAGTTTTCTTTGGCGTATTTTATTGTGTAGATGGCGTCAAGCTCAAGGAAGAGCTAAGGTTCAAAAGGCGCTAGAAGGACCGGGTGAGATAAGAAGCCCGGAGATTTGGATGCTAAGCCAGAGATTGAAGACTCAGATTTTGAAGAAGAGCACGAGGACTCAAACTCCAAAGATCAAAAGTTTTAGGCAACTCTAACTCCTTGACCATATTTAATCTATATTTTGCTAATACTCCTATAGTGCCTATTTATACTGCTATGCATGTTATGTTAATTTAAAATATTATGTTAGTTATAATCCTAATTTAATTAATCTATTGATATTAATTATATTAATTACCTTGATTGCCCGATGTTGATGCCCCCTTGTAGCCATAGGATTTTCATCGTTAAATACTTTTAATGAATGGAAAGTTTTCTTGATATTAGAATGCTTAGGAACCCTCTTTTGCAATGTAATTCATTGCCACACCATACATCAATTATTTATGAAACATATTAAGATGAGTATGGTGGTGTGAGTAAAATAAAATAAGATGGGATTAGTACAATAGGTGCTAGGTGAATATAGGTGTTTTAATTTGGTTGTGGGGTGAGGCCCATAAAAGGTGGTGGTGTTAGGTGTTTAAACTTTGGTCTAGTCCACCTAACGTGGACGAGCACCCCTGCCATATAAGAACCAGTTTGTTGGCGCTCAACATAGTGATTATGCGCAACACCACAAACCCTGATATGGGCAGGACTTACTCCTCCTATGTAGGTAATCCACATCGATCCACTAGGAGGTTAGTAAGACACAAGAGGCCAAGAGAAGACGTAAGATACTCATGTTCCAGCTTTCGACAAAGTAATAGCCCAAGTCATGGGACCATATGCTCACAGATATAGCCCCTGATTCTGAAACCACCCAGTATAGAAGGGGACCAAGAGAAGACGTGGATGCGTTTCCCACGATCCAACTCCAGGAACCTAAGTGGATGCTAGAGTAAACATTATATGACTCCGGTTGATCAGAAGGAGCATAGCCTATGGGTACAGTGCACAATTGACCTTTGCAGAGTCAAATCCTTCTGAAATATCCGTTGTCACGGTATTGGCACACTAATATTTGGGTTAATAATGATTAGTCTTTAGTATATCCCTTGGAGTGTGAGTGGGTATAGTACCCATGTTTTGAAAAGTGTAGGCTGTGTGCCTAGGCTGTTATTGCTATATGCTGGAAGGTCCGACTAAAATTTGGGTACTGGCGGGATTGATGAATATCTTCTTGAGAACCAACCTAATAAAATATGGATAACAAATATTTTATCTCCCTTTGCAAAGCTTTTGTAGTGAACCCTGCATAAATCAGGCTTGTTGCAAAAGTAAAACCTAAAGCCTTATCTTTGCTACAACTAAGTATGCATCTATATAAACCCTGCATAAACCCCTGCTTAGTGTTAGAGCTTGCTGAGTACCTTATGTGCTCATTCATTTGCAATTGTATTTTTTAGACAGAGAATACTACATAGAAAACAATGCCATGATGGGTTTTGTTCTACTTCCCAAGTTGGCTGTGGCTTTGGGTCAAAGATTCCACTGTGAAGATGCGAATCCTAACCGTGTTGCTGTTGAAGGTTCTTACTCATATATTATTTAAATTCGAGGTATGCTTTTGATATGCATTTTGTTGTGTTTATGTGTATCAGCTATTGATTCAGAGACTGATACATAATGCACAATTTATCCAAGAAATGGGGCGTGACATACAACTAAAGATCCTGTTACATATGTTGTCACAAATATGATTCATTTTCTACTTGATTTCTTTCATGTTTTGAAGAGAGGAAAAAGATACGGATCTTGAGGTAAAAGATTGGTGTTGTTGAACACCTCAATCCAAATTATCTGTTTCTGAGGTGACTTGTCTGTCTTTTGTCCCTTGTCTTCTCTCCTTCACTTCAGAGGCAACTTGCCATTTGAGTATGTATTGATGACGAAATAGGAACATGTATTGATATACATAGTTTCTGCAGGAATTGTAAGGTGTCTGATAATGAGGTTACAAGTTTGTTTAATTTTATGCCAAAGTGATAATTGATTAAAAATAAAAATTTTCTAGCTGCGAGATTCAGAAGAAGGTACGAGGGAGACAATGGATAGCTGCCATATTGCAGTCTTTTCATTGGCGAATGCCTACCAAATGAGGCCCCAATCACAGCCTAATTCTCATCCATCTCCTCGCACAATTCTGCATTAATTAATCCATTGATGACACAGATAGGACAACAAAATGTTCTGATTTTAGTCTGTGGTAGAGCTAGGGATAGAAATTTGTTAATAGCATCTTAGAGGTCTACCGTCGGACCTGCCATGGGTGAGTACCGCCACCGCATGGCCGCCGTTGCCAACTTCCACCATGATCTAATGACTTTGACTATGACCACCTCGGGGGATGCCTCGCCCTATCTTCTTTTTCTTCCTCTTCATGCTCGGCCTGACGAGGCCGAGTCATCAGCGGCGCGGAGGTGCTACCCTCCATTGATCGCGAGTTTGGGCACTACGAGGCTGAACTCCTTGCCATCACTACATCAGCCACATCTCCACCCTCGACCTCTTATCCTTCCTCCTCTTTTTTCCAACCGCCCCGCCACCACAGTCGTAGTTGCCCATCACACTGCCATTTCTCTGCGGCAAGGTTGCAGAAGAGCTATGAGGTGTGGATGTCATGGCAGAGAATGGAGACTCAGAATATGAGCGCGGTTATGGATCGATGTAACACCCTAAAAATTTGAATCCGACATTTAAGCTGTTTTCCGATATCTTTTTCCTTCCCACACCACAATTACTTTAAATTGAAAACCTCACATAAAATAAATGCTTAAATGGAAAATTTTGAAGATATAAAATATACTAATCACAAGTGCCTGTCCCCTTTTCTCTTTTCTTTTTCTCTGGTTTTTCTTTCTTCGAAATTTATTTGACCTTGAGTTCACTCAAATTCCTCCAAAAAAATTTTCAAAAAATTCAAATTTCAACCTTGGGCAGAAACCCTCACCCTGGCCCAACTCGCTGCAGCCCACTGCCTCCTCTTCCCCCCTTTCCCGCATAGGCCGCCGCGCCCCTCTCCTTCTCGGCCCAA
This sequence comes from Zoysia japonica, assembly GCA_001602275.1. Taxonomy (NCBI): domain Eukaryota; kingdom Viridiplantae; phylum Streptophyta; class Magnoliopsida; order Poales; family Poaceae; genus Zoysia; species Zoysia japonica. The sequence goes on along the minus strand of BCLF01000070.1, from coordinate 490,893 downwards.
AAACATGGCCCGACCCGGCCGGGGAAGTCTTCTTCCCCGCGCCGCCACGGCCTGCCACCCACAGTCGGCACGCGGCCAACTGGCCTTGCGTGCGCACACTGTTGCCACGCCGCTTTTATTACCCCCGCCATAACTCCCCGAGTGCGACAAATCGCATATGCAGTCAAGGTCCGGTCTGTCCCTCCGACCGAATCCACCGCCCCCGTTGTCGCGCCACCAGCCACCTGACACAGCCGTTATTTGTCACCACCCCACCGCGCCCACGTCATCCAACTGCGTTGGACAAGCTCAACGCCAAAGTAAAACTCCAATTAACTCAGCTCTTCTACCTATAAATAGTACCCCGGACAGCCCCTCCCCCTCACCGCTCGATCGCTCGCGAACCTAAGGTCGCCCCTCTTCTTTTCCCTGTACAATTTCGCCTCCTTCTCCAATTCCAGCCACCGCTGCTGCCCTGAAATTCTTTGCCCAGTCACCGACTCACCGTTCTGTCTGCACCCACAGCACCACTGACACCCCCTCTACCACCTAGGTGTGCTAGCTCGGCCGCTCCTTCTCTGACGGAGCTCCCTGCTGAGCACCGCTGCGAGCGACAGCGCGACCACATCGCTGACCGCTGTCACACCTCTGCCGGCCATACAAACCACACACCCACATCCTGTACACTTGCTCGCTGCTTACAAAGCAACCCAAACCAGCTCCGCATGGACTGGACGCAAGTTGGTTCGGCGCCGCCGCTGCCCTGTCGTCCCGGCCGCTCGGCCTAGTTGCCGGTGCCGACAACCCCGCCACAGGTCCGGGCACCACACTGAGAGCTCCAGCCGCCTCTCGCGTAGCCACCGGCCAATGCCGGTGAGGTTCCTGGCGGAGCACTGCCGCGCTGTTTCCGGTGCCGGTCTAGCTCTACGCGTGCTGCGCCTCCGCGCGCCCTGGCACTCTGTCGAGATTTTTCAGAATTTGCCCCTCAATCCGGGAGCCTTTCGGTTCTTACCCCTCCATCCGTTGACCTTTCATTCGAAACCCTTAAATACGTTTGCCTCTTCATAACCTACCATTTTTAGCTTTCAATTTACCTGATGTCTAATATGCCCTTCTTCTCCATCTCTGCGAACAAGTCGTCACCGCCCACACTCATCTGTCTGACCGCCGCCGCTTGTGATCGCCCGCCTCCCCATTCCCTCCGCAGCCTCGCTTGACCGACCGTTGCCGAGCTCGCCCGACCGCCTGCGCTTACCCGCCTCCAGCTCCCCTCCGCGTGCTCGCCCGCCTGACCATCGCATTCGCCTGCCCCCTCCTCTCCGTGTGCTCGCCCGACCACCGCAGTCGCCCTTTGCGCTGTTGATGCGGCGGATGTGCTCTGCCAGTGGGGGCGGCAAAGGAGGGAGTTGGAGGCCAGGAGCCTATTGTTGGCACCGGCACTATCGTGGTCGGGGTCGAAAGAGGTGGGGAGGGAGCGGGGTAAGGTAAGGGCAATTTCGTCCAGGTAGGTGAAAAGAAAAAACCATAATAAAAAGAAAAATATGAAAATGGTAGATTATGAAAAGGCAAACGTATTTAAGGGCTTCAAACGAAAGGCACCCGGATTGAGGGGCAAATTCTGAAAAATCTCCACTCTGTCCAGTGGGCACAGGGCCCACACGACAGCTGCACCCACACTCACGTACACTGCACGGGTGCACTAGGTGGACTCGGTCTATAGACCGTAGACACACCCCACTGCCAGCCATGGCCCACCAGTCAACCACAGAAAGAATAATGCTACAGCCACCAAATTAGTGTACACACAAAAAGTGTTCCTGAGCCTTGCCAGTTCAAAATAAATTTCCAAAAATAATAGGAAATAGCCATTTTATAGATACACCCCTAGAGACAATAATTTGCACAAATAAACCCACATAAAATTTACAAGGCCCCACTAATGATAGAATACTTACAAAGAGACCCCTACAACCGTATTTAGCGCTATTTTTGCATATCACCTCCGATCATCAGGATTCATGCACCGCTGGAATCGTCTCTCCAAATCCTATCACCTGAAACCACCCAATTCCTCGAGCTCTTTGTTTATCTTCGATTTATTTGATTTCTTTGGTGTCTTCGGTTTCTTCGTGGTAGATTTACTTTTACCGTCTTTACGCGTAGACGATGAGGAGCTCGGAAGCGAGGAAGCCGACGACCCGGAGTATGAAGAGAGGAGCCTGAAGACGCCTTCGAAGGCAAGTTCTAACTCGTTCATCATATTAATCCTATGCTTTGCTTATGCACCTATAGGGTCTAAATGCTTCATGTATTTAATTTATATTTAAATATTGTGTAGTTAATACTCTACTTGTTATTATGTATTTATATTAATGTCAGTTACTTGCTCTCATTAATTATGAATACTACCTTGTTGCCCAGTTGATGACGCGACCTTGTTTAGGATTCCGTAGTTCAATCTTTTAACAAACGAAAAGTCGCTTTGATATTAGTATGATTAGGGACCCTTCCGCAATGCGAGGCATTGCCACAAACCCTATATCAATCATTTATGAAGAAGGGTTAAAATGAGTTTGGTGATGTGAGTAAAAAAAATAGGATGAGTGCTCGTGCAACTTGTGCTAGGTGAAGAGGGATGTTTTTGGTTGTGGGGTCAAATTTTTTGTGAAAGGTGAGGTGATAGGTGTTAAGCTTCAGTCTGGTTCACCTGCCGTGGACAAGCGCCGCTCCTGCCATATAAGGACCAGTTCATCAGACCTCAATGTAGTGGTTACGTGCAACCGCAGAACCTATTATGGGCGGGACTTACTCTGCCTCCTTGATTATCCACATTGAACCCCTAAGGTGGTCGGTAGGACACAAGAGGCCCGGAGCGAACGTGAGATACTCACAATCCGGTCTTTAATTACAGTAATAGCCTGCATCGTGAGATCGTATTGCCCATTGATAAAGCCCTTAATCTATGTTGCCTCCCTTTGAGGGAATTCTAGGAAAAGATGAGGGATGCTTGTTCCCATGCGGTCCGGCTCCGAGAACGTACTATCGCGTCGTCGGGTCTTAAAAACCTCGATTGATGACCCCTGGATGCATATTGAGGTGGAATCAGTGGTAACCTTTGTACATGCTAGAGTAAACGTTATGCGACTTTGTTGATCAAGAGGAGCCTAGCCTATGGGTACAGATACAGCCTCTACAGAATGTATAATACATTCGGAATGACTGTTGTCACCGTATTGACACACTACAGCTTGGGTTTACTTTGATTAGTCTTGGAACTATCCTTGTTAGTGTGCGTGGGTGTAGATGCCCGTGTTTTAAAAAGTGTCTAGATGGGATGGCGGAGGCCGTTACAGTTAAAAAATTAGAAACTAGCGGGAAGGTGAATTCATCCCCAGGTCTAACCTCTAAAATAATGATAAGTTAGTGTTCTAATCCTCTGTTTTCAAACCTTCTTGTAGTAAACCTCAATAAATTTTGCTTTCCATAAAAAGAAACCACTGCCTCCCTTGTTGGCCAAACATGCATGAATAAGACCTTGCTTAGGATTAGCGCTTGTTGAGTACCTTTCGTACTCACCCTTGCTGCTGTCAGTCAGATGAAGAAGGAGAAGCAGCCGATTTTGATGGTGATGCATATGGTTCTCATTCCTTGCACAAGTCTGCCTGTGGCATAGCTTTCGAGTCTAGCTCTCTTTTATTGCAGTTTATCAATGTTTGTTCAAGATTGTGTTCAACACATCGTTGGCTTTTAATGTAAGACCTATGTATGTAAGACTCTATTACTCTATTTGGGACAATATATGTAATAGCTATTGCATGTGTGATGATTCCACGATGTACGTGCGTACTAACTACTGATCCAGAGATTGGTACGGTAATCACGGTGTATCTCAAACTCACAGGCGATGGGGAAGGGTCTGTGGGATACATGCGTGTGATTGCGGTGTGGGAGATCTAGAGGATATAAACTGTCAAACTTGAGTGAGGCATCCTAAGGGATCTACCCATCAACTTTGAAGGATTCTGGGTACATTTTTTTCACGAAGTCTTTTCCATCTCTGTCGGGGCAAATTGTTGGGTACCCATAGGGTTGAGCGTAAAGGGTAGAGATAGAGATATAGAAGCAGGTTTCTTTGCTCGATTGTTGTTAGCAGTTTAACAATTGGCCTTGGCCTATCTTGTTTCCAGGGCTGGGCTGCTGATGTCAACCGCCTCAACGCTAGTAGTAAAAATCATTAGTGATGGGTCACTTGTAACGACAACCTGAAATTTGACCCAATTTAAAAATTCAAAATCTAAAATTTTCTAACCTAAAATGCTAACTAAATTATTCGAAACCCAAAATCTCACTTAAAATTAAAACTTTCTAAATTGGAAATTTCAAAATAATGCAACTTGGAGTTTGATTAAGTATTTGATTTCTTTTAGTTTAGATTATTTTATTTGCTAGATTCATTTGAATGTTATTTGCTGAAGCTCTTTTGAATGGGATTTGAATTTTATTTGAATTTGAATCCTTGTTTTGAAATCTGAAAATCCTAAAATAACCAAAACTTCTCTGGGCCCATCTTTCTCTTCTCTTCCCCTCCCTTGTGAAAGCCCACGAACGGCCCGTACTGGGCTGCGCCCTCTTTCTTTCTCCTTTCCCGACCGGCCCAGCTCGATTCCTTCTTCCTTTTCTTCCCACGCGCGCACGGCCCAGCCCATTCTTGTTTTCTCTTCTTCCTCAGCGCGCCTCGACGAGCCATGTGCGCCCTGCTCTCCCCCATCAGTGTCGCCCAGCTGGCCTCTCACCGCGCGCTCGAATTTTTGCCTCACCGGTCACCTCCGAGCTTCGCCCATGCCGCGCCGCAGTTGCCGTCTTCGTGCATGGCCGAGCCCCGTCGCGTCGCGCCTGCCCGCACGCCACCTCGACAGCTCGCTGCCGCGACTCGTCGCCATCGCGCCGTCCAGTCACCGTCGCTCGTAGCCTCGCCACCCCCGGCCAGCTACTGCTGTAGTTCATCATCATCACCGTCGTTGCGTTGCGTCGCCAGCTCGCAATCATGCCGACGAGGATCCGGAGCTCGCGAGCCTCGCCGTGGCGTCGCGTCGCCCTGCCGCGCGTGCCCGACCTGTCGCCATCTACCTGCACCGCGCCTGCTCGCCTTGTCGCCGTCGCCCGGCAGGCCATCATCGCGCCCAGCCTTGCCGTCGCCTCCTATCATCGCCGTGTTGCCGCCAGCGCGCCGCCGCGGGCTCCACCCAAATTTGCTCACCCCGGCAATAAAAAGGCCTCCTGAGATTGATTTCTCTTGTGCCACACTCCCCTCTACCATTCCCCCAGCAACCCAGTTCCAATTGATCTTTGCCTGAGCCCGCCGATCAGAACCGACGCGCGCCGCCGCTGCCGCCCATCGACCAGCACCTCTGTCGTCTTCGCTCAACCGAGCCCTCCAGAAGCTTCACCGCGCCCACCTGTTGCACCTCAACAACTTCGTTTGGCGCCCGACCACCTCTGCTGCCCTCGCACCGAACGCCTCCGTCGCCGGCCGCCGCGGGAAAGTAACCGACGCTGAGAACCCTTCTGGAAGGTTCGCCTCGTCCTCTCTCTCCTGATCCAAGTATCGTCGATTTTGCTGCGCCGTATGCCGAGAACCACTTCTCCGGCGAGCTCCGGCCACGCACCACCGCCGTCCTCTGCTCCGGCGGCCGCCAGGCCCCGCCGGCCGTTCTGAGCCATCCGATCGGCACCGACGGCTGAGATTAAACTGAGCGCACGTCTTCACTATTTTAAATCCTAACCCTCCATCTCGGATCCAACGCTCCAAATTAGATCGGGCTAGATCCTTTAAACCTCCACCATCCCTTCCTAGAATAACTGCCCCTAGCTACCTACTCTTCAATCGACGGTCCATATAAATCGGCTTAGTTTCAAAAGGAAAATAAAAGAAACATCTGTCAGTTTCTACCTATCATTCTATGCTAGTGAAATGCTACACACACCCGAGCTTTGTACACAGAAATATATTCATTTACCTATTCCCGTACTAAAATAATTTCACAAAAATTCCATAAAATCCAAAAAATACATTTTTACATCTAAGCCCTTGCTGTTGTGTAAAATTATGTTTTAAGCCTAGTAATTTTAGAGATACCCCTGGCCTTTTCTTTAATTACAATTTAGTCCTAAATTTTTTAAACCTAGCACCCTAATCTTTCAGGAAATTACATATAGGTCCCTTGTAACCTTTCTAATAGTTACAGATAGCTCCCTTGACTTTTCTGCGATTTCCAAATAGACCCCTAGACCTTCCGTACACATTCAAATAGCCATAACTTTTTGATCTTAACTCCGATTCTGATGATTCTTTCACTGTTGGAATCATAATCCCGAACTCCACCTCATCAAACCCTCCATACCTCAGTTAACCTCTGTCCGTTGTGGTTTTCTTAATGATTTATTTATTGGAGTTTAATCGATTTTAGTACTCATCCTTTTAATGTGATTTATCGCCTTTTATGCGAATCTTAAACTATGATTTATTCTTAAAGCATAATATCATAATAGTTAATTATATGTGTAGCATGCATTAGTACTCATGCCATCTATTGTATTAATGAGATAACTATAAAGATAAAATCAAGTAATTTAATCATTAATTATTAGTTATCACATGCTCCTAGCCTTGATTTAGCATTGCATAAATTCACATACCATATTAAAGTATAAATATTCTATTTTATAATTATATTCATCTAAATTAACCTTAATCACTAGAAAACCCATAATTTATTAGGGATTAGATAATTATTAAATGGCACACGATGACCCGATGCTAGTGTTGCCGATAGCTTTACCCGTACACATATGAACACTTCTATGTTTGCCACCGATTATGCATGCATGCAACAATACATCTACCATTTACTAGTTTATTAGACTTAATTATAAAAGTAAAATCAAATGATTAATCACTATAAAACTTAGCGTACTAGAAAATAAATAATGGAATAATGGTAAACAAAGCTAGTACATATCACTAGTACATGCAGGTATTTAATACATACGGACATTTTATTTACAAGTCTGTATCACCTGTTCCCACATATCTCACACATATATTCAGTTCTCTAAAATAAATATAGTTAAGATAGACCAATCGGCTAATGGCTAACTTATAGTAAGGAATAACTGCAAAATGACACATGTGTACCATGTGCCTCCACCGTTTACCGTTACAAAGGTTCACACCTTTATAAAGGTTATAGTATTATAGACGTGCATGATCATAGAGCGACCACTACATATATATAGGCTCATTCATGTGCACTACACAAGACGTACTTACACCTCGTTAGATGTGTACCCGTACCCAATGTGTCTACATGTGCCTACCATCATCAACACCTAAATAAGTCTCACTGCATCATCCAAATATAACCTGATGCATGCGTAGCTCACCCATATGATCACAAAGCACTAAGTAAATATAAGATAAAATAAACCTAATGAGCCTTTCACTAAATAAAATTCTAATGTCATAACCATCACATCGCGCATTCATTTTGCACCATCAATTTTCAGTCTGAAGACCATTTGGTTCTTATCGAGAATTTAATGGATCTTGTTGCTTCTTCTCGAGTTTTGTTTCTTTTGCAGTAGTTTTATAAGATATAATTGAATGTGTAGCTAACGTTGAGTTCGAAGAAGAACCAGAAGACTCATCATACAAGGAAAATCTCGAAGACTCGGACGTCAAGACAAATCTTCAAGACTCGGACTTCGAGTAAGACCTTGAAGACTAGCAGCCCTTTGAAGATTAAGATAGAAGGGTTTCCAGGCAAGCTCTAACCCCTTGATCATATTTAACCTATGATTTTCTCTGTGCTCCAATATTGTCTTAATTGCTTGCGTTATATTATTTATTACTTTAAAATATTGGGTTAGCTATTATCCTATTTGGTTTAGCTATTAGAGATGCTCGTGTCTACTATTTTATTTGGCATGAGGTATCTAGTACCTTGCTTATCCATTGTGTTTCTATGTCCTTGATTAACTTAGGCTTCCACCATTAGCTCGCTAATGCTGTACTTCACCTTGCTACTAGTATGCTTAAGAACCCTTTTGCGATGTCCACATCGCCACACCTCTCACTTATACTTTACTACAAAATGTGTTGAAATGAGTTTGGTGATATGAGTAAAAAAAAGTGGGATGGGTGGTAGAATAACTGGTGCTAAGTGAAGAAGAATGGGTGTTTTTGGTTGGGGGCGGGGCTTAAGCTATGTGCTTGGTATTTGATGACTAGCTTTGTGCTTGATAGGATTCACCTCTCATGGATAGCGCTCGCTCTGACCGCATAAGGACCGGTCGTACAACCAATGAACCTGATATGGGCAAGACTTACCTTGCTCCTTGGCATCTGCCACTTTGTCCACTTGGAGGCTAGTAGAGCACGGAGAGATCAGGGGTCACTACAAGAGAATTGGTTTGTAGAGGCACTTTTTTATATAGTAGAGGCATTATTATATTATTTCTAGACAATCATAGCGGCAGTTTCAAAAATGTCTCATAAGTGTCTTCCCATGTATTGTCTCAAAAAATATAGCGACATTTTGGTGAATCGACTCTACCAAATTAGAGACATTTGAAGGCATATTGCTCTGCCTCTACGAACATAGAGACATCTTTAAATTAAGAAAAAATTAATGCTTGTGAATCCTTGAACTCAAAGACTTGACCTCATAGTAGAGAATAACTTATTGAGCCTTGCTAGCCAACTCGACCACACATTACAAAGTGTTTATATTTGAAGTATTGTTCTTATTAGTTATCAGCAAACTACTAAAATAATGCCTCCAAGTATGCACAAGATGCCTCTAATAATGTCTCTACAAGATATAGTCATTTTTAATTTGTCACAAAAAGTGTCTCTACGTTTATTATATGTGGGACCTATATGAATGACACAAAGTATGCCTCTATTGTTCATTAAAGGAGTTTTTTTTAAGAGACACATTTTAAAGTGTCACAAAAATATGTCTATAACATATATAGGGATAAATTAGATAATGCCTATACTTAAGTGCCTCTACATGCCAGTTTTCTTGTAGTGGGTGTGCGCTCAACGATGCTTGTGGCCGTGACGATTCGCTCAATGGAAATTGAAGTACCTGAGAGCTCTAGTACCTTTTGTACTAGGTTACGTGTCTTGATACTTCCCGGGTGGTCTTGCAAAGATGGACAGAGGAGGTGAGGTGAGCGTCATATCACTCCCTTGATCTGGAGTGTGTGACATATGGGTAAAGTGTACAACCTCTACAGAGTGTAAAACATTTGCAGAAAGTCCGTTGTCACTGGTTATGACACGCCTTGTCTTGTGCTTCAGTGATTAGTCACTCCACATATCCTTGATGTGTGAGTGGGTGGTAGTTGCCCTTGTTTTCGGAAGTGTTGGCTAAGTGCCGGGTTGTTAGACTTTGTGTCAGAAGTCTTAACTAAAATTTGAGAACTGATGGGATTGATGAACATCTCCCTCAGGTCCACCCAACTAAAATCATGACAATAACGGAGTTATTTTCCTCTGATTTAAAAAGCTTGCGTAGTGAATCCTACATAAAACTAGCTTATTGCTAAAGTAACCCCTAAACCTTCATCTTTTCTACGACCAGATATGCATGTATTTAATCATTTGCTTAGTTTTAGGGCTTGCTGAGTACCTTATGTACTCGCTCGTTTGTATTTGTGGTTTTAGAAAAGGAAGACTTTGTAAGACGACGACGTGCTGGGTTTTAGTTTTGCTCTCAAGCTCTGCCTGTGGTGTTTGCCGCCGTCTGCTTCACCTCTAGTTAGCTTTGTGGTTTTGAATAGTAGTTCAGCCGTGTAACCACTAAAGGTTTCGTTTCAGGTATTGTATTTATTCGAAGTAATAATTTTGTATAACATTTTGTTGTGATCACGTGTATCAGCTACTGATCTAGGGATACATGTTATTCAGTGTATCTCAAAAACGGGGTACGACATCACAATGTCAATCTGTCGCATGTAAAAATCACCAATGCGGGCCAGTGATGTCAGTTGTAATACCAGCTATTGTTAAGAATGGTACTAATTAACGTCGGCAATCCTGACATTAGTGTCGCTCTTTAGTGCTAGGCTTTTTGCTACTGTCATTAACGGCACATTGCAGTGTCAGGACTGACCATGCTCGCCGCCACGAAAGTATGAGGCAAATTCAACGGTAGACCAAAAGAAATGTGGGCTATTCATTTACATAGATCTCGATGAGTAAATAGTTTTTTTTACCTCTAGAAGTAAAAGTTATTTCATAAATATAAATTATTATAATATTTAATGTGAAAAGAAATCAATGAGTTATGAAAAACGATGCATGTGACAGTTTTACAAACTAAATCTTCAGTTTTAGAAATAAACTCATTTGACATGTTTGGAAAGTTGTATGTATTACAAGTTTTCTCTTGGAGCTGGTGGATTGAACGTGTAATGTTTTTCACAGAAATAAACGTGGTCACGTACGTTTCCTCTTGGAGCCGGTTGATTGAACATGTAAGTTTTTTTTACAAAGTATAAACATGGTCTCGTACATGTAGGTGCAAACTCTTGGAACATGGTCGCGTTTCCTCTTGAGCCGGTGGATTGGACATTACGTATGTAACATGGTCACGTTTTTTCTAGGTGCTTTACGTATGTGTTGCGGGCACAGAGGAAATCACTATCTCATGATAATTACAGATCCTTTGCCGGCTGACCTGCATATCATATTTCAAATTTGTTTCAACGGCTCAGATTCAAGTTCAACTGATGGCTCACCTCTCGAAGGTAAAGGAATAGGAGTTGGTCTATCTTAGCAAGGCTCTAAGTATGAAGCTGACCTCATCCACACCAGTTCTATATATACTAGCTCGTTACTACTAGTCTGAAAGTGCCACCAAGCTACTCAATACAAAGGTAATTCCGTAGTCGCTGAAGATTTTAATTTGTGCATTCTTCAAGTCTTGCGCTGCATACGGTGTCTTGACATGTTGCACTGTACTACAAGGAAAAGGGATGGAGCCGCGATTTATGGAATATTTGGGTTGTTCACTAGTTTCCCGATGCCTTCCAGGCCAAATACGATTGCGCCACATTCCAGCCTCGTTCATTATGGCCCTGCTCTATGGTATTCCAGCCTCTATGGTTTACATGAGCGCATCTTATATAGTACCTCTAACACACTGATGGCTCACAATTATCGGCTTTAATTTGCTTGGAGTTTGAGTACACGGTGAGGACAAAAATGTAGATGGGACAGATGGGACCTACACCGATACGCAGTCTGTCTGAATATGTATTTATAGAGAGCATCATTTGCGGTTAGCCTTGTGTTGCATGTAATCTCTGGACACACAGCATTTATACCTAACTGCCAAGGTTATGCGCACATACCATTGTAGTTAGCCAATCTATTGTACCACAATGATCGGCACTCTGATAAAGAAGATTTAATTGATACGGATGGTTATCAGTTATCACATCAAGCATAGTTGCATTTATGAAGGAGTTTGGTAACATGATATCGTATTAGTAGAAAAGAAGAGCCAAATGGCATACAAATCGAGCTCCAGAAACAACTCAATATATGAATTAAAATGGTTTTTCACACTCACGCAGTCGTTCACCATTAGCTGCTTACACCACTCGGTGCATGCTCCAGAAGGTTCTCGATAGGGTTGCAAGTGGGGTACCCATTGGGTATACATTTTATGATGAATTTAGGAAGGTGGGATAGATTTTTAGTTCATTTAGAAAGATTTTTGGGTCGTGGGCCGACCCACATCCCTAGTTCTCGACTCCAAATCGAATTGTTCTTTGGAGGGGGTCATGTTCTGCATTCCCAAACATCATTGGAAAATTGGTCTGGACACTGGAGATCTTTTTGATAGTATAGTTGATCATAATTTAGTTGATAATTTAACCATTATTACATAAAGAATTACATTATGAAAGTTTGTTTCATGATGAATCTCGCAGAATAATTTACATACAATAAAACATCATAAAATTTTCCATTAAACTTTGACCAAACCTAGAAATGCTTATAATTTGGGACGAATGTAATAATTCAGTTGGCTGAAAATTTTTGAAAACATGTTCATTTGGTTGAACTAAAAAGTTTTTGAGATAAACTAGGGTTCTCTAGTCCTCACCCCCAAAATGATTAACACGGACACTGATCTATATTTTGTTCACTAGGATCATAAACAGGACATTACAGATATTTTTTATTATGGTTATCGCAGATTTCTGTACCAAAAGACATTCTACATGTTTTGAGCTGAAGGCAATTGGCATAGGTGTGCAACAAAGCCTGTAAGCCAATAAATTCATCTTTTGTAGACCTAAGTTGAATGGACCCCTCTGCCTGTGTGCACATCTGCGTCAAATAGGAAGAGATATAATATTGATCGGAGTAGAAATAGTTCCCTGGGCCCCTCATTTTTATGAGCAAACTGATTCTTGTTTATCGCTAATTGGTCCATATTGTGTTAAAGTCTCTACCGTCTAAACTTGTCATCTTATACATTCTTAATTTTTAAATTATATCGTTAATATAATAGTTTTAGGTCAAAACAAACTAAATTTGTAGTCACACTGACAATAATTTAAGAATTGAGGGAGGTTGGTTCAAATAATGTCTACTATGTCCTATGGGAAGCATTAATACAATATTCTTTATTTTTAAATAAAAGATAGTAGCCTTTCTTGCTCTCTCGCATAAATGAAAAAGAAAGTGATACTTAGAGGATAATAATGCTGATTATGCCATGCAGTCCATGCACCAACGTTCTGATCTCTCTAGTTACTGAGTTTTTGCAAATTACATATCCCAAAAATCTGGCATGGTGAACAGCCAGTCAGGGAAAAACATCAGGCAGTTCATATTCTTTCGGACAATCAACATGTGGTCTACAATTAGAAATTCCTTATGTCTCCTATGCCTCAATGTGCAATCGTGCATCACCTCACCATCATCAGTTCGCTGTGCTTTCATATTCTTTCACAGTAGTCAGCATATGTTAACACGACTTTTCCAATAGTGATATCTTTAGGATCGGATAGAAGAGAAGTCAGTCTAATATATATTGGCATTTGCACGCAAAGGGGTGTTAGCCGGTATTTCTTAAGCGCGGATCATCTGAGTCATCTGACATACGTGACATTAACGGCGATGTAGTTGCTAACATGTGACTCCTAGTCAACAACCATGTCACCGCTGACCATCAGCGGATCCCAGTCCTTTGCTTAGCTTCTCATTGGTTCAACATCCATTTACTGTTCCATTTCACCTAGCTGTGTGATATATTCCACCATGTGCCAGTTCCATTAGTTAATCTATACGTGGTGAATCTCTGGCATTTCTTGTGATTTGCTCTGTACCATACCTCGTGGCTTCCATGAGCCTGCACACTGCACCTCTTCTGTAGTTAAGGTAGGGGTGTAAATTAGTGACTAGTGGTTACCATCTGAACCTCTCTAATTCAAACAAAAAATATAGTTGTTCAAGAGTGGACAGGATTTTGAAACATAATTTGCTTTTTAAAGGTAAAGAAGGTTTAAAGGGTAATCTCATGTGCACCTATTTACACTCCCAAGCTAAGAAAAATGAAAGGCATAGGCAATACTAATATGAAAAAAAAGATATCGGACTTATCATCTTTTTTTTCTGGAAAATGAATTATTCATGTTCGAAAGATACAGATGATCAATCTCGTTGTGGAAGTACAAAGCTGATATGTACAAGGACCAAGAGAAATTACAAAAAATGTTTGATTGGAATTTGGATGATATGAGTTAATGACAAAAGATAAAGTACTATACCTCAATACAAGTAAGGGGAATTTGTCTATAGGCTGGTAGACTAAGTTTTTTGTTTGGTGTCTCATAGACCAAACTGACATTATCCATGTCCCGTACACAAAATCCCCTGCCAGTTATCTAGTTGCAAAACTTGAAATAATATGGACCTTTAAGGAGTTCCGTTTGGGAACGGAATAATCTTAAAAATATTTTGATTGAAATGTTCGTTAAGGAAACAATACTATATTATTGACTACGACATAACTTAATAGGACTCATCAAATAAATTACTGGTTCAGAGATGCAAGTCCATTAATTTATTTTTCGCAAGAGTTTATAATCTGCAAGTTGGAGCTATGGACCCATGCATGGTGAAGTGTTTGATGTTTTCTGGCCTTCAAGCCAGCTGCGTGAGTAGCTAACCCGTTAATTAGTCATCCGCCTACAGATATTTCTAAACAAATTTCAAGAGTACTTATTTTTGCTTGTGCATGGCTACGATGCAGTAACTGCAATTTATCTCTCTTTTTGCTTGTACATGCAGGAGCGCGCTCTGGAACAGCAATGCATCTGTCTATATGTTGACAAACATTAAACATTTTAAATGAGCCCTTTTAAAATAGACCAGATGATTTTATTTCACCTCCTCGAGGTAATTGAAAGCAAGCGCAATTTATAACGTACCTTTAAATTCAGTAGGTAACTGACAGCCACACGGAAGGAAGATGCCGCACTGCAGTCATGATGCCTACGAGAGTCGCAATTTGCAGCCTAGCTTGTGCCCTCATGGTTTTGCGTATAAAGACGAACTGATTGTTCTGATCCATCTGTACATTGAGCTGTACTGGTCACAAATGGAGCTGTGTCGCTGCCGTGGTCCTCAAGATGCTGTAATTAGTTGTTTATTCGGTGAGCCACAGAAGAATAGTACAGGTACGCCGGGTGCTTGCGTGCCATTGCTACGGTTCAACTTCTTGCCAGCTGAGTGTTCAACATTTAAGGCTATTTCAGATATCAACGATGCGAGTCACGTTAATTGTCCCGCGGCAGCCATCAGACCGAGTTTGCAGATTTGACGATTTGACATAGAATGGGTCATGGATTCATGGCTCGGCCGGTGAGTGTGCGGCATGATGCAGGTTGGTAGCTAACCCGAAGTTTGTTGTAGAACTGGTAACTGTGTAATCTAAATGATCAAGGAACTGAGTGGTCTTTATGTTCTCGATGCCTCCTAGGCCTAGTATTACTCTGAGTCACACTGAACCTGATTTTATTTATTCTCTCGCGTTCTATGCTTCTGTATTTAGATGGCAGTACAAAGAAAGAGGCATCGTGAGGATTATTCCTAGCTTTACATACCTACATCGGCTTAAGTTATTATACCCTTGGGCATGGGAATTAAGTGAAAAATATGATACACATAAACAAGGAAGAAAGTGATATAGAAGGAGATAGATATTTAAGTAGACAGAGAGAAAAAGTGTAATAGAAGGAGAAAAAGGTGTATACCCCCAGTTCAAAAAGAAGTCATTTTGAACATTGTCTTAGTGAAACATTAGGAATATAAATTATAAATAAATTTATATTATTGAGTTTAGAAATTTAAAAATTAAAGCATATGATTAGATTTGTTTGAAAAATACTTTCATAAAAGTATACACATGTCACATTTTGATAAATATTTTGTAGGTTCAAAGTTATATTTTTAAACAATGTTATTGTCCAAAACGATTTTCTTTTTCAACTGGAGAGAGTATCGGAAAGTGGCATATTGGGGAACAATATTTAAATGATAGAATAACTTTTAATAGTGAATGGAGGGAGTACATTGATACAGATTTAGATGCAATAACCAGTTGCAATTACATGTGGGGCCCACATGCATTGTGACCTGATATTATTCATCGAAAAAGGTACTATCTGTTGTGTAGTGCTCATGTTAGTCATCAATTGTGGTGAAATATGGAAGGAAGTGAATGAATATCTACAGAGTGGTAGTTGGTTCATTTATCCATTCCATTTCACACCTTGATATGTTGCGGAACTGAGCAAGGTCTTGCCTTTTATTTATTTTGCTGGCTTCCATATTTCGATTCATGACATACTACATCAATTCGAAAATATAAGCATTTATAGGTTTGGTTAAAGTAAATTTTTTAAATTTTTACTAATAATATCTAAAACATTACATACTTTCTAATATAAAAAGATACTTTTTATGTGACAAGATATTATTAATTATTTATTATTAATGGTCGAAGTGATAAAAATTTGATTTTGACTTAACTTAAACATGCTTATATTTTGAAACGGGTGGAGTACATCTCTGCGGTGTGCTCGTTTGACATGTCTGATAGAACAGACATCCATGTAAATCAACTAGTTCGATCCCCGCTCACACGCAATTAATCAACTCGTCAGGTTCGGTGCTTGGGTGATAGTAAACCAGATAAACTCATTTAGCTGAAACGGGTATTGCTCTGGATCCAGGAACACAGCCCTTTCCTTGTCCACAGTGTAGAAATGACTTTGAACTGTCTTGATCCTTGTTATGAACCTTTTAAAACCCAGCCACAAACAAGAGCAGGAACACAGGGGTTAAGCACAGAAATCAGAACACTGACATATAAGAATTCTTCATATCCAACTCAATACAATATCCAGCGATACAGTTGGTAAGCAGGGGACTGGAAACAGAGAGGCAGAATCAGAGAGGGGTAAGCAGGCCGAGGAAGATGAACTAGAGGAGGAGCCGAAGAAGTTAGAACCGAGGAGGAAGAAGACAGCTTCGGCCGTAGCTATTCGATGATGCCTCTTGTCGGGATCACGTACCCTGGGTACCTAACAGATCGCGCTTCGACGCGTAAAGGTCGGGGGTCGGGCGACACGGGTTCCGACCCCCTCCCCGGCGGCGACCTACGGCGGATGTCTCCGCGTAAGGGCGCAAAGACCCCGGCCTCCGGAGATCGAGCCCCGGGGAACGACCCCTAGGAAGGTAGGTACCGCGTTATGGTACATTTACTCTGATGACCAGCTGCCATCCGTCCCGACGGGACGGGACGAGATTCACCACGGCAACACTCCAGCAGAAAGCTGCGACGGCTGCCAGACACGACGGGACAGCACTGTAGCTGGCACAGTGGCGCCGGACGAGCATCACTGTACCCGCCGCTGCGCACGACGCGACGGGTCATGACCACGCCTGGACGGAACGAAATGATGGCGACAACGACGGGAGGGCCCACCTGTCGGCGAGACGGCAGGATCGTGTAGGGCCCATTACCTGTAACCCCAGGGCCCCCTCCTATATAAAGGGAGGCCCGAGGAACGATAGAGAAAAACGGCCGAACATCACCACAAGCAACAGCCACAAACACACGAAAGACAAATACGAGCTCCATTAGAGCCCGGAGATCCTTGCACCCATTCGAGCAAGCACCCCCATCTACCCACGTTCTGGGTCCTCCCGCGAAGAGAGGATCCCGTCTTGTAACATTGTCCTCGAGATAATCCGCTCCCTGGACGTAGGGTATTACACCGTTCGGAGTGGCCCGAACCAGGTAAAAAATCCCCCCGAGTCTTCTTCAGACTGGGCCCTTCAGAGTCCGAAGGCACACCACCCCCACGATCGTATATTAACTGTGTCGGTGATCAAAACGCCGACAGTTGGCGCGCCAGGAAGGGGGGCATCTTTCTTTTGGTGTGCTCTCGTTTCGGCTTTTCAATAGCCCCATACTTCGTTGTAGGGGACATTTCGGTCTCCCACCTCCGCTTCGGGGATCTTACGGTCGCTGTTTCTAAAGACGGACGGTCGTGGCAAGTCCCCACTTTCGCCTCTGGGCAGGTTTTCCACTTCGGGAGCCCAGACTTCGTCGCGAGCGAAGGCGGCGAGCTCTGCCTCCAGGCTCCGTGCGAAAGGCACCCTCGTTGGTGGCCCCGGTGCCACCCTATTTTGGGGCACGACCCGTCGCGGGAGTGCTTCACTCTCCACGCCCTGAAGGGCGCGGAACCGGCGACTCCCGGCAGCACGCCGCCGGGTGCCTACCTGTCCCTGCGCCCCACGGTGGACGCCGCCGGCCAAGCTTGGCCGCCCCCGGGATGCACTGACAGCCTCAAGCCTAGGGGCAAGGCTCCAACCGGGCCCAGCGACACGGCGCGAGCCCGAGGACGGTCCACCTACCAGCAGCTCGCAGCTGGGGGGCCGCCGACCTTCGACACCCCGCTCGAGAACCTCGCGGTGGCAGCGTGCATCCTCAACGAGACCGCTGCCCCCGAGGATCCAGCGCTGAGGGAAGTGTACGACCGCGTACGCTTCTACCTCGATAGCGCGCTTCAACGACCAGAGGCGTCTCTCCGACCCCAGCATTCGGAGACGAAAAGCAACCGCCGGTCCCAGGACCGGCGGAGCTCGGCGCGCGACAGGCTGGTCGAGGAACGGAACCCTCGACACCATGCGGGGTCAGTCCTCCCCCGCCTCGGCCCCAACCTCGACGTCCGCGGCACCATCGACGCCAGGCGCCAGGCGAGGAGCGAGCTCCGCGACGAATCCTGCCGGAGACGCTCCCACGACCGCTATTACCGACGCGGTTCCCTCGATTCCAAGAGCCCAAGTCCTGAGGGGGTCGGACCCAGAGCGTTCGGATCGCTCATCCGGCACGCGAAATTTCCGCAGAGATTTTGCGCCCCGACCACCATCGGCCGCTACAACGGGGAAACAAACCCCGTCCACTGGCTCGAGGATTACCGCCTCGCCTGCAGGACCGGAGGGGCGGACGACCTGTTCGCCATCCAGTACTTGCCGCTCTTCCTCACCGACTCCGCCCGAGGATGGCTCGAACACCTCCCCGAGGGCTGCATCCAAGACTGGAGCGACCTGCGCCGAATTTTCGTCGGCAACTTTCAAGTGACTTACACGCGTCCAGGTAACTCCTGGGACCTCAAGAATTGCAAGCAGGGGCCCGGCGAGTCGCTCCGGGAATACATCCAGCGCTTTTCACGAAAGCGCAACGAGCTCCCCAACGTCAGCGACGCCGATGTGATCAACGTCTTCACCTGCGGCACGACGTCCAAGGCGCTCGTCCACAAGTTGGGCCGGAGGAACCCTCGGACCGCCCGGGACCTCCTCGACATCGCCACAACCTTCGTCACCGAAGAAGAGGCCGTGCAGGCCAACTTCGACCGAGGTCGGGCGAAGGACGAAAGGTCGGGGAACGACCGTCGGGGAGACCGACCCTCCGACCGGTCCACGGACCGCCGCAACGAGCGGGGTGGCGGCAGCTCGAGCCACAAGAAGGGCAAAGGTCGGCGCCACGATGACGACCTCGTGGCCGCCGCAGACCACCCAGCCCGACCCCCGACCAAGAAACCGGCTAACCACGACGGCCACTTCGACAAGATGCTCGACCGACCCTGCCCCAACCATTCTATACCGGTCAAGCACACCCCCCAGAATTGCCACCTGGCAAGGAGGTTCCTCAGGAGCGGGCCCCAGGCCGACTCCTCGGCAGCCAAGACCAACCCTCAGGCCAAGGGCGCCGAGGAAGACGAGGGAACGGCTTTCCCCGAGCCGGAGGACTGCCTCATGATCTTTGGCGGCCCCGCGGCCTACTGCGAATCCCGCGGCCGCCAGAAGAGGACATGGCGCGAGGTCAACGCTGCCAACCCCGCGGTCCCCCGTTACCTCACGTGGTCCGAGGTCCCGATCACATTCGATCGGGCCGACCACCCGGACCTCGTTCCACAGCCCGGGCGCCTCCCGTTGGTGCTCGATCCCATCATCGGCTCCGTGCGCCTGTCAAAGGTGTTCATGGACGGAGGGAGGGCCCTCAACATCCTCTATGCCGACGCCTTTCGGACGATGTGGCTGACGGAGGCCGACCTCCGTCCGACCCATGCTCTGTTTCACGGAGTCATCCCCGGGGGCTACGCGACGCCCCTCGGTCAGATCACGCTGCCAGTCACATTCGGTGACCGGAGCAATTTTCGGACCGAATCGCTCACCTTCGAGGTGGTGGACTTCACCGGTGCCTACCACGCCATCCTGGGTCGGCCATGCTACGTGAAGTTCATGGCCGTCCCCAACTACGTCTACCTAAAGCTGAAGATGCCCGGGCCGAAGGGCGTCATCACGGTCTCGTCGCGCTTCCAACATGCCCTGGCTTGTGAGCAGGAGAGCTTCGAGCTGGCCGCCGCCAAATCGAGCCCGGCCCTGCTGGACGCAATTCGCAAGATAGAAGGGTCGGGCTCAGCGCTCCACTCCAAACCCGAGTCGTCAACATCCTTCAAACCCGCCGACGACTCCAAGGGGGTCGCTCTCGACCCCGCCGACCCCTCCAAGAAGGCTAGGGTCGGGACAGCGCTCTCCGGCGAATAGGAAAGCGCGCTCGTCGACTTCCTCATCCGGAATCGAGACGTCTTCGCCTGGGCACCGTCGGACATGTCCGGCATCCCGAGAGAAGTCGCCGAGCACTCCCTCGGCATCATCGCGGGCTCTCGGCCCGTCAAGCAGCGACTCCGGTGTTTCGACGACGAGAAGCGCCGAGCCATCGGGGAAGAATTGACGAAGCTCCTGGAGGCTAAGTTCATTCAAGAGGTTTACCACCCCGAGTGGTTAGCCAACCCTGTAATGGTGAGAAAGAAGACCGGGCAATGGAGGATGTGCGTTGACTACACGAGTCTCAACCAGGCCGGCCCGAAGGACTCTTTCCCACTCCCACGCATCGATCAGGTAGTGGACTCGACCGCCGGGTGCGAAACCTTGAGCTTCCTCGACGCCTATTCTGGGTATCACCAGATCTCTATGCGCGAGTCCGACCGGCCGGCCACATCCTTCATCACGCCCTTCGAATCCTTCTGCTACATCACCATGCCATTCGGGCTCAAGAACGCGGGAGCCACATACCAGCGCTGCATGCAGAAGTGCTTCCACGACCAGCTGGGTCAGAATCTGGAGGTCTACGTCGATGACATCGTCATCAAGACCCAACGGACCTCCGACCTCATCCAGGACCTGGAAGAGGCATTTGCCAACCTCCGGCGCTACCAGATCAAGCTGAATCCCGAAAAATGCGTTTTCGGGGTCCTCTCGGGTAAGCTGCTCGGCTTCGTCATCTTCAAGCGGGGAATCGAAGCAAACCCCGAGAAGATCTCCGCGATCCTCAAACTCGGACCGATCGGCAACGTAAAAGGTGTCCAAAAGCTGACCGGATGCTTGGCGGCCCTTAGCCGCTTCATCTCAAGACTTGGCGAGAAAGCGATGCCCTTCTATCGGCTGCTACGAAAAGCGGAGCGATTCACCTGGACCACCGAGGCCCAGGAGGCCTTCGACCAGCTCAAGGCCCTGCTTTCATCGCCGCCGGTGCTCACGTCCCCGACCCAAGGAGAGGCCCTCCTGCTCTACATCGCGGCGACTTCGAAAGTCGTCAACACCGTCCTCGTCGTTGAGCGAAACGAGGAGGGTCGGGCTCTAACTATTCAGCGGCCTGTCTACTTCGTCAGCGAGGTATTGGCCGACGCCAAGACTCGGTACACCCAGGTGGAGAAGCTGATCTACGCCGTCCTCATCACGAGCCGCAAGCTGCGGCACTACTTCACGAGCCATCCCGTTCACGTCGTCACCAGCTTCTCCCTTGGGGAGATCGTCGGTGTCAAGGACGCAATCGGACGCCTCGCCACGTGGGCCATGGAACTCCTGGGGCTCGACATCGCTTTTACCCCTTGACAGGCCATCAAGTCCCAGGTCCTGGCCGACTTCGTCGCCGAATGGACCGAAGCTCAAGAGCCGTCAGCCTCCGACAGCGTCGAGTACTGGACCATGTACTTCGACGGCTCCTGCATGCTCAAGGGCGCGGGGGCTGGGGTCATCCTGATCTCCCCGAAGGGAGACAGGTTCCGGTACGTGCTGCAGTTGCAGTTCCGAGCCTCCAACAACGCGGCCGAATACGAGGCGCTCCTCCAGGGCCTACGAATGGCCACCACCCTCAGCGTTCAGCACCTCTACGTTAAAGGCGACTCTGAACTAATCATCAGCCAAGTCATGAAGGTTTTCAGCTGCCGAGATACTAAGATGGAAGCCTACTGCCAAGAAGTTCGCAAGTTCGAAGACAAGTTCGATGGACTCGAACTCCATCACGTTCTACGTCGGGACAACGAAGCCGCGGACGCCCTCGCCAAGATGGGCTCGGAGCGCTAGACGGTCCCCGACGGCATCTTCCTCGAAGCCCTCACCAAACCCTCCGTCAGGATCACGGAGGGGCCGCTCGCCGAAGGTCCACGCAACAAGCCGACCCTCGGACCAGCGGCAGAGATCATGGCGGTCGCCCCCGATTGGTCTCGCCACATCTTCGCTTACCTTCAAGACAGCACTCTCCCGACCGACCCTGACGGAGCCAGGAAGGTCATGCGACAGGCCAAGGCATACGTCATCTCGGACGACGAGCTCTACAAATGAAGCCCGAGTGGTATCCTGCAACGCTGCATCCCTCAGGAGCAGGGCATGCACCTGCTCGACGATATCCACTCAGGCATTTGTGGTCATCACGCCGGACCCAGAACCCTCGTAGGCAAGGCCTTTCGCCAAGGCTTCTTCTGGCCGACGGCCGTGGCCGACGCCCAAAAGCTCGTTCGAGCTTGCCAAGGCTGCCAGTTCTATGCCCGGCAGATGCACCTGCCGGCACAAGAGCTCTAGACGATCCCGATCGCTTGGCCCTTCGCCATCTGGGGGCTCGACATCCTCGGACCATTCAAGAGTGCGTCCGGCGGTTTCACCCATCTCTTCGTCGCCGTGGACAAGTTCACCAAGTGGATCGAAGCCGAGCCAGTGCCCAACATCACTTCAACCCGGGCGGTTGTGTTTATCCGCAACATCGTATGTCGGTTCGAGGTCCCGAACACCATAATCATCGACAACGGCGCGCAGTTCACCGGTCGGCAATTCCGGAAATTCTGCGACGAATATCACATTCGCCTGGACTTCGCCTCCGTGGCGCACCCAAGAGCGAATGGGCAGGTCGAACGGGCCAATGGGATGATACTTTAAGGCCTGAAGCCACGAATTTACGACTCCGTCAGAAGGGCAGCGGGACGATGGGTGGACGAACTCCCGTCGGTCCTCTGGGGTCTGCGAACGACCCCCAACAGAACCACCGGGTTCACGCCATTCTTCATGACATTCGAGGCAGAAGCGATGCTGCCAACCGACCTCGACTACGACTCTCCGCGAGTCCGAGCCTACGACGAGGAAAGATCGCAGGCCGTGTTGCAGGATGGCCTCGACCAGCTGCAAGAGGCGCGCGAGGTCGCTCTCCTGCGCTCTGCCAAGTACCAGCAGAGTCTACGGCGACTACACGCTCGACGCGTCAGAGGTCGGGCGCTCCACGTAGGAGACGTCGTGCTAAGAAGGGTGCAAATGAAAGCCGACCAGCACAAATTGTCCCCACCTTGGGAGGGACCCTTTGTAGTCAAGCACGTCCTACGACCCGGTGCTTATAAGTTGGCAACCGAGGACGGTCGGGAGCTTGCGAACGCGTGGAATATCGAGAACCTCTGGCGGTTCTACACCTAATAAAAACAGTTAAGTTCTTGTAACTTCTTTTTCGTTTTGGGATGCGAGCCCTGGCCGTCCCGGCCACTCCCCGCACCCGGGGGCTACTTACCCGCACCCTATTCAGTGTCGAAACGATCGACCTCGTTTTTCGCTCGTTATTTATCGACTTTTTGCGCCGGGGCGCCGCTCCTCGTTAACTGTCTGTTCGTCTTTTTTGTTTCCTCGGGGTCGGATCCCCGACCCGCGCCAAGCCCGCGGGTGACCCTCAAACGACACCTCACGCTTTTTTTTCGTTCGAAGCCTTCCCGTGGCTAAACTATCTACGAATCGGGAGCTGATGATGCTCTACGGCTGTATCGGGCCCGACACCCGACCCTACGAGCTATACTCGGCCCATTCGTCTGGTTGACGCCGGAGGGGGCGCGAAAAACAGTCGCAGCATGCGAAGGAGGGTCGGAAATCCACATTCAAACTCTCTCCTCGAACAATATTGTTTGAATGACACTCTTTATTAACGCAATGACACTTTACATATTTGACCTGTACATAGGGAAACGGCCCGAATCGCTCGAGCAGAAAGTCCTCCGTCTTGAAGTCGGCAACGGCCTTCGCCCCCGGCTCCAGCATCTCCACCGCGATCGCATCCAGCTGCTCGTCCGAGTAGCCCGACGCGAAGCCCTCGACGACCCTGCCGAGGTCCGCGTCCGGGTAATGGGAGCGGACCAGGGCCAAGGCTGTCGAGGACCCGTCCTCCAGCGCCCTCGTCACGACATTGGAGACGATCCCCGGGAGTTGCCACAGAGCGTGCGCGACGACCGCCGTCGGGACGGAGTCCGGCGCTCCGGAGTATAACCTCCTAATAAGGTTCAGACCCGCCGACCTCAGGGTCTGAACCTCGCCCGCCAATCCTGCACTTCGAAACGTTAGAAGACCGGTGATGACCAGAGCAATCAGGGAGAGACCAACCCTTACCATCCCGCTCCTTAGCGGCAGCCTCCGCGGCCTACCCTGCCCGATCGAGGCTCTTCCGCAGGCGTTCATTCCGGATTTGGGCCGCCGAGAGCTCCTCGTGGACCTTGGCGGCCTCTTCACGCGTCTGGCCGAGGTCAGCCACCGCCTGCTCGACCTCGGACTGGAGCACCACCCGCTCTGACTTCAGAAGGTCAACCTGCTCGAAGGCACGGTCGCGCTCCTCCTTCGTCGAACTCAACGTGAACTCTAGGGTCGAGCGGGCCCCCTCGGCGTGTTGGTGGAGAAGCCCGAGCCGCCGCATCTCGGTCTCGTGCTCCGACGCTTGACGACGAAGCCCTGCAAAAAGACAAATCAGAGTCCGACCCAAAAACCGGAAAAACCGCAACAACTTACCGACGACCATGAGGTTGGCTTGCTCGAGGGCCGCCGCGGTCCAAGTTGCCCGAGCCTCGGACGCCGCCGCCTCGGCACGCGCCTTGTTCGCCTCCTCAAGGGCGACGCGAGCCGACTCCCGCGCAGCAAGGAGCTGCGACTTCAAGTCAGCCGCAGCCTCCCCCGACTCGACCCGCGCTTTCGCCAGCTCTTCCTTGAGGCCGTCGACCTCGGCATGGGCGACGAACCCGCGCGGCAGCCGACCAAGAACCGCGTACAAGTTGTCCTGCAAAAAGTGATCAGCCCAAGAATCGGAAAAATAGAAGCGAAAGAACCGGACTCGAGCCTACCCGGCACTCGACGAGGTGGTCTTCATGGTAGATGGCGCCGACCTCCTCAGCGACCCCCAACAGCTGGCAGAGGCCGGCAACCAGCCGCATGTTGAGGGCTCGGGCACCTCCCACCCGATCCATCAGATAGCCGAAGCCATCGATCGCCCCCTCGAGTGGGAGGGGCCCTCGCCCGGGGACCTCCCAGGCGGCGGTCGGCGCCACCAGTTCGTGTGCCTCAACGGCGGCCCCGGCATCACCACTCGGATCGGCGGAGCCCGACACTCCGACGACCTCGGGCTGTTTGCCGCGGGCTGTCTCGCTTAGGACACGCCCGGCCGTGGGCACGCCCGAAGGTGGCAAAACCG